>JAQPPZ010001617.1:1200000-1585000 GCA_028583015.1 Wollemia nobilis | reverse complement strand
CACGCATGAGCATACTTAACCCCATAATCCCTGACTTAACTTCTTTTCTTTGGACCTTGGGGATGACTACCCATCCTTTGCAGAGGACAAGTAGTATGATCCTTCCACTCCAATATTGTGACAAAATGGGAAATATTGATCAATTTTATTACTTGGACCTTTGGGATGACTACCCATCTTTTGTAGAGGACATGTAGTACGATCCTTCCAATCCAAGATTTATGATGAAACGGAAAAATTGAAGCTTTGGGGAATCGGATTCTCAACCTAAGCGAGATGAGAATTAGGTCCTAGCCTTACTACTCCATGTAGGTCAAACCATAGCTTTGGGGAGTTGGATCCTCAACCTAAGTTTGATGAGGATTTGACCCTATCCTTACTACTCTGGTTTTAGGCTTTAAGCTTAATGGAAATGGTAAAAACCATTGTTTTAAGGATTATGTTGCATAATAGGACAAACATGAAATATTCTTTTCACCTCACCTTTTCATCCAAGTATGGTTTTAACCATTTTGCTCAAGACTCTCTTTAATGGGCATGGAATGTGCTTGGTTCAAGATAGCTTGGGCAGCAGTTCCCAACCTTAGGATCCTTTTAATATATGTTATGTAATAATCCTAAGAAGATTCAACACCTTGTCAATAATTGCCCATGGAATGAAAATATAACTCAGATGACATGTATATGCAATGAGGAATGAGATATGAATGCACTACTTCTTTTGAAACAACTGACAACTTCATGTGTCACAAGATTCAAACGATATTATTTAAATGTTTGTGTTACTTGTGGAGCTTTCTACAACACAATTCCAATGTTTCATATTCTCCTGATTTTAGGCATAAGTTGACATCTCAAAAAAAACACATTTTTTTTTTTTTATAAACAAACCAAAAAAATCCAAAGGGTCAACACACAACTTAAATCCAAATCCAAAAAGCAATCCCAAAATGAAACTTGAAAACACAAACCAAAGCCAAAATCAAAATATAATACAAGATGATGCAAAGCTTGGATTATCACTTTCCTGGATCCCAAACATGATTAGAACATTTCAAAAGACATATGTCACAATACACATGCCAAATGTTGTAGGAATCCAACGCCAATAAGATCATACTAAGCAATGCAACAAATTTCAACTTCCCTCTCTCACCCCACCAATTAAATTTAGTTCCATTAGTATTCATATAGGTGAGAATCAAAATTTTAAATTGATCAGACAATGATTGATTTTCAATTTTATCATGTCTATTCTTTAAAGTGCAAATTTCATCATTCCATTCATAATTTAGAAGTAGGCTTTCCTTTTCAAATGTGATATATTGCAAACAAGAGCCTATTTCTAAAAGTCTTGCATTCAAATTCTTTTTCAAAATTTTAAAGCAATCCCAATCAATCAAAACTTGACAAACATCACCAAGATTTGACATTTCATCATTAATGACATTAGCATCCAAAGGGACATCATGTAATCCGTCACTTGAAATTTTGGTAGCTACTACCAAAGGTAAAGATTTCACCTTGTCCTCCATTGAACATACCAGGAGTTCAACATTATTTGCCCGTCGATTTTGAGAGATGTCTTCCTCGATTTTCGTCTAATGGGACAAATACTGCACAAGAACATATTCAAGCATTCAAATTTGTTGTGAATCACTTAACAATTTGGTATGATGATGTTGTTTGTAAAATGTTCCATTACACCTTGGACAAAGTGGCATATGATTGGTTTACAAGTCTACCTTTAGGGTCTATCACTTCTTGGGCTCAATTAGAGACAACATTTCTTAATCAATTCAACAAAAAGCAAGTTGACCCAATCCGCATGTATGAGCAATTTTTCACCATAAAAAAAGGACCAAGTGAAAATGTGAAGTCATTTTCTGAAAGGTTCTTTGGATTATATGCTCAATTAGTGACATGTTATGTTTTGCAAGAAGTGGCTCTCCAAATATATGTCAATGCTCTTGACCCACTCATTTCCACATATTTGCGAGGGATGCCCCTAATCACATATTTGTCTCAAGCCTATACTCAAGCAATGGCAATTGAGCAACAATTGAGTTGTCAAAATTATGGTGTGGGTTTTGGATCATGTAATCTTCAATCACAATTGGGTGAAAATACCACTCAACATTTTGGCGCTAGAAGGAGGGCAATGTTGGTTTATTTTACCATGAAACTTTAGTGATTGTTCATTTAACCAAAATAAATCAAATGTGATTTGGCCCTCATATGACCACGATGTAGTACTTTAATTCCTTTTATCTTAATGGTTTTAAAATAGATTTTATCTTGCATTAAATCCTCAATGATGAATAGGGTCTTCACATGTAACTTCAAAATGTCACTTTAACTTATCCCTCTTAAATGAAATCAAATTTTCATCAAGATGAACAATTAAGTGCTTTAAGGAAAAGACCTTCAATGTAATACTCAAATTACCCCTTTCGCAAAATTAGAATTTTTATGAAGAATGGGTAATTTTAGGCCCAAAATGGGAATTTGTGAAAATGCCATAAAACATAACTCCTTCAATGAAATTGGAATTTCTATGAAGGGAATGTCATCATAGGCTCATGAGTGCAAAAAAAAACTGGAAAAATGAAATTTGACCTTAAAATGGAAATTTTCTATTTTCGGATTTTTAAAATCTGTAACAAAACAGCAACTTCGATGAATTTTTAAAAATACTAAACAAGTCCAAAAATGAAATTTCAAAGTGCGTATAGGAAGTCTGAACTATAACCTACGCAATGGTGAAATTATTTTTGGATTTTGAAATTTTTTGATGTTTATTTTAATGCCCGAAAATAAGAAAAAATTCTAAAATTAAAATCTTTGAAACAGAAAATTAAAAGTTTGTATCAAAATAATTGCTGAAAATGCAGCAATGCAAAAGCTCCTTCAGTTTGATAGCACCCCGTCCTGCAAAATTGAATACGTGAGAGTTTCATACATGCAACCAAGCCTATTTGACCTGCAAACAAACACGATCAAAGTAAACTAGGAGCTGGCTCCTAGGGTTTAAAATAATTTCTAGATTGCAGACATTCACATGAAATAACCCAAAAACAATGGCATAAATTTCACATACAAATCTGAAATTTGGAAGGAGAAAGATAGAACAATTAAAATAGAGCATGCAAAAAATTTCTCATTCTTTCTTGCTAACAAGGCCTGAAATTTCTGAAGAGAAGCTTTCACATTCAAATTAAAATCCCTGTTTTACAAATGCGGCCATGCCAAAATCCTCCCATTTGGCCATGCCAAAAAAAAAGTTCCTCCCCTTTCTTTGTGTCCGGCAATTCCGCCATTTCGTTTCCCTTTCTCCATGGCGTTTTGTTTCTCTCTTCCTTTCCTCCATACGCAATACCCTACAACAACAACAACAACAACAAAAAAAAAAAAAAAAAAAAAAAAAAAAAAAAAAAACAAAAACTAAACTTTACTTAACCTAACATGAAAAAATTAAAAATTAAAACCTAAAAAAAAACAAAAAAGCTAAAAAAAACAATCCTACCACTACATACTACTTAAAGCTAAATAAAAGTGCTTTAAAAGCTTTAAGAGTTATACGTGGCCACCATGAAGAATATATATATATATATATATATATATATATATATATATATATATATATATCTTTTTTTTTTGTTTTTATTTTATGTTCATTTGTATATATATATATATATATATATATATATATATATATATATATTTATTTATTTATATATCTTTTCTTTTTTCTTTTTTTCTTGTTTTATTTATTTATTTATTTTTTTAATTCATTTTTTTTTTAGTTTATTTATTTTTTTAAACATGAATTAACCCAAAAGTTAATGTTTGAATTATAAACACTTTAATAAACCTATAAAAAAAAGAAAAAGACAAAAACCACACCAAAATTTATCAAAAAAAATGTGGGTCCCCAAGCTTTGGGGCTAGTTGTGAAACAGTCACAACAGTTAGTGCCTTCCTAGTTGCCCATCATAAATAAATTTAATCACATCAATCCTATCCATAGCCCAAAGAAAAATATAAATCTGAATATTTTACCATTTTCTATCATCTATCCATTAATTACATCTTAAACACATTTCAAAATATTTCCTTCACCAATTCTATCATCATCAATGTAACCATTCCCAAGAAGCCATGGCTTCTTATAAATCCAACACTTGGAAAGCTCAAAAAATCAATGATCTTGTGCATAACAAACTCTATCAAAATTCATATCAATTAATCTTCAAGCATGTCAAAATTATGTCAAAATCATGTCATGATATTTTGGAGGCAATAATCTCTCAATCATATCAAGATCTCAAACTCTTAGGCTCATAAGCATCTAAAGATCTCAAGCTCTTAGGCTCTCAAGCATATCAAGATCTCAAGTTCTTAACCTCTCAAGCATCTCAATAAATAAGTAAGCTCATTAATGTTGGGGCAAAAAAATTGGTTAATTTTACACTATTTTTGTCACAACCCTTTCATTTAATTTGTCAACCCAGGGAAACTCGTAAGCTTGTGAAGCACCAAGTTGAGATCAATCACAACACCTATGGAGATGAGTCCACTAGTTCTATCATTGGGGGAGTGTTTGTGAGATAGCATTAATTCATCCACACCAATTGAACTTGCATAAATTAAATTGCAGAAAGAAAATCACACCACACTATGCGAAAATAAAAGAAAACAGGAAATAGATAAACTTAATGAAATAAAGGAACTTGCAAAAATAAAATGCACACACAAGAAAATAAAAGAATCTAATTAGGAAAGCAAAGAAGAATAAGGGGAGGAATACTAGCTAGGAGTGGGCCCAGGCTCCAGCCACTTCCACCCGGTAGACTATGAAAGTTGAACGTGGATAAGAAACTCTCGAATGAACTTTATTGATGAATAAGAATTGCAGTACAATATATTTAACTCTCTTCAATATTAATCCCCTTTCTCAGAGAAGTCTGTGTGTTTATATAATACACACAGGACTTCTATTACAATGTTGTTACGATGATAAAATCCACTACATCCTAAGTTGAGATAATTCAATGTACAGTAGCAGATACGTATTAAAATAATCAACAACCCTTTTGTCTTTTCATGGGAATGGTAGATTTTCTGTTCGATGCTCATCGTTACCCATATTCTATTTCAGAAAATGGTTATTCCATTTCCTCCCATAAGAATAGGATAACTGACATATTTTGTCATTTACCCAAAATCAACATCTTACGTGGAGTCAACAGTCAACTCTGGTCAATGCAGTGGGACACGATCTTCATTGGGTATAAATTGGATCAAGGTACCTTCCATTGAATGGGATCAAGGCACCTTTCTATGGGATCAAGGTACCTCCCTTCAATGGGATCAAGGCACCTTCCATTAATGGGGTCAAGGTGCCTTCCATTGAATGGGATCAAGGTGCCTTTCTATGGGATCAAGGTACCTCCTTTCAATGGGATCAAGGTGCCTTCCCTTAATGGGATCAAGGCACCTCCCATCAATGGGATCAAGGCACCTCCCATCAATGGGATCAAGGTGCCTTCTTAATGGGATCAAGGTGCCTCCCATCAATGGGATCAAGGCACCTCTCATCAATGGGATCAAGGTGCCTTCTGCCTTGATATGCCTTAGCCTCCTTAGGTAGTGAATATGCCAGGTCCGAGTAGGACCTCGATGAGATCATGCAAAAATATGATGAATTAATCAAATCTACACACAAGACACACTTTACACACAAGTTAGGCAATATGCATAATTTTCATTAAATATATATAAACATGCATAAAAAGTACAACTCAGATATAATATATGCCACACAAAATCATTAGAACCTATGCCAAAATATGAGCAATTCTGGTGCTCATCATCCCCCCATGCCTATCGAGTGCCACATCCTCATGGCACCTAAAATTGATAATCCCCAGTTCTATCGACCCCCTCCTAGTAAGCTTTGTTCTTCCATTTTCTCTTTTGGGTAGTGGCCTTAGCTTTTTCTTTGTCCCTGGGTTTATGACCTTGTTGAGGGGTGTTGGTTCCCTATTGCAGCTTTCAATTACTTTGACTACGTTTGCCTATTCTACTGGGCCCTTCATCTTTATGGGGTGGTTCTGTATCATAATCTATTTTTCCTTTGACCCTCTTTGCATAGTAGCTAGTAAATGTGGGTTCCCCTTTCTAAAATGTTGATTCAGCCTCCTTCCAGAGATCAATATGTTGAGGTCGAAGCTCTGCTAGCAGGATATCTGAATCATCCCATTCCCATTTTACTACCCTAGCCTTAAACAATCGGGCCACCTCTAGAGAGAGACCAACATTTTCTTCCACTATTGCGATGGCTTCTACTTCTGGCCCATATACTCCATGTCTCTCCAAATATTTTCTCATTCTAGAAGGTTACCCTTGAACTGACCCATATACCCACTAGAATTGCTTCTCCGAAGTAGGGTCAATAGTAATCCTAGGTTCTCTTGTAACCTTCTTGAAGGCCTTCCTCACTGATTTTGCTACTGCACATTCTTCTTGGAGCTTTTTGAATTGCTCCCACTGACTAGAAAAATGCTGCAACCCTCTTGCCCATTCTTCATCGAAGCTAGCAGTAGGTTGGGCTCATACCTTTGCCTTCTTTTTGGGCCTCTATTGTGGTGCCTTGGCCACCTTATTTTTGGGCCTTGATAGGATTTTCTTTGTAGGTGTTGGTGCAGTAGAGGGAGATGGGATATTATCTTCCTCTACAATAGGTGCTTCTTCCCTAGTAGAGGAAGGTTCAAGCCCCTAATTTTCTTGTGCAACCATTTCCCCCATCCTCTGTTCTTCCCCTAGTTTGGTGGTCGATGACTGATCTATTGGCCCTTCGGTAGAGTGCATCGATTGCTAGTGCATTGGTGTCTCCACTTTATCATCCTACTCCTCATCCTTCGGTTGGCTGGGGTTGATGGGTTGTCCTCATCATCTAAAATTTTGATTACAGGGGGCTCTATTTGCAAAATAGAGTTCCCCTATTCTTCAGTAGCTATTTTGGTTGAGGTAGAGGAGCAATCCTCGGCCTTAGCCTCTTCGTTCCCTGCATCCGACCTAAATGGACTAGATGAAGCAACTCTCTCTAAAGAGTCTAAAGAATTTATGGGCACCTCCATTGCCCAGTTAGTCTGAGTGGTTGCATCCATATTTTCTACCTACTTCACCCTCAGTTGTAGGTTCTCCTCAGTGAGCTATTGCATTATTTGTTGTAGCTGACATATGTTCTATTCGAGCCCTTGTTTCTCCTCTACATCTACCTCACTAAATTCCTTGAAGAGTCTTTGCTCCTCCTGGAATTTGTTTTTCTAGGCAAGGACTTGTTGAAGCACCGAATCGAGCTACCCTTGCAGGTCCTTCAAAGTCTGCTGGCATGGTGGACTTCGATTGGCCAAATTCTGTAGCACCTAAGCTACAACTCCTACTTCTACATCATTTTCTTCATCTTCATCCTCACTAGATAGAATTAGGTATCTCAACCTCTTCCTTCCCCTTCTGGTTTCTACATGATGGCCTATTCGATCTTGGGAATTTTTGGCCCACTTTTCGAATCAATCTATAGAGAGTGGTCAGCTACTCTATCAGGGCTAGGACTATCCAATCCAATTTTTGCATCAATTCATGGGGAGTGGGGTGATGAGGTCTACCCTTCTCCTCCTTCGGCTGCATCATCACGGGAGATCAATTACTGCTCTATAATGGGCATCTCTGGTAAATTGGGCTCATGCACTTCTATCACCAATTGAGCCTAGGAATTGGATGTCTCGGCTCTTTCTATGATCATTTTTGGTGCTTCCCTGGGTGCCTCTACAAACCTTATTAGGGCTGAGATTAGCCCATGGTGAGCTAGGGTAGTGGATGCCCCTACTTGATACCACCTTGCTTCATCCTTCAAGGCACAAGCTAGGTAGAATGAGATATTGATTTGCTTCCCATGTAGCAAATGGTTCAAAAATTACATGTGATTCATGTTCAGATGAGTGTACTTGCTTATGCAAGTGAAGAACCTAGCTATTTGCTCAAAAATTTATTGCTAGAGCTTTAGGAGACTCTACTTCGACAATCTTGAGCACCCTAGGTTCATGGGAGTATGCCCTAGAAGTTGTTGTGCACATGCAACCAATGCTCCCTCCTTGTAAATATATTCCCCTATGAGGGGAAGACCAGTGATGGCTACTATAACTTCTTCCATGACTAGAATTTCTAGTCTACGTATGCATGCAACCCCTTCATCCAATGCCATAGCAAACTCCTTTACCACCTCTAAATCTTGATTTTTGCTTACCAAGCGGTAATAATTCATCCACCCAATGGCCTCAAATCGAGCTTGGACCTCTTCACTAATCCCTCCTACATGGTTGGGCTCATTTTTCTTCTAGCCATGATTCTTCGACTTGCCCCCCATTCTGAATCCTCTCAATTCAGCTTCTGCAACTTTTCTTCACTTGTTGGATTGGTTCGTTACTTCGTACCACCTACTTGTGCAAGAAGGTGCCTATTTATGGAGGTAGGCATGTATCTAGGGTATTATTTTTGTATTGGGGGTTGTGAGGATCTGCTTCCCCAAATTAACCATTGGCACGTTTCTCTGGATGAGATGGACGAATAATAATTGGTCGATTTATTTGTGTTGGCAATATATTTTTAGAGGAGTTCTTATTATGAATGCTATATATATCTAAAAAATTATACACATACCTTACTGGTGATCCGTGCACTTGGAGCATGTCGATTCGATCATCCGTGATAGAGTAATGGTATTTTTCTCGTGTGAGTTGGTTCTTCGGATAGTTTTCCCTTGGGTACTGCAACTTCGTTCATTCGAGGTCTCATGCTAAAAATGAGGAAATCTGGTTGGCTCGCTCATCCCTTCGATGATTGCTTTGGGATGTGCAAAAATCATTTGCATGATTTCCATAAGTTCCCATAAAGATTCATCTTTTTGTGACATGGGATGATGATGTGGTTGTGGTCATTCTTCATTGTGTAGGTGCTCAATTGGATCAAGGCACCCCTAATGCATGGGATCAAGGTGCCTCAAAATGCATGGGATCAAGGCACCTCAAAATACATGGGATCAAGGCACCTCAAAATACATGGGATCAAGGTACCTCAAAATACATGGGATCAAGGCACCTAAAATACATGGGATCAAGGCACCTCAAAATACATGGGATCAAGGTGCCTCAAATACATGGGATCAAGGCACCTCAAAATACATGGGATCAAGGCACCTCAAAATACATGGGATCAAGGCACCTCAAAATACATGGGATCAAGGTGCCTCAAATATATGGGATCAAGGCACCTTAATACATGGGATCAAGGTGCCTGTGATAATGGGATCAAGGTGCCTTGATACATTATTCTAAATGGAATCAAGGCACTTGAATGTATGGGATCAAGGCACCTTGATGCATTTATTTAATTTTTATTTTTTTAACTTCTCAATAGAAGTAAGCGTCCTTTAGCTATTCGAGAGTTAGACACCCCCCCATAATGGGATCAAGGCTTCCTCCAAATGGGATCAAGGTGCCTCCCCATAATGGGATCAAGGCACCTTCCTCCAAATGGGATCAAGGTGCCTCCCCATAATGGGATCAAGGCCTTCCAAATGGGATCAAGGTGCCTCCCCATAATGGGATCAAGGTGCCTTCCTCCAAATGGAATCAAGGTACCCTTTTGCTATTGAAAATTCAATAGTTTGTTGGCGTGTCTATTGTCATAGAGTTGATCAGGCCCTCCAATATTTTCTTTTTGCATGCTACGTCAGTAGTTATTTCATCCAACATGGAGGTGGGTACTTTTTCCTTTTGTAGGAATTTAACACCCACATTCATATCAAGTGTGACTATCTCCTCCGGATGGAAACAGTCAAGGTTCTACCTTCTAAGAAAACCAAAAATTGTACAGGTTCATGGATCCTGTGTCGGTGAGGCCTAGGTTTCCCAGGCTGCCTACTTCGTGCATTCAGGGCCATTCACCTACAAAAGTGAACAAGAAAAACTAAAAAATAGTAAGGTGCAGTCCAGTGTAGTCCATGCCTATTAGGCCTAGGTTTCCTAGGCTACCTATAGCTTGCATTCAGAGCATTGTGCCTACAAAACAAAAACACAAAGAAAGAAAAGAAAAACTAAAGAATAAATTATTTTTAAGTGGACAATCCTGTGTCCACTAGTTGTTGAGAAATTTTTTAAAAATTCAATTGGATGGGGTCTCCCCCATGCCTATCTTGGACTCCATCGCAAGACTTTTAGATGTGTGGTATGGTCACAATCGGTGACCATTGACCATCAATATGGTGTCACTGCCATCAATCATCTTAACATGCACAACACCATTATTGATCAGTTCGATCACTTCATATGGTCCCATCCATATTTGCATCAGCTTACCCTTCCATTCCTAGAATCGAGAGTCATACAGTAGCACCCATTCTCCTATTTTGAACTACTTCAATTTGATGTGGTGGTCATGCCACTATTTCCTTTGTTTTTGGATGACTTCTATTCTATGTAGAGCATCCAATCGGTATTCATCTAACTAGTTTAGTTATTGAATCCTTTCCTTCTGTGCATCATCTAGACTCAGGTTTAGTTCTATTGTAGTCTTGAGAGTTTTGATTTCAAACTCAATGGGCATCATTGCGTTCTTCCCGTATACCAGTTGGAATGGAGTAAAATCGGTGGTTGTTTTCCATGTGGTTCTATAGGCCCATACTACCTCTGGTAATCTTATAGCCCAATCCTTTATGTGCTACTACATGATCTTTGTAAGGATGTTCTCCAACTCTTAGTTGGTAACCTCGACCTATCCATTCACCTGTGGATGGTAGGGAGTGGTTTTGTTGTGTCTGATTCTATATTGCTGCATCAGTTCTTGAATCAACCTTGAAGTAAATTGGGGCCCTTGATCGGTTGTGATCTCTCTGGGCACCCCAAACCTTGTGAAGATATGTGAAAATAGGAAATCTACCACCATTATTTCTTTAGAATATTTTAGTGCCTGCACTTCAACCCACTTGGTTACATAGTCAGTGCAAACCAAAATATACCTTTTTTCGGTTGATGGTGGGTTGATCGGCCCCACAAAATCCATCCCCCATTTGTCGAATGGTTCAATGTGAACGTGTAGCTGGAGAGGTATCTCATCCCTGAAGGTTGGTCTACCCATCCTCTGGCATTCATCACATTGACTTGCATGTTTGACTACATATTTGAACAATGAAGGCCAGTAGTATCCAGTCTGCAATACCTTGAATGCAGTCCTCTTCCCTACAAAATATCCATTACAAGGTTCATTATGGCAAGCCTTGAGGATTTTTAGAAACTCATGCTCAATGACACATCATCTCAGGATTTGATCGGGTCCTATTTTGAATAGGCAATCATCAATCCATGAGAAGGTTGTGCTCTTCTCTATTAGCTTCTACTTTTCATGGGGTGAAAGAGTAGGAGATACTCTACCAGTGGCCAAGTAATTGGCCATATCTACATACCATGATGTTTGTTCTTTTAGAGAAAAAATATGTTCATCCAAGAATTGATCTTCTACAATTGCGTGATCGGGTGGCATTAATCTGGATAGAAAATTTATGACCACATTGTCTCTACCTGGTTTATCCATGATGGTGATGTCAAATTCCTATAGGAGTAAGAGCCACCTGATTATCCTACCATTGATTGCAGGTTTGTTCATCAGATATCGGATGGCCACATGGTCTATGTGCACGAACACCTTGTATCCTATGATGTAATGGTAGAATTTGTTGATGGTATGAACAACCACAAGGAACTCTTTCTCAGTCATCATGTAATTGAACTCAGCCCTTGTTATATTTTTGTTGATGTAGTAGATGGCATAGAATTCTTCACCATATTTCTATCCCAGGACTACTCCAATCACATTGTTAGATGCATCAGAGTAAATGTGAAATGGAATGGCCTAGTTTGGGCCCCATAGCACTAGGGTAGTGATCAACTTATCCTTTAATGTTTGGAAGGCTTGTTCATAGTCCTTCATCCAAATAAACTCCATGTCCTTTGATAGTAGTGCATGCAGAGGTCTAGCGACTTTGTTGAAGTCTGCTATGAACCTCCTGTAATATCCAACGGAGCCAAGGAAGCTCCTTACATCTCTCTGTGTCTTAGGACTAGGTAGATCTTTGATAACTTCAATTTTCTTCTTGTCTACCTTTATCCCTTCTACTGAGATGTGGTGTCCCAACACTATCCCTTCTTGCATCATCATAAAGCATTTCTCGTTGCTTAGGGATAGGTTGTTTTCTTCACACCGTTGGAGTGCACGTTCCAAATTTGTCATAGCTTCATCGAAGGTCTCACCATAAATGGTGAAGTCATCCATGTAGACCTCAACTGCTTCTCCCATCATATCTAAAAATATGCTCAACACCACCCTCTGAAAGGTGGTTGGTGCATTGCATAGTCCAAAGGGTAGGACCCTGTATGCAAATGTACCCCATAGACAAGTGAATGTTGTCTTATCTTGATCTTCTTCTCCAATCTAGATTTGGTTGTACCCACTAAATCCATCTAGAAAGGAGAAGTACTTCCTCCCTACCAAAGTATCTAGAACTTGATCAATGAATGGTAGTGGAAAGTGATCCTTTTTAGTTGCTTTGTTTAGCAACCTGTAGTCAATGCATATTCACCATTTCCCATTCTTTTTGGGCACCACCACTAGTGGTGACACCCACTCACTATCAGATATAGGATAAATGAATCTAGTTGATAGGAGTTTTTGTAGTTCTACTTTGACTATCTCCTTCATGGTGGGGTTCATTCATCATTGTGGTTGCCTGATCGAATTGGCCTACTCTTCGAGGTAAATGTGATGGGTATAAATCTCTAAAGTGATTCCCTTCATATCTGAGTAGTCCCAAGTGAAATCTTGTTGATGCCTGGTTAATATTTCCTTTAGTGCAGTCAGCTCTGTAGGTGTCAGCTTGCTACTGACATTCAATGTTCTTCCAGGCTTGATTTCAATCTGTCTGATATGGTGATCTTGGCTGCCTACTAGTGGTGACTCTAGAGTGATGTGGGAAGACTCTCCTTGGAGGAAGTTTGTAATAATTCCATCTTCATCAGCTCCATCTTCAATTATCCAACAGACTACATTATTGATAGCATTCCTTCATCTTGGTCATCCCATACAGGTTCTTCTAGTGCATCCACGGATTGTGCTGGTGGAGATATGGTCAACCTTTTGATATTTTGGCCATCTAAAATTATCATTTGTCCATCTTAGTAGCTTATATAAGCATCGATTGTTGCTAGCTAGGGCCTTCCTAGGATGAGCGGGTAGCCTCCCAATCTAGACTTGGATTGTAGTACTAGGAAGTCTATCGGGTATTCCCATGCATCCACCATCATGATGATGTCTTCCAACATCCCTTCTGGTGATACCATCGATCTATCTGCTAGTTGTAGAATAGTCTTGGTAGGTTTCAGGCCTGTGAGCCTGAGATTTTGCATGGTTTCTTTTGGCATGATGTTAATGGTTGCTCCCAAGTCAACCAGAGTATTGGCCAATGAGCAACCTCCTATTTTCATGGTCAGGATTGGACTTCCTGGGTCTGCATACTTGGGGTGGCATGTATTCTTGTAGACACTAAAATCATGTCAATCTGATTAGGCGACCAAAAGCATTGGCTAATTTGACATCATATGGCCCCCTTGGGCAACCCTCAGAGGTTACATAGTGGTCCTAACCACTTTTGGAAGGCTCTACCCCACTTTTGGGAGGTTTTGGGCCATATAGGCATGATCGTCCCACCCTAGGATGGTCACAGTTCATGATCATCCCACCTAGGGATGGTCATAAGCAATCATCCCTAGGTGGGATGACCATGGCATTTGACTCCCAAAAAGTCAAATTTTGGATAAATGGCACCCAAAAACTACCATTTATCCTACCTATTCAAGCATGCAGACCTAAGGGTATAGAATCCTTATGACATGCTATAGAATGGAGGCCAAAAAGGGAGATTCTCTTCCCCTTCCAATGCATGCCAAGTTTTGGACAAATGGCACCTCTTGCCCATGTCCTTGCATGCCCATTTGGCCATAGGCCTCCTTTGGCTATAAAGTGGATCCATTTTCCACCCAAAATATAGAGAGGAGTTTTGTGACATTGCAATGAAGTGCTACCAAGATTTCCCCTCAACCTTTTGTGCCTTTTTCCCTCAAAATCTCTACCTAGCGAAGGAGGTTCTCGAGTGATTCAAGAGGCACAATTTATTTACAAAACTAAACCAATTGAGTGAATTTCACCCCCAAATTTGATGACAACACCTTTGAGAGAGTTTTTGACCAATTCATAGAGGAATTGGTGGCAAAAAATTAGCAGATCTGGTGGTCATCCCACCCTAGGATGGTCCCCATTCTATGATAGTCACCACCATCCCTATAAGGGATGGTCATAGAATTAAGCATTATATTTTCTACTATTTTTAAATAGGCTTATTCTAGGATAGTTTAGGAATCTACTATTCAAATTTCATGCAATTTGGAGTTATATTGAGTGAGATATCATATTTTTAGTATTTTGTAGGTTCACTTGGCTCATCCAAAGATGCACATGAATATGTGATCAATTTTGCTAATATTTTCACATGGGTCCTCTCTAAATATGATTTTATATATGCTTTCCAAGTTTGGTTTGATTTGGAGATGTTTAGGACTAGAAATCACTCATTTTGGGTTTTGTAGGCTTAATAGGCACACCACGTAATCGACATGAATACGGATGCAATTTCTTTACTATTTTCAATTAGATCAGTCCAAAATCATATTTTATGCATACCTCTAATATTTGGAATCATTTGGAATTGTTTTGGATGGTCGCATTGCATATTTCCACTTTCTAGTCTATTATTGCATGTATTGCTTTTGCATGCTTCACAATCCGCACTTGCTATTGACAAAATATGGTTTCCTTGTGTGTAGGTGCAGGTCTTATAGTGCATGAGGAAGGAGCATAGGATCAGAACATCAAAGAACAAAGTGGCGGCATCATAGGCCCACCCACTTCAATCGTGGGTACGAGGAAGAACATTGGAAGTGCACCCAAGTTATTGAAAGGATTTGATCCTTGGGCACCATTTTGTAATGAGTGTATCAATCTAGAGCCCTCAAGGGGAAATTTATGTAACCATGATTTGATCTATCAAATGAATAAATAAAAACTCCATTTCTTGCATTTATTTGTCTTATCATGCTTACTTGAATATGTCTTTTTGTAATGCTTATTCAATATTAGCGATAGATGCATCTTGTTTAGCATTGTTAGGTGCACCATTTTTCCCATACTTTAGTGGTGATCATGGTGGGACCCTATCCCTATTGATTTGGTTAAATATTTGACCTTATTTTTGCCTTTGTTCTATTGTAGGAATTGGTCGTTCTGGCCTAAAATGACCTCTGGACTGCTAATCGTCCCACCCAGGGATGACCACACAACTATCCCACCCTAGGATGGCCACAAATGGAGCCATCCCACCCTAGGATGGCCACAAAATAGAAGCTTTTCTGCTCAAAATTCTAGAAATAACAAGTTCTTAGGCTATCAAGGTAAGTGCCTAAACCTTCAGTTTGCTTTTCTACAGTCAAAATTGCTTAAATTTTGTTTTTCTTGCTTCCCTTGATTGCTTGAAAGGTAGAAAGATAGGTTTCACTTTTCTATAAGTACAAAAAAAAAAAAAAAGAAGAAAAACTGAAAAGGAACTAAGTAGAAATGCATTTCTATGGCTTGCTTGCTTGTAGCCTACCTAATGGGTAGGTTATCATTTAGGGAATGCATTTTGTAGGTTGCTTTTTATCTAGATTTTCTGAAAGTAAAATATCATTTTCTTGCATTTAGTGAAAGATCATTGAGTGCTTCATTGTTTACTTTCTTTAAGCTTAAAAGGAACCACACACACCATGTTCCACTTGAATGCTAGTGAGTTGGATTTCATCACCAACCACTAGTAGAGATCAATGATGGTGGGTTTCATCTCCACCCATTGTCTCAAATCCCATGAACCCTATTTTTGGCCAAGGTCGGCTCCAAGATCCGATGTAGCTTGGAAAATTTGCATGTACTTCTCTTTGAAGGGTATAATGTTGACCAAGTGAGTACTGGGTGAGGATTGGTAGGACTTGTGCTCCCTGATTGGGTATGGGTTTCATCTCCATACTTTGGTGGGTTTACATGACTGGAATTTCATTGTCGGTTGTCGAGCTATGAGCATACAGGTGAAATCCATTTAAACACAAGAATATCATCCAACAAGAGCAAAACATGTGACACAAGGTCTTCTTTACAAACAACACATCTAAACACACAAAACAACTTAGGGAACACACATAATCCTTAAAAGAGATAAACATTTATCTTATTGCATGTTTCCATTCTTGTGTGCTGCTTTATTAAAATTTGTAAAGGAGATAATCATCTAGGGTTTGGTAGGGAATAGCAATGGTGTGTACCCATAGCCAAGCCCACTCAAGGGTAGATACTATAGAGAGTAGACTAGGAGACATGAGTCATCTCCGATTTAGCCCCAAGGACCTGGTCATACCTCCTTGGTGGCCTTCTACTCACCCAAGTCCCAGAATAGCTAGTCAAGAACATCACCTACAAGGGAGCCCTATGCGGGACACCCCTATGGGTTTTGATCTTAATCTAGGAGCATATTCCCAATATTTAGACACTTCACATGCCTTCTTTTATGAAAGGCAACCATGCACTGAGGTGCTAGTAGATAGAGTAGTACCATGCATCCATATGCCTGCTAGGTCTAACACACCCGCTTATGGGCAAGAGCAAGAGTACACACATTGGGTAGGGCCAATTGATCACACTTCACCCTTACACCATCCTAATAGGTTATAATAGCCTAGGTACCAAGATGAGTATGATACTCATCGCTCAGGGTGAGCCAACTCAACCCTTCCCTTCCTCATCAATGAAGGAAGGCATGAGGAGATCCTTGATTATCCTCAAGAATAGTATACTATGTAGGCATGATGTGCCTCTATGCCAGTAGAGTATAAATATCACATGCTTAAACCTGAACCTCAAGTGAATGTGACTACCCTCGATCGAGGGAAGCACATGATTGATATCTCGGATCATCTTGAGTGAGATAGGCCTTAGGGTGATGCTGCTAGGGTTCCTAGACCCCGCATGGTAGAACAGATCAATCAAGTGATCACAAGATATGCTGAATACCAAGCACAATTCAAGCAGCTTTGATGAGACAAAGAACACTTGGACCACTTGCATCAAATAGAGAAAGAAAGGATTGAATGACAGACCAATGAGCTATTTCAGAAAACCTTACATGAGAGGGTTCCTACCCCTAGTACCCATAGATAGGAAGTCCATCAGAGGTAACCCACTTTCATCCAAGATAGGCCTCCTAGGCCTTACCCAATGTTACCTCCATGACCTCCTAGGCTGAATCGGGACTTGCCTCCTCAACCAAACATAGAGTGCCTACCGTAGGTAGTTACCCCTCCTTATAGGCTAGCTCAAGAGATGCCTTATGGGGCTTACATCGAGCATGAGCTAGAAGTGGAATATCTTGAGATGCCTTATCGAGGTAGGGGGTGATATTCCACCACCCCATAATAGGCCTGAGGTTCCTCACCCTCCATCGTAGGATCAAAGCAAGGAAGAGGAGATCAAATCCTTTGATGCATATAGGGTATTGCTAGAGTGCCTAGAATCAGTGGAGAACAAGACCTCTGGGTCTGGGTCCCAGAAGCCCACTCTATGCCAGTTGCATAGTCAACCACTCCATCCTTCGGTACCTACCCCTTCCTATCTAGAGTAGTTTAAGATGCCTCACCTGGCTACCTTTAAGGGAGATGAAGATGCGCAGGAGCATGTTACCAAGTTCTTGAGCCAATGCTTTGGCATCCAGGATAATGATGCTTTACTTTTGAGGATATTCTTGACTACCCTCTCTGGCCCAGCTATGGAGTGGTACACCCAACTCCTGAAGCATAGCATCCACAATCTTGATCAACTCATAGATGCATTCCTAGAATGCTTCACCTTCAATACCAAGCGAAAGGTGACATTAGCTGACCTTGCAGGGTTGAAACAATTTGATGATGAGTCAATCACAAACTATGGCAATAGGTGGTGAGCATTGCTTGCCAAGCTACCATACTTACTCCCCATGATGGAGTTGACTCAAATGTTTGCTAAGAGCTACTTAAAGTTGATCTCCTTATTGCTGCAACTCCAACAATATCCCACTCTTGAAGATGCTCTAGCGCAAGCTAGAACAATCGAAGACATCAAGATTCAAGAGGGAGAGATTGTGAAGCCTTGCAAGAAGGAGTGGAACAAGAATGCCAAGAACAACCTAATGCAACCTAAGCCAACATCAGTCAATCAGGTTGCCATTAGTATTCTAGGGCCTATGCAACCAATGCCACCTCAAAAGCCTAATTATCAGGCCACACCTAGGAATTACAACAAGGATAATCAGAATAACCAAGGGCAGAATCAACAACATCACCCTAAGCGATAGTTTACACCCATTGCTGAGTCCATGGACTCTTTGTTTGAGCACCTCTATGCAGCTAAGGCAATTAATCTACTTGAGAGTCGACCTATCGATCCAAATGCACCAAAGCCCAAAGGATACCAAGAAGACCTATACTATAAGTTTCATAGGAAAAATGGGCATGACGTGCAGATGTGCTATAATTTCAAACATCTAGTACAAGATATGATCGATAGGAATGACCTTCAGGTCGATAACCCTATCACACCAAACAATCAATAGATGGGTGTTTTTAAAGACCCATTGCCTACCCATGCGAAATAGGCAAAGCTGGTACCACAAGTGAATGAGGTCCATCAGGCACACCCTAAGCAAGGGTTCATCGGCATGATCAACATTGTGATAAGGAACAAGTGGTACCCAAGTCCAGTCACACCACCTATGGCTTCAAGTGATATTCCTTCAATATCATAACCTTTGCCACCTCTAGTGCCAAACCTCCCACCTCGACCCATGGTCATGATAAAGAGCAAGCTCACTCAGAGCCTGAGAACAACATCTACCTAGATCTCCATCTATGAGCTTATTCAACAATCTCCACCTCATCGAGAAGCTCTAATGGAGATCCTCAAGGTGATCGAGCTACAACCCTAGGAGTCTAACTCCTTTAACAATTTTGTGGGGCATGTTCAACAATGTATGAAACTAGTGATCACCTTTCGGGAGGATGAGCTCAAGCCAGTTCCAAATGATATGGTGGATCCCCCCTTGCACATCATCACATGTGTAAATGGAACACCCTACAAGAGAGTCTTGATTGATACTGGTTCTTCCAACATCATCACTACAATAGCTCTCAAACATCTTGGGCTCTCGATATCTCATATTGTCACATCTACCTATACCCTTCGAGAATTTAATGATGCTATATGCTCAATAGTTGGTATGATAGTCTTACCTATTTAGGTAGGACAAAAGACTATACCAACATTATGCCACATCTTGGAGGGTGATATGGCATACAATATCTTGCTGGGTAGACCTTGGATCAGGGACATGAAGTGTGTACCCTCCATCACTCACCAATGTCTAAAGTACACCTATGAAGGGCAAGTCCATGTCATCTCTGTAGACCTTGAGCCCTTCAAGTACTACAACTTGGTGCAACAAATCCCTGAGTCGACCTTACCATCAACCCATCTAGATTTTCTATCGAATACATCCAGCCAAGGTCCGACTCCTTCACCATCACCTTCAATCAATCCATCATCATCTTATGCCATACCATCCTCATCATCGACACCCCTAGATATACCTTCATCATCATTGAATCCTCCATCAAGGAACATGGGGAAAAGGCCTATTGATGAGACCCCTCCAACCATATCCACCATCTCCATAGGTGAGATTCCTAGTCTAGTGGATGAGGAGCCACCCTATGAGGCCAACATTGAATCAACTCAAGCCTCACTCCCATCCCCTCCTTCTCCACCACCATAAGTCATAGTGCATCTAGCTACCACTAGCTTAGGAGAATACCTAGTTAGGAACATCACAACTACTCCTACCATTGAGTCGATGCAAGATATGGGTCGACCTCATCTTCCCATAGGCACTATCGTGCCTCTTGACCTCCCCCCAAATCAAATGAATTTCATTTATGGGGGTCTCGACTATGGCATAGAGCCCTATTAGTAGGAAGAGGATGAAGAGCCCTTTTCTGAGGATATTAACTACATGTCCAATCTTGACTTCACCATGAGATATCTTCATCTCTACAATTGGTATGGTTATGGTTTGGGCTTGTATGAGTAAGGCACTCACATTCCTTACCAGCCATAGTATCAAATGCCTTATGATAAGTCTGGTTTGGGACACAACAAGCCTGTGCCTCTTGATGTCCTCATGGATAGTTTATAGTGCCTGAGCCTAAACTTTAGGGATGAGCTTGCATGTGATCCCTATGCCAACCCTAATCGAGTCTATTCATTAGGAGACTACTTCCCTGCACCCATGAGAGATCAAGAGATATCTTGCGATGTCATCCAATCTTATGAGAGAGGTGAAATTTTGCATACCCTTCCACATGATAGTGAGGAAGAAGATCAAGGGTCTCCCTATGAATGGACATCTGATGATGAGTCAGATTATGAAGTGGCATCTATCGACTCTTCTAGTTCGCATGTCGAGTACGCATAGATTATCCCATTGGATGATGAGCATGAGGGTTATTTGTGTATGTTCCCATTACATGATCCTATCTGGTGAGAGTTTCTCCCTGTAGAAGGGCAAGCTCACCCATAACCACATCGACCACCTCTATTCATCCTGCTTCCACCTCAACCACCTCCACAAGTCTTGCGACACCCCGATGTCAATAGACACCATCAACCACCTAGGGGAAATCATCCATCCATTAACATGATTTCCATAGACCTTTTTGCACCCATGCAAGATCTGGATAACCCATCAAAGCCACTACACCTCGACTTGGGGGTAATTGACTTTGATCGAGGAGATTCTCCCCCATCGCCTTTCGAGTACTGGCCTTGCGATGAGATGTTACAACCATTTCATTTCTCTCCAAGGCCTACTCAAGATGTCTTTCAAGCTGAGGTTGAACCTGAAGTTCCAATTGATGATCTAAACCCAGTAGATGACATTCATCTGATCCCTACTCCCCATCAGTTGGAGGAGGGGTCACATATGTCAATCGAACCAATGATTGATAAAGATATCAGCTCAGATCCTAAGAATCCTCAATGTATCAAGTTAGGGGAAAGCTTGTCCCCCATCGAGCAAGCTGATTACATAGCCCTTCTCACCAAGAAGAAGGAAGCTTTTGCATGGTCCTACAAAGATATGCTAGGACTGGATCCAAATCTAGTCATGCATAATCTGACGCTTGACCCAAAGGCCAAGCCAGTTAAGCAAAAGTTATGAAAAATGCATCCGATAGTAGCCTTGATGGTGAAATATGAGCTACAAAAGTTGTTGGATGCCAAGTTCATCATATCAGTGGACTATCCACCATGGTTGTCCAACATGGTTCCCATCAAGAAGCCCGATGGGAGGATTCACATTTGCACTAACTTTCGAGACCTAAACAAAGTGAGTCCCAAGGATGAGTTCCCATTATCGAACATCGATGCCCTGGTAGATGCCACAATGGGCCATAAAATGTTATCCCTCATGGATGGTTTCTCTGGATACAACCAGATTCGTATCAATCCAGAAGACCAACTCAAGATGACATTCACAATGCCTTGGGGGACATTTTGCTATAAGGTCATGCCTTTTGGCCTTAAAAATATCGGTGCTACCTACCAACGTGCCATGACATACATCTTCCATGACTATATGCATAAAATTTTGGAAGATTACATGGATGACTTATTGGCCAAATCATTATTATGCCATGAGCATCTCGATGTCTTGAGCAAAGTCCTCGATCACCTTATTGAACACAATGTGAGACTGAACCCCAAGAAGTGCATCTTCGATGTCACATCTAGAAAACTCTTGGGATTCATCATCTCTAAAAGAGGCATCAAAGTAGACCCCAACAAATTCAAGGTAATCCTTGAGATGCCTCCCCCAACTACCATCAAGCAGCTATGAAGCCTGTAGGGTAAGGTCACATCCATCAAGCGCTTCATAGCACAATTATCTGATAAATATTGACCCATGAACAAACTATTGCACAAGGGGGTCACATTCCATTGGGATGATGAGTGTCAAGCTACCTTTGATGCAATCAAACAATATCTAGCTTCACCGCTAGTATTGGCTCCACCTAGACTAGGAGTGTCATTTCGCTTATACATCTCAGCTATTGAGATTGCATTGGGCATCATGTTGGCCCAAAAGAATGAATTGCATAAGGAACAGGCTACTTACTACCTTAGCCGCACCTTGGTCAGTTATGAAATCAAGTATGCATACATTGAAAAGTTATGCCTAGCGATGGTTTTCACCACCAAGAAGCTACACCATTACATGCTTAGTCATACCACGTATGTTGTATCAAAAGAGAATCCATTGCGATATATGATGAGTCGTACTTATCACAATAGTCACACGATGAAATGGATCATGTTGTTGATGGAGTTTGACCTAGAATTTATCAGATAAAAATCTATTAAAGGTTAGGTCATCATCGATCAACTCGTAGAGGCTCCTCTCTAGGATGATCAACCTCTTAGCATGGAGCTTCTCGATGATGGAGTCTTCCAAATATTAGAATCACCTGATTCTGATGAGCCTGAGTCATAGGCTGATATGACTCTATTCTTTGATGGCTCCAAATGCGAGCAAGGGGGTGGCATGGGAATTGTGTTTTTCACACCTCAAGGGGCTCCAATACCCCTATCTTTCAAACTTGATTTCCCATGCACCAACAACAATGTCGAGTATGAAGCCTTGCTCATAGGTCTTCAAATGGCTATCACCATGAAAATAACCAAGCTCAATATTTTTGGTGACTCCTTGCTCATCGTAAACTAGGTCAAAGGGATTTACCAATGCAAGTGTCTAGTTTTGCAAGCCTATAAAGCCCTTGTGGATAAAATTCTAGAAAATTTTGAATGGTATGATATCGAGGCACTCCCTCACTCATCTAATCATTTTGTGGATACAATGGCCTCCTTGGGGTCTTTAATTCCGTAGAACCCTATGATGATATGACAACCATTCAAGTTAAAATATTATCATAATCTATGATTGAGCATGAGAACACTCAATCCATGCTAGAAGTCCACTTGATTCATATTGAACCTCCTCAGGAAAGGTTCTCACAAATTCATGATCACTTGAATCATGCCACTTGGGGGACTCTATTCCCTCAAACTCCTTTTGATAGTAGCACAATACTATTCTTACAAGTTCTCTCCCAATCAACATTTACTCAGGATGAACTTCAAAAGGGTTAGGCAATTCATGCAATCGAGGCTTCCTCACATCAGGACTGGTCTACTCAAATCAAAGATTACCTAAAGCTTGGTAATATCCCTTCTGGGTTGTCGCATGCCACCAAATGGACATTTAAACAAAAAGTGGCAAAGTATGTCTTACTAGGAGATATTTTGTATCATCGAAGCTATGAAGGTATCCTCCTTCATTGCTTAGAGCATCAAGAGTCAGTTTGGGCAATCACCCAAGCACATGATGGTACATGTGGTGGCCATTTTAGTGGCATGGCCATCACAAAGTGCATTCTTCACATGGGCTATTATTGGCCAACCTTAGAGCGATATTGTTGCACTTATGTTAAGAAGTGCATAAAGTGTCAACACCATGCTAACCTGACACATGTACCTTCTCAGGCCTTACAACCGATTCAATCGGTTTGGCCATTCTCGCAATGGGGGTTTGATTTAATCAAGAAAATCTCACCCGCATCCTCGGGCCATCACACATTCATCATTACGACCATCGAGTATTTTATAAAATGGGTGGAAGCAATTCCCCTTACCACTATGATAGGACCCCGCATCATGGAGTTCATATTGCATAATATCATTTGTCATTTTGGTATTCCATCCAAGATAATTTTTGATAATGGGATACCTTTCAAGAACAAATATGTGCACGCTTTAACAACAAAGTATAATATTCAACATAACTTTTTGATGCCCTATTATCCACAAGAAAATGGGCAAGCTGAGGCATCAAACAAAATAATGATTGCCATCCTAAAGAAAATAGTTAAAGAGAATCACAAATATTGGCACATGCAATTACCCCTTGCTCTATGGGCCTATCACACTAGTATTCGGATGCCCACTAGGGCAACTCCATTTTCACTAGTGTATGGTATCGAGGTAGTCATGCCTCTAGAGCTAGAAATCCCATCACTATGCATATCCATGCAAGAGTTCATCGATGATGACACTACATGATAGGCTCACTTAGACCAACTTACGTTGCTTGATGAATGATGCATCAATGCTCTCGAGCACTTACGTGTTTATCAAGAGTGACTTAAGAGAGCCTATAATATGAAAGTCCATCCTAGAGACTTTTAGGTTGGTGACCTCATTCTAAAATACCAAAAAAATTCAATTTTCCCCCATTTTGGAACAAAAATGATAAGTTTACGATAAACTGGTTAGGTCCTTTCATCATCACTAGTCAGATCGGACTCGAGACTTACCGCCTAGCCACCCTTGAAGGAATTGAGGATCTTGAACCCTTGAACATCCTTCATCTATGGCCTTTCTATGCTTAAGAGTGCTATGTCCCCTAAAATGCTCCTAGGTAGTCTATGATCATCTAGGTCACCCTAAAATGCTCCAAGGGTATCTACAAACCACTTGGTCAACCCAAAATGCTCCTAGGTGGTCTACAACTATCTAGGTCACCCTAAAATGCTCCAAGGGTATCTACAAATTGCTTGGTCAATCCAAAATGCTCCTAGGTGGTCTATGACTATCTAGGTCACCCTAAAATGCTCCTAGGTGGTCTATGACCATCTAGGTCACCCCAAAATGCCCCAAAGGTATCTATAAGCCCTTTGGTCACCCAAAAAGCCCCAATGGCATTTACTAAGCCCATTGGTCACACTGTATATACATATATATCAAAAAAAACTCAAAAACATCATCAAAACATCAAAAATACAAAAATATTGCATTACATCACATTGCATACCATTGCATTATATAATCACTTGCATTAGGCATACTCATCATTGCACTTTGCATTTTAGAGTTGCTCATACATGTCTAGCACTAAGACTGTAAATTAGTCATCATTCAAAATCAATTTTGTTAAAGTCATCATTCACACCATTTCATATTTCACATATCATCTCCACCTACATTTTCCACTTTTCATATTTGTGTCTATTTCCCTTCACCTAGTCATTTGTTCTAGAATGTCTTTAGGGTTTTTGGTCACTCAACCATCTCTAGTTTTCTTTTCAAATTTTGTAGAAAGCTATCTTGATTTTTAGAAGGTAGAGTCTTGCTTTGATTGTACCTTGTATACTTCAAAATCCCAACATATTTTCACACTAATAAATCCAAGTTTTGCACAAGGAAAGATGAAACCTACAAAGTGGTCTAGGTTACCTTAAGTGAAAAGTTTATCTTGCTCATCCCCCTATGTGAATGGTTCAAAAATGCTGAGAATTGACAAAAGGACAAGCTCCTCCCTACCCAATTCCCCAAAATAAATAGTGGTTTTCACCACTATCAATAAGCAAAATCCCAAAAAGCAAAAATCAAAAGCAAAATAAATAGTGATTTTCATCACTAAACAAATCCCTTGCTCAAAGAAAACAAAATACAAAATAAATAATGATTTTCATCACTAAGTATGAGCAAGTATCCCAAATCAAATAAAATAAAATAAGGGAGTATTGAACTTGAATCCCTGGAATTCTCAGCATTTGACAAACCATAAGGTGATCCTCATTACAGGTTAGGTGGCATCAAGCCTACCTGGAAATGGTGGTATCCTTATGCATGATGATATGTCTATCACATTAGCATCTTGCTTGTGTATAGACCAATGTTTGCATGTGGATGAGCTAGCTTTTGGTAGCCTATACTACCTAGTGGTCTAATCCAACTACGTACAAAACCTAGGATCATGATACTCATAGGGTGATATTCAGTATAGATGGGCTGCATCAATCCTATTTGGCACTAGGGTAATCTTATGCGTATCACAATAATGAACTCACTTGCACACATAGGGATATTGAGTATCTTGGTCATCCTAGTAGATTCATACCTTGTCAAAAAGTCTTGCATGGTTAGTATATAACTTTTGATCAATTAACTAGAGTGTTTGAGTCTCATGAAAACCTCATAGACATTCTATAACATTCATTTCATTCATTCCATTTTATCACATTTCATTAAGTTTACATTTCCATAAATCCATCACATAACAACATTACAAATGAATCGATGAATTCTATATAGTCTATGGTGCTAACATAGTATGTCATATAGTATCCATATTTCATCATCTAGATCAATAAATCATCCATCTCATTATGCATCCATACATATACATATCATCAAATAAAATCATATTACAACATATGCATACATGATAAGCATCCATCACAATATCATAAAGCAAATAAATACATTGCATACATCTCATAAAGTAGTAAGGAAACACATGATGATAAACAAAAAAGCTCATATATATATATATTTTTTTTTTTATTATTATTATTATATTTATGTGTATATGTATGGGGTAAAAAGATACATCATAATCCTCGAACTACTCATAGGCTACAATAAAGTGGGTCCTCAGACCTCACACTCCCAAAATCCAAAAATAAAAAAAGAGCCATCAGAGTCTCACCAACCATGGTCATGTAGGACCGGTACTATGACTCTCACCTCCACCCTCAGTTGAAGTCCATCAAGAACTCCCAGATCTACTACCCCCTACCCTGTCTAACCTTCATGTAGAGCTAGGTGCCTCCATCCTCATCGAAGACTACCCTGTACCACTCCTTCGACTCTGGTGTGACCCACTAGCAGATGGATGGGCTGGTAAGCGCCCCCTAAGGTGCACTATCTCATCCTCCAACTCCTTAGTATAGGTATGCTCCTCTTGATAATGAGCTTGGAAGACTCCCACTAAGGCTTAGAGCTGTGCCACCTCCTCCTATAGCCTAGCCATCTCCCCACTACTAGATCCCTCCTGACTAGGGCTCCATGATCTAACCTATGCCTATAGAGCCACTATCTCTATCGCCTACCTATCAAGCTCAACTTGTGCACTCTATACCTATGTCTCTAGGAGATCTCTCTCCTACCTAACCCTGATCAGCTCATCCTATAGCTCAGTACCTATACCACCTCATGTTGCCTACTATGTTGACACTCCTTGAATCCTTAGAGTCATCCTCATCAAAGTCATCCCCTAGATCTCCTAAGTCAAGGAGGTCTACCCACTCATCCGCTACTTGATGATGCACATGTCACTCACCTACATCTACTAACCCTCATCAGGAGCATCCCTGTGACCCTCTCTCCTACCATACAATCACCCCCTAGTGGCCCCTCTCCTCACCACTGGTGCATCACCCACCATGAGTCATACTCCTCTATGGTCTCGACATCATCCAAATCTGAAATGTCCACTATAGGATCTACCTCCTCCTCCACTACCTCCACTATCAGCCAACTCAGTGTCCTCTCATCCCCATGGTGTTAGTAGACCACTGGCTCACTAGGAAACCCTTGATGTAGCCCAAACTATTGTATGACGCAGCATAAGGAAAGTACTCCCACTCAGTCCCATGCCACCCAACTAGCCATCTCCCTCACCTCACCCTATGGAGCTGTACCTCAACATCAGACCATGTTGGACAATCCTTGTAAGGTCTCCAAAGCACCTATGCTACCCTGAGTCATGAAAAATACTATGCATAATGGTCCACATCACCTACAAGGTGATGACTCTACCCTACCTCCTAGGCTCGCTACCATAGGATCTCATAGCCTATCTCCCTATCCACCACTATGCCCGTGTCATCCATGGCAATCCCTATGGTCGATCCACAACTATGTGCTACCATCCCCACACCTATAGTAGAAATCTACATCCCAAGCCCTTCCACCCATGGGAGTAGATCTCGTACAACTCATCATACAACTATGCCAACAATGTCATCCCCCAAGCCATCACTAGCAGTTGCTCCATGGTGCACTCTACCAGAGTAAACACTAACTCCAATAGGTTCCAAGGAAACCTGGCTCCTGATGAGTCTGGTAGTAGCATATTAGAGATCAATTTCATCAATAAAACATGCCTAGTGGTCAGTACATTGACCTCATACCACAACCCCACCAGTATCCCTCCACTAAGTGAGTCACGTACTACCTCCTCCCACTCCCTACCAAAGTATCTCTCCATCATCGTATCTCTCAAATCATGGTGAGTAGATACGATCGACCACCCCTCTATCAAAATGCACAAAATTTGATAGATATCCTCAAGCATCACCATCATCTCCCCTATCGGTAGGTGGAAGGTGTTGGTGCATGGATCCCATAAGTCAATAAGAGTAGTCAAATAAGCATGGTCACCCACCATAGGCTCTAACCGTGTCACATGCTTAAGGCCAATGACATCAAGCCATTCCCAGTATACCTCTATCAATAAGTCTCTCATGGTCTCAAAGATATTTAAAACTCGATACCGACTCTTAACCACCTAGCAGAGGTAAGCAAGTTAATAAAAAGCACCAAACATGCTTCAAAATTGCTCAAAAATACCCAAAAAAGACCAAAAAGGCCTCTTTTTTAGGCCAATTTATGACCGTCCCACCTAGGTATGACCCCCAAATATATGACCATCCCACCTAGGGATGGCCCCCAAATAGCCCAGGCTGGCTGTCCCACCCAGGGATGGCCCCCAAAATGGGCCAAAATTGGCCTTCTAGGCCACCAAAAATAGTTAAAAAATAAAAAAATGATAGAAGAAAAGCAATAAAATTGCACAAAAACATAAATAAAAGCATAAAATATTGTAGTACATCACTAATTAGGTTCAATTACTAAGTATTTAGTGTGCTCTACCAAAATAAAAAAAACAAGCCACAATTACACTTCTAACACTAGCAAAGTGTAGTAAGAAATTCAATCCTTACCCATCTTGCACCGGCTCCACCATTGGATGAGTCTACACGCTAGCTCATGGTGATTGTAGGATGATTTTGGTAGCACTCCACTATGTAGAATCACTCTCCTCCTCCTCACCTCTCAAACTGCAAAGTTAGAAATGCACAAATGAGCCCAAATTCCCAATTTTTGGCTTAAATAGACCTCCAAGAGGCATGACCATCCCTGGGTGGTATGAGTGGCTAATTGGCCAACCATCCCACCCTAGGATGGCCACCAAAAAATCACATCAAAATAGCTCAAAAATGCACCAAAAAGGGTCCAAAACCCACCAAAAATAGCTCAAATTTGGTCAAAATTCACTAGGGATCAAGATGAACCTAAATTGCTCATGGATGAATGGAAAATTCTTTACTTCAATCCCTAAGAAGGCCATTGTGTCTGGACCACCCCATGGGAATGAGGTTTTCAACTCCTTTCTTCCATGAAACATCAACAAAATCATCAAAATCCTCTCAAAAATGCTCCATTTTTCAATGGGTAAAACTGAAGGAAACCCTAACCAAGTCATATGGGTCAAGTGACTCATCACTTTTATCATTGGTCATTCCCTCATCGACTCATCACTTGAGGGGGTAGTCATACTTAACAAATTCATAATCAAAATCAACAATCAAACACTCAATCATGCAAATTGTGTTCATTCAATGAATCATTGACAAAGACAATCATGCCCCTGCTTGGGGCAGCAAACAAGCAAAAATTTCAATTAAATAAATGCTTGGAATTATAGAATCATGAAGGAACTCTTCTCTACCTCATGAATGAAAAATGTCCAAGATCAAGTAAGCCTTACTTGAAAGGTTGTACTTGAATCAAGTTCCTTAGCTCGTCAGAAGCAAGGATTCAAGAACACATGCTCTTTCCATGATTGGGGCATCTAAAGTTGGTTAGGTTACTGAATAACCTTAATAATTTAACATTTTAGTCATCTATTTTTTCTCAGTATTATGTTGCACACAATGCATCTCAAAAAGGGGCATCTATAGACACTAAAATCATGTCAATCCGATTAGGTGACCAAAAGCATTGGCTAATTTGACATCATATGGCCCCCTTGGGCAACCCTCAGAGGTTACATAGTGGTCCTAACCACTCTTGGAAGGCTCTACCCCACTTTTGGGAAGTTTTGGGCCATATAGGCATGACCATCCCACCCTGGGATGATCATAGTTCATGACCATCCCACCTAGGGATGGTCATAAGCAGCCATCCTTGGGTGGGATGACCATGGCCTTTGACTCCCAAAAAGTCAAATTTTGGATAAATGGCACCCAAAAACTACCATTTATCCTACCTATTCAAGCATGCAGACCTGAGGGCACAAAATCCTTATGACATGCTGCAGAATGGAGGCCAAAAAGGGAGATTCTCTTCCCCTTCCAATGCATGCCAAGTTTTGGACAAGTGGCACCTCTTGCCCTACATGTCCTTGCATGCCCATTTGGCCATAGGCCCCCTTGGGCTATAAAGTGGATCCATTTTCCACCCAAAATATAGAGAGGAGTTTTGTGACATTGCAACAAAGTGCTGCCAAGATTTCCCCTCAACCTTTTGTGCCTTTTCCCTCGAAATCTCTACCTAGCGAAGGAGGTTCTCGAGTGATTCAAGAGGCACAATTTATTTACAAAACTAAACCAATTGAGTGAATTTCACCCCCAAATTTGATGACAACACCATTGAGAGAGTTTTTGACCAATTCACAGAGGAATTGGTGGCAAAAAACCAGTAGATCTGGTGGTCATCCCACCCCAGGATGGTCCCCTAATCTGTGATAGTCACCACCATCCCTAGCAGGGATGGTCATATATTGAAGCATTATTTTTCTACTATTTTTAAATAGGCTTATTCTAGGATATATCAGGAATCTACTATTCAAATTTCATGCAATTTGGAGCTATATTGAGTGAGTTATCATGTTTTTAGTATTTTGCAGGTTCACTTGGCTCACCCGAAGATGCACATGAATCTGTGATCAATTTTGCTAATATTTTTACATGGGTCCTCTCTAAATATGATTTTATATATGCTGTCCAAGTTTGGTGTGATTTGGAGATGTTTAGGACCAGAAATCACTCATTTTGGGTTTTGTAGGCTTAATAGGCACACCACATAATCGACATGAATCAGGCTGCAATTTCTTTATTGTTTTCAATTAGATCAGTCCAAAATCATATTTTATGCATGCCTCTAATATTTGGAATCATTTGGAATTGTTTTAGATGGTCGCATTGCATATTTCCACTTTCTAGTCTATTATTGCATGTATTGCTTTTGCATGCTTCACAATCCACACTTGCTATTGACGAAATCTGGTTTCCTTGTGTGTAGGTGCAGGTCTTACAGTGCATGAGGAAGGAGCATAGGATCAGAACATCAAAGAACAAAGTGGCAGCATCATAGGCCCACCCACTTCAATCGTGGGTACGAGGAAGAACATTGGAAGTGCACCCGAGTTATTGAAAGGATTTGATCCTTGGGCACCATTTTGTAACGAGTGTATCAATCTAGAGCCCTCAAGGGGACATTTATGTAACCATGATTTGATCCATCAAATTAAATAAATAATAACTCCATTTCATGCATTTATTTGGCTTATCATGCTTACTTGAATTATCTTTTTGTAATGCTTATTCAACACTAGCGATAGATGCATCTTGTTTAGCATTGTTAGGTGCACCGTTTTTTCCCTACTTAAATTTCCTAACATCAAATCTACCAACTTCCCCACCATATTTATGGTCTGGGTTGTCCTACATCCTGGCCTTCTCAAACATAGCTCTTTGATCACCTTGGTGTAAATCAGGATATCTCTTATAGCTTGAAATAATGGAATAGTTACCGTTAAATTCTTCAAGCTTGAAAGTATGTTGAACTCTGACTGTATTGGCTTCCTCTGCTCCTATAACCTCTTGGGAAATGGAGGAGCTTCATTTTTCTTAGCAACTGGTCCTTCTTCAACCTCTTCTACTAGAGGTGATTCTTCTATGTTCTCCTCTTCTTCTATTAAGGGAGGAGCCTCTATTCCTATCTGTCTACCTGATCGTAGTTGTACAAGATTACAACTTCTAATATTATACATGGGAAACATCTCTCCCTCCAATTGATATGTAGGATTATTTACCTTATTATTGGGGTTGACCATCGGTTGTGCTAGAATTTGTGCAGGCCTCACTACAGGAGGAGCTGGTAAGCTTGGTTGTAGTGGAGCTTGCACTACATTTTGTGGAGCCGAATTCCACATACCGTAGTTCTTCCATTGCTGCCCAGGTTGTTGGTATGGCATCCATGGGTGCTGGTTGGGAAATGAGGCTCCTTGAGGGGTGTTCATCCAAGGTGGTGGTCCCCACCATCCCATATTGGGTGTTTGGGCCTGCCCTTATGGCATATAATTCTCTCCTCCGTAGGGTGACATTCCCACTGGCATATTCTGTTACATACCAAACATAGCGTCGACTATGTTCCAAAGAATTATTTGATTTATTATTAATATAGTAGTAGTTGAATTATTTGATTATCTTTTATCATTCATAATTCATTTACAATAACGTAGAGGACTGATCCCTCCAAGTGGTGAGGACCAACCCTCTTCAAGAGGCGATTGATTTAATATACTTTCTTCGTTTTCGTCTTGGTTATATTATTGCATTCAATTTATATTTCATTGTTGTGTTCCTATGATATTGGCAATTAATTGAAATTAGTTTGTATTTCAAAGGTGGATTGGCATACAAGGGTACTTTTACCTTAGCAAGTGGTATCAAGTTTAGCTATTTTATTGTGGCTGGGCGGGCATATTTTTTTTGCTTTTGAATCATTCTCACCGTCTTACGTCATAGTTTGTCTCGGTTTCAAAGGAGCGTGTGTATCAATCAAAATTGGTGGATTCCATTATTAAACTTCTCATTGTCACAACATGAATATTTTACCAGTGTGGATAGATTTCATGGCTCAACGTTAAGTTTAAACCTCACCAGAATGTTTGTAGAAGAAAAAATATATAGTCCCCAAAACAATATCATGCTCTGTGTGTGATTTTTTGACGAAGATAAACTGGTTTTTGATAAGGGAGTTTTTTGGTGAAATAATTAGGTTTACTACAGCAATGATGGTGAACATTAAGTATGGTTTCAAAGAAGTCATATATGCCAATTAAAATTGAAGAAAACCTACAATCTATTCTTTGGGTTTCGAAGGCTCATAACGGTTGATATTCAGTTGATTAATATAATACTTGCTTGCTATTCACATCTCAAATTGCATAAAATATTTGAGCACACTAACTCACTAACATCCAAAGGCATTTAATAAGAAGGAAGATAAAGCTGTAAGCATTGCATTAATAGGGGTAGCACATGGAAAAAAAAATCACGTCTTTGAGCAAGAAAATCTGTTCTTAGGACATCATTTCCATGAACAACGCTTTGCAAACAAATATCTGCCATCCAAAAAATGTAGGTAACCCTAAAATTTCATGTTATTCTAAGGTTGGCTTGTTTAATTTTTAATATGCGTATATCACTATCCCACATTGACCAGAGAGTGGGTTATTTACACTTTATAATCACTGGCACATAGTAGAAAGTTTGTGGCTTAGGCTACATGAATAATTCCCGCGTGTACTCAACCTAATAGGTATTTTCATGTTCATTGTGTCATCCTCGCACTATCACACTATCATGTTCATCATGTCATCCTCACATTGTCATGTTCATCATGTCATCCTCGCATTGTCTTGTGTCTCGTAGTGTCGTGCCTACGATCTATCATATAGTATCGTGTCCACTGTCAGTTCTTCCACCTATCACCTTGCATTCATGTGTCTATTGCATAGTATCGTGTCCATTTTTGGTTCTTCCACCTATCACCTTGCATCCACGTCTAGTGGTTGGATGTCATCTAGTGGTTGTACCTAGCCGCTGATAGTCCGTCAGAGTCTATCCATTAGTCGTTGTTATCACCTCGCGTTTGTATCTAGCCATTGGTCATCTGTATGTGTCTAGACATTGCAATTCATTGTTGAAACATAGCAGTTGAAGTTTGCCCATGTTCCCCCACTGCTCCTACCTAGCAGTTGGAATTAAGGGTTGAAAACTAGCCATTGAAGTTCGCAATTGATAACTAGCCATTGCTTAGTTGTTGGAAATTGAATTCAAGGTAGCAGTTGGAGCTACTAGACATTGAAAATACAAATCAAAATCCGCATCATGGTTGGAGCGATAATTAAGAAAAAAAATACCAATTTTTTTGGAAAAATTAACCATATTTTTTGTAGAAATTGAAGACAAATATTTTAAGCAAAATTTAGTAGCAAGTGCATGAGCGGAATGTGGACCAAAGGACCAAACGATTGCTTATCCAACTCAGTGAATCCAAATTAAGGGTTCCTAAAGTCACAAAGAAGACCTCCACAAAAAAAAGGTACACATTTTACTTCCACTTTATGCATTAATAGTTTTGATCTTGATCATCCACTCCTTAACACTATAGCTACCAATCCTTCTCCTACTTCTTCCCATGAGAACCTCACACATGAGGAAACAAGAAATCCCAACCAACATCTCGACCATGCAAACATTAGTAGAGATCATGAAAAAATTGACCACAATGGTGACCCAACTAATGGAAAAACAAATCCAACCAACCCCTCCTATCCCAAATCACTTCCATAGATACTGGAACAATGAGGATCAAGATGGAGAAGAAGTTTATGAACAACAAAGAGGTCATAATGGTAGTCCCCAAAATCGCTTCCATAGACATAGGAATAATGAGGACCAAGATAGAGATGAAAATTACCAACAACCAAGAGGTCCTAATGGTGTCAATTTCCCATGCATTGATATGCCCACCTTTGAGGGGTATGATCCACGTGGTTGGTTAGCTAAAATGGAAGGCATTTTAGACTTATACCAAATTTGTGATTCAAAAAAAGTTCCTTTTGCTACCTCCAAACTCGGTACTAAAGCTTATCAATGGTTCGCATGGCTCAAACGTGATACTGGAAATACCATCTACTGGGATGATTTCACCATACTTTTCCTTAAAATATTTTATGAAGGATCCTCATATTCATACATGGTGCGGTTGTTATCACTTAAGAAAATAGGATCTATAAGGGAGTATATTTTAGAATTCACTAGTCTGCTTTCCTACATAGGAAACTTACCATCCAATGTGGTGGTATCCGCATTTAGAAATGGGTTGAAAGAGAATATTCAATTCAAAGTTGATCTATAAGATCCATCATCTTTAGACACCTATATAAGGATTTCCAAGTTGGTTGAGAAGAAGGTGCAATTGGGGACATCTATGCGATGTGATTCCTATGGTCGACATCAATACCACAACACCTCTTTTTATAGAAATGATCAACCATCAAAATATTTCTGCTATACATATCACAATCACCATCCAAAAGATCAAGTATGTGTACCATGGAAAAAATTTCAAATCGAATATGCTAACAAGGAAGATGAAGAGGACATAGAGGATACCAACTCCCATGATTTTCCCATAAACGAAGACCAAATTGAACCCGAGGAGGCCATAATTGAAGAGGATACTATGGCACTTTTTGTACATGCTCTTATGGGATTATCATCTCACCATACACTTAAGGTATCAATATTCATTCGACAAAGGAAGGTAACTATATTGATTGATTCACGAAGTACTCATAACTTTATTGACACAAATATTTCCAAGGCATTAAACTTACACATTAACTCCTCCAATCAAGATAAATTTCAAGTTATAATTGCAAACGGGGGAATTGTTAAATGTATAGGTAGAACATATCTAATTTCATTGAAAATGGGGAGTTATACTTGGTGTGGTCCTATTTTTGTTATGAGTTTAGGAAATTTAGAAGTTAATTACAAGCAGTGCTTTATTGAATGGAAAGAAAATGGGAAGACCATTCACCTCCAAGGAATTCCAACACTGCCATCAAATATAGTAAGTTCTCACAGTATGGAAAAAATATTAAGAAAAGGTAGTTACAAATTCATTGCCCAAGTTAATTGTAAGAAAAAGCAAGCACAAGATATTCCAGAAATCCAATCAAAAGATCTACAAAACATTATGGCTACTTATGATGAGGTTTTACAAGAACCAAAGGGACTACCTCCCAAAAGATCCCATGACCATGCCATACACCTTGTTCCAGGAAGTATTATTCCTAATGGCCATCCTTATCGATATCCCTAACCTCAAAAAACAAAAATTGAGAAAAATTTCCAAGAACTATTAGAACATGGAGTCATCCATCACAACACTAGTCCCTATTCTTCACCAGCAGTTCTGGCCCACTGCAAAGACAATTCTTGGTGTATGTGTCTAGATTTTTATCCTCTTAACAAAATCACCATCAAAGAAAAATTCCCTATACCTATCATTGATGGCTTATTATATGAACTACATGGTGCAAATTTTTTTACCAAATTGGATTTACGCTTTGGGTTTCACCAAATTAGAGTTAGGGAAGAGGATATTCCTAAAACAACTTTTCGTACTTATGAAGGTCACTATGAATTCTTGGTCATGCCTTTTGGCCTTACTAATAACCCATCTGCATTCCAAAGTCTCAAGAACCACGTGTTTCGTCCACTCCTTCACAAATTTGTCCTAGTCTTTTTTTATGACATACTCATATATAGTAAATCCTGGAATGATCATTTGATTCATGTGGGAAGGGTTCTTCATATACTACAAAAGGAAAAATTGTTTGTCAAACGCTCTAAATGCTCTTTTGGTGTTCAATAAGTTGAGTACCTAGGTCATATAGTTTCTCAATAATATTTTAAAGTGGATTCTAATAAGATAAAGGTAATTTAGGATTGGCCCTTACCTAAAACTATCAAGAAAATTCATGTTTTTTTGGGTCTCATCGGCTACTATCACAAGTTTGTACGTAACTATGGAAAAATTGTAGCTCCTCTCACAACTCTTACAAAAAAGGATGCTTTTCAGTGGTCAGAAGCAATTACCCAAGCTTTCAAGGCACTCAAAGAAGCAATGTGTACTTCTCTAGTATTGGCAACTCCAAATTTTCATAAACCATTCGTGATCAAATGTGACACTTCAAGAATAGGTTTTGGGGCAGTATTAATGCAGGAAGGTCATCCCTTGGCATTCAAAAGTAAAAAAATTTTGAGAATTTTTTTGGAAGATCCACATATGAGAAATAAATGTTGGCTATTCTACATGCAGTAGAGAAATGGAGACACTACTTAATCAATAGTCGCTTCATTATTAAAACCGATCATAGTAGTCTCAAGCACTTTCTCAAACAATGATTTTATTATCCAGAATAAAACAAGTGGCTAACAAAATTGTTGGGATATGATTTTGTTATCGAGTATAAGAAAGGGAAAGAAAATGTGGTAGCAGATGCATTATCACAAAAATATGAAGATGAAGTGGTTATTAATGCTATTTTAGGTCCTTATTCCCAATGGGTATCTCAACTACAAGAAGAATGGTTGTCCAATACATAAAATACTCAAATAATTTAGGAATTGTTGTTGGGTTCATCCAAGCATCCTTTTTTTTCCTATGATGACAAGGTGTTAATAAAAAAGAATCGCATTTACATTCCACACAATTCTACAATCAAATCAAATATTTTGGACGAATCGCATGCATCTCCAGCAATAGGACATTCAAATTTTTTGAAGACTTATATACGGATAAAACAATCCTTTATTGGAAAGGATTAAAATCAAAAGTTAAACAATGGGTGGCTGAGAAGTATGCCAATGCAATAAGGGAGAAACAATAAAATCACCAGGATTTATTCAACCATTACCTATTCCAGATCATCAGTGGGAACATATTTCAATGGATTTTATTGAAGGTCTCCCTAAATCAGAAGGCAAAATAGTAATTTTTGTGGTAGTGGATCACTTATCCAAATATGCTCACTTACAGGCTTTACAACACCCATTTTCAGTAAGCAAAGTGGCTAAGGTATTTATGGATTCAATTTTCAAATTGCATGGGATACCAAAAAATATTGTAAGTGATCGTGATCCCATATTTACTCACAATTTTTAGAAAGAATTATTTCATCTTAGTGGTACTCGTAGCACCCTAAAATTGACACAGTTAAACCTTAGTAAAAGATAAAAATTCAACTTTTAACCTCAAATTGCCCGTTAACCACTTGTTACCCAGTTTCCTCATTTTTCATGCTATTTTTAGGATTTGTTTTGACTATTGGACGATATCATCATAGATTAGATGAAATTATCCTAGATCTGACGAATTCATTTGGAACAGAATGTCCAAAAGATTTTGTCCCAAAACCAAATTTTCATAACTAGCTTTTGTTTCAACAGCCTCTCCAACTTGGACAGAAGCGCGTCTACGTAGTTGGAGATTCCCCCGTTGGAGATCTCCCAGATTGGGATGATCCCCAACATCCTAACCTCTCCCTAATCCTATATAAACTAAGATTTTATCAGTTTATCCCCTTGATTCTCCCTGAATCTCTGCCTAAAACTCTGCTTAAACCCCCCTGAACTTCCACGCACATTAGAGCATCCTCACACCATCATTTGCATTTGGTATTTCATGTTTTATTGTGGGAACTTTACTATTTTTTAGTCAAAGCTAGCTCGGATCATCGCAGGCGATTTCGAACGATTTCAGACGATATTTTCGAGGAGCACAAATGATATCGCATGATTGGATGCGATCCAAACTGTAGTCCAAATTGGGGGCAATCAGAGTCTAGAGTTTGCATCTCTTTATCGTTTTTCTGCTTTTCTTTATACATTATCTTAGTTATTATGTTTATGCATCTTGGAGTTCACCTCATTTAGCATAACCGCATGATAAAGTTAAAATCAATCATTAAATCTACTGCATTTTCTTATTTTTTATTTGAATCTATTATTTAGGCATGTTTGCTGTTATTTCTATCATTCTCCTTCGCTTCTACAGTTGCATATTTGGTATTTTGTATCTGTTTTTGTAATTGTAGGTTTCTAACGAATTCGTCTGACGAATTTGTCAGATCTCAGACGATTCTATTTGATCTCAGACGATCGACTATGATTTGAGATGATTCTATGAAATTTCAGACGATTACGTATGAGTTGAGACAATCTGGAATGCTACAAAACTCAGAATCTTCATCAAACATCCAGAATCAGGTATGTTCTGTCCCATTCGACACATTCTATATGTTTAGCATTTATTCATATTTTTTGTACCCGCAAAAATTAGCATTGACATATAGAATAGTTTAGATTCATCTTGGCCAAACCTAGGAGTTGAATGATTAAAGTACAAAATGAACACATCAAACTCACTATCAACCTAGGTGTGGAAAATGCCACTCAAAAGTTTCCTGGTGAACCCACCATCCGTCGAAAATTCACCCTTATACCCCTCCCCCGAGAGGTGGGACCTTCAAAGGGCCTCTCATTTCGAGGTATTGTCCCATCCTTCTCGCATCCCCCTTTCGGGCATGGATCCTATAGCTTGAGGGTAAGGATGCAAAAAATTTGGAGTGATACATTTTGGTGAACCCGACGTGAAAACTAAAAACCTTTTGAAAACAATCAAAAAAAAAAAAATCAAAACATAAATGCATTTAGAATCAAAGATTGCATATCATATTTAGATGGTAGATTATAATAAAAGACGAGTTGTCACCATTAATGTTCAAAATAAATTAGCAGCCATAGAGATTAATTATTTGCTTAGAGTATCTCCAACATATAGAGTCCCACCTTTATGGGACGAGCTTAATAGGAGATTGAATCTCATTTCATCTAGAGCAATCGAACATAGGCAAATCAAGAGGTTTGTCCTAGATAGAATCCTGGATCCCGATCAAGTGACTTTGTATCATGAGCTTCAGAGAGCTTGCCATAGGTGGTTAGCAGATAAAAGAGCCCTTGTGTCTTCTGAATTGTATACCTTTGAGGAATACCTCGATAATGCAGTTGTAGTACATAAATTTTTGTCTCATATAGAGGACCAAGAGGTCGTTCTTACGGATAGACAAAGATGGAATAGAGTTCCTAGAGCTATGTTGTATTGATAGTATTGCCATGAGATCTATTTTTACAAGACAGAGTCTGAAACAGATAATATCACTATAGCACACTTTATAAAGTTCTTGAAAAACCATTTCCAATTTGAAGAGGAGCATTTCATGACTCCTGATGATCTTGATCCTATCAATGATATCTATAATCTATTTATAGAAAACTAAGCTATTCCTTTATTATTGTTATTTCTTGCATTTAGTGTGCTGTTTATTGTCTTTATAAAGCATAAAAAAATAAATTAAAGAAAAAAAAAAAAAAAAAACAAAATCATAACAAAAATCAAAACATTTTCTTTTAAGCATTATAATAGGTATATAATTAAAATATATACCTCCCAAATCTGTTGCAAATATATTAATATATATTTGCTAAAATCTAAATTTAGACATAATGACTAGACTCAGGAATGGAAAACAAACTAAAGTAGAAGAAGATTGGTTAAGAAAACCAAAAAATAACCCAGATGTCCTTCCTGAAGACCCAATTCAGGAAGAAGGAACCTTCGACCAACAAGAAGAAGAATTTGCTATAGGAAATGAACAAAAAGAAAATGATAGAGAGGAAGGATCCTCATCCCCTAAAATATCTCTAGAAGGAGTTGTTACTTTTGAGAACATGGAACATTTTTGGAAGTTCCTCAATACTAATATTGGCACTCTTAATAGAGCAGTCCATATGGACAAAGATCAAATTAGTGACACTCAAGCAACCCTAGAAGACATATATCACACACACACTAATACCTTGTCCTTCATTGATCAAGAAAGTGATCAAGCTGGACCATCCAATTTGGATATGGTTGCTATAATTCAAAATATACAATAGCAACAGGTTACCCAACCACCTAGAGTGCCTGTTACTAAGCCTAGGGTTATTCCCACACAAAAGAAACCTTCATTCACTGATCTATTTTGCCAAGCTATTGATCAATATACCTCAAATCAACAAAAGCCTAAAACAAAACCAAATACCAATTTCCAACAATCTAGGATACAAAATAATGCTACAACAAATCTTCTTCATAATACTCTTCCTACCAACCATTTGCATAATAGTAATATAGCATCTAATCCTTACGTCACACCATCCTACACTCACAAATACCATACTCATGTACCACCGAACCAATATGGTGGACAAACTAGTACTCTGGAAGCCATGGTGAAATAGTTAGTCTCTCGCATGGACCAGATAGATCCCTACCATCCCTCGTACAATTATCGAGAGATGTGTAGTCAGCCTCTAGATCCTATAGTTGTAGCACAACCATATCCCAAACACTTTCCTATGCCTGTCCTACCTATATACAAAGGAACCGAAGATCCCATAGAGCATCTTCGTATGTTTAGGATAGCATGTCATGATATATCACATGATGACTTGTTATTACTAAAGATGTTCCCAAAAAGTTTAGGAGGGATGGCATTGGAGTGGTATTATCAACTACCCACTCATTCTTTGAGGAATTTCAAAGAAACCGCTGAATCTTTTGTGCATCAATTTAGTGCCTATATCGAAAGGCATGTAACCATTAAATATTTGTACAACCTAAAACAAGACAAAGATGAGTGTTTTGCTGACTTCTTACCTCGATGGAGGCAGTTGATAGGAAAATTACACTTTGTGTTACCTTATCGGGAAATGTTGGATATTTTTATCAATAATTTACAAGAACAACTATCTTATGAATTATCAACTGCTACCTTGACCACCTTCGATCAAGCTATAGATTTAGCTCGAAGGGTGGAAGATGCTCTCGTTAGAAGAGGTCAGATCAAAAAGAAATAAGATGAGAAAACATCCAGAAATCAATATAAAAATAAACAAGTTGTGGGTGATGGAGTCACTGATAGAAGAAACATTGCCAATGTTAATACTATGAAAACAATAGAGAAGTTTATATTGAAACCTCCTGATAAACCACCTCGAGAATTTACTAGGTTAAATCAACCTTTATCAACCATTATCCCACAACTATTAACACGAGGTTTGATCCAATTACCAAATATCTGGGAACCTAATCCAACTATACCGGGATACAGAGTTGATTTACATTGTGACTTCCATAGAGGACCTGGACACGCTACCAACTCTTGTAAAATATTAAAAAATAAAATACAAGACCTGATTGATAACAATGAGATGGAGGTGCAAGCCTTTCAACCTAAACAAAATCCTTCTAATAATGCTCAAAAGAACATCCCCCAAAATTAGAATCAGAATGCCAATCAATCATTGGACATATTTCAACATCCTTTACCAAAGCATGGTAAAGAGATGGCTAATAAAATTGAACATCATAATGTTCCCCCTCCTACCCGATATGTAGGAACTATTAGTGGACAATTACCTGTTCACGATCCGCAAGTCTTTGACGCAACTTTATCCATGGTTATGACCAGATATCTGTATAATATGCGGACCCTTGATCTTAGTGATACCAAACATGAGATTGAAAGTGGCATGGAAATCAAATCAAATCAATTGAATAGTTCTGAAGATGAATCAGATGTTAAACCCATCACAAGTTCTATGGTTTTAGAAGAACCATTTCCTAGAAGAGTCACTACTAGACCATCTTCTCACCAAATACTTTCTAATGAACAAGTCATAAATGCTAGACCAAGACCTATTCATCATCCGCAAAATAATATTGTAGGTACCATCGGAGCCGTTACCAGACAACAGGCTCAAAAATCTCAATAGGATCAAACTCAGAACGATGGATCAGCTCCATTTGTTTTGAAAAATCCCAATAAAGGGAATTATGCGCCTAATGTTCAACCTAAGCCTCCTTATAATATTAATGAACAATTATCAAATACTACAGCTAGAATTTCCCTTTTGGACCTTTTAAGATCTTCTCCTACCCATAGGGATGAATTAATGCTCACATTAAGCCAAATGATGGTACCACAAAATATTCAACCTGAAGCCATGTCTAATACTATCATAACTTGAGAAGTCGATTGTATTGACTTTTGGGATAGATATATACCGCAACATAGTCTACATAAGGATAACCCTTTATATATTACTGCCCTAATTGGGGATGTAGCAGTTAAACGAGTCTTGATTGATAATGGTTCATCTTTAAACATATGCACTTTTGACTTCTACCAAATATTTGGGTTTAGAAGTGATGAAATGAAAAGAACTGATATGATTATAAAAGCCTTCAATGACGAAACACAAGAAATGTGTGGAGTTATTACTATCCCTTTACAAATTGGTCCTAGAACCTTAGACATGATCGTGTTTATTATACATTGCCCTGCATCGTACAATATACTTTTGGGTCGCCCTTGGATCAACACGATGCGAGCTATTCCCTCCAATTTACATCAGTGTGTTAAATTCGAATTTAAAAATTAGTTGGTTACCATTCATGGTGATCCTAGACCCTTTGATATGTGTGCTTTGGCAAAACCTGTTGGAGTTCAATTTTGCCCTGCTCTATCATCCACACATCCTAATTCTCATCACCCACCCAAACGTGTGAAACACACACCCATAACATCATCTACTATTTCAACTACACCTCTACATATAGCTCAACCATATTCCGAACAAACCACATTAGGACCCCCAAAAGATCCTAAAACTACAACCAAAGCTTTTTGTTTTAATCCTATAACTTCCATACCTATAGACTCATCCATTGATATCTCTATAACATCTACATCCACTACAGACATCCTTTCCACATCCGACGATGTAGGAAATGTTCCTTCTACCTCTTATGCTCTTACGGATGAGCTCTTACCCGATTTATCTAAAATTCTTATATCAGAAGAAACAAACACTTCCATGCAAGATTCCTTTATTTTAAATAAACTCCCACCCTCTCCTCATACCTTGGGCCTCCCACAACCTATGGGAAGTATCTACCAAGTCGGGAGTTGTGCTTTTATTTATAAGTGATATGACTGGGGAAGAATACCCAGAAACATCAAGACACATTGTGATGGATATGCTAGATGCTATTTTGCTAATGAGTATATTAAAGCTAAGCATATAATGCTTAAATTGGGATATAAAGGGAAAGGTTTGGGACCTTTCTAGAATGGTATGAAAGAACATTTTGAGGTAGAACCATGGCCTGCCCGATGTGGTGTGGGCCTATTTCCTAGTAAAGGTCAGCCCTTCTCATTTTAGGATGATGACCGTCTTATATGTTACCAAGATTATTTGGATAAATGGGATGTCTTGCATTTAATGAATAATCCTCTTACATGCAATATGCTATCCATAGCTTACCCTGAGATGATTTCCGAATCCGACAATGAGTTGGAGGAGGATATCTTTCATGATGTCTCCATTGAGGAATTGTTACATAACGAATTTTATTTCGATGGCTCTATACCTAGTATAGCCCAGCTTGAGGCCACGACTCCTCAAGATGAATTATCCAAGATAACCTTGGAAGAATTACAAGAATTAGGAATTTCACCCGCCCCACCTAATTTTGAGAGAGATCTACATATGGAAGTAGAAAACATCATAAAAATTAACATTGGAACCAAAGATAACCCTCACATAATCAACATTGGATCAGAATTGAGTTAAGAAAAACAAAATAAATACATTGCATTTCTTAAAGAATATGAAGACGTCTTTGCTTGGACATATGAAGATATGCCAGGATTAGACCCTTCTGTAGCTATGCATCACCTAGTAGTCCATCCGGATGCTAAACCTATTAAACAAAAACTTAGAAAAATGCATCCCAAAGTGGCCTTACTAGTCAAAGGAGAATTAGAAAAACTCTTAAATGTTATTTTTATACAAGCCATTGATTATGCTGAATGGATCTCAAATGTACTTCCAGTAACTAAGAAAGAAACCACTAAAGTTAGGGTTTGCACAAACTTTAGAGATATTAATGTTGCATGCCCTAAAGACGATTTTCCTCTTCCAAACATGGATCAGATCATTGAATTTACTACTGGAAGTGGAATGATATCCCTAATGGATGGATTTTTTGGTTATAATCAGATCAGGATAGCTCTTGAAGATCAGGCTAAAAAAACCTTTATTACCCCTTGGGGAACCTTTTGTTGGAAAGTGATGCCATTCGATTTAAAGAATGCAAGTGCAACATATCAACGAGCCATGACTTATATCTTTCATGATATGATGCATGATATTCTACATGATTATGTAGATGATATTATAGCTCGTTCCATCAAAGAAGATGATCATTTAAATGACTTGAGAAAAGTATTTGATCGGTTAAGGGAATATCTTATCCGACTAAATCCAGCCAAATGTATATTCGGAGTTAAGTCCGATAAATTATTGGGGGTTATAATTTCTTTACATGGCATTGAAATTGACCCTCTCAAGATCGTGGTTGTCACATATATGCCCGCACCCACAAATATATCAAAATTATGAAGTTTACAAGGTAAGCTTCAAGCTATTCGTCGCTTCATCGATAAGTTGGCAGAAAAAACTGGACCCTTTCTTGAGCTTCTTAAGAAAGATGTCTCTTTTCATTGGGACAACAAATGTCAGGAAGCATTTGAACTCCTTAAGCAATATCTTATTAAACCATCGGTGCTTTCCCCACCTAAATTTGATCGTCCATTTATTTTGTACATTTCTACTTTTGATTTTGCCTTAGGAGCTATGTTAGCTCAACTTGACGATGAGAAGAAAGAATGTGCTAATTACTACATTAGCAAGACTTTAATTAATTATGAAACTCGCTATACCGTATTAGAGAAGTTATGTCTAGCAGTCGTATTTTCTACACAAACTACGACATTATATGCTCAGTCAAAAAATGTATGTTAATGCCAAATTCGACCCTTTGCGATATCTCTTGAGTCGATCATACTTATCTGGTCACACAAAGAAAGTGGGTTCTTGCGCTAAGTGAGTTTGAACTCATGTTTATAGAACAAAAGTTTGTTAAAGGTCAAATCATAGCAGATCAATTGGCTGCTACACCCTTGGAGTCTACCCATCCCCTCATCATTGAGTTTCCTAATGAATGCCTTAAACTAGAGGTAGACCATCTAGAGCAATGGTCCCTATACTTTGACGAAGCCCGATGTATGAGTGGGGCTAGTGCAGGTATTATTTTAATATCTCCACAAAAACATCTTATACCTCTATCCTTCAAACTAACATTTGCTTGCACCAATAACACTACTGAATATGAAGCTCTTATCCTTGGATTATGAGCTGCCTTAGTACTGAAAATAAAAAATTTATCGATTTTTGATGATTCTAAACTTGTCATAAATCAAATCAATGATGTTTATCAGACCAGAGATGATAAATTATGCCCATATAAAGCATATGTTTTACAATTATTATCTTTTTTTGATCAAGTTACCTTGGAAGCTATTCCTCGAACTAGCAATCGTGCGACTGATGCTATGGCTGCAGCTGCATCTCTTTTGCCCTTGGAGTTAGATGACGAATATGCTACCATCATTATTCATTGACTCTAGGAACCCACTTCAAGCAAATCATGCTTAGAACCTTTGGATGTGTTTCTAATCAACGAAACTACTCCTAAACATTGGTACACTGATATCTTTAATTTTATTCAAAATGGGACCTTCCCTGATGGATGTACTAGCAACCAGCGCAGGTTATTACGTATACGAGCAAGTCGCTTCATGATTATTGGTAATACCTTGTATAGGAGATCTTTTGAAGGCATCTTACTGAGATGTTTGAATCTAGCAAAATCTAAATTAGCTTTGAATGAAGCCCATAATGGATCTTGTGGGGGACATTTTAGTGGTAGCGCCATTGCTAAGAAGCTCCTTAGGATAGGATATTTTTGGCCTACCATGGAGAATGATGCACATAATTATGTGCGACATTGCAAAAAATTCTAGAAACATGCTGACCTTGTCCATGCGCCTACACAAGAACTGTAGGCTATTTCATCTCCTTGGCCCTTTTCAAAATGGGGCTTAGACATCATTGGAAAAATCAACCCTGTGTCATCCGATGGACACAAATTCATCATAACCGTCATTGAGTATTTCATGAAGTGGGTTGAAGCTATGCCATTAGCTTCTTGCACTGGAACCCAAGTTTCCAAGTTTATTTTTAATCAAATTATTTGTAGGTTCAGAATTCCTGCAGACCTCATTTCAGATAATGGAACTTGTTTCAAAAATAAAGATGTCAAAAAATTATGTCAAAAATATAAAATTTAACATCGTTGGTCCACTCCCTATTATCCTCAGGGTAATGGCAAAGCAGAAGCATCTAATAAAACACTAATTAAAATCCTTAGAAGATTGGTCAATAAATCGAGTCGAGATTGGCACATTCAATTATATCCGGATTTGTGGGCTTATCGAACTAGCGTTCGTACCCCCACAGGCACTTCACCTTTTGTTTTGGTTTATGGTGTTGAAGTCATTTTTCCCTTTGAATTAGAAGTTCATTCTTTAGCTCTACTACTTCAAGATACTGAAGTAGGAGATGAATATTGTGCTGGCAGATTTAGTCAACTGGAACTCCTAGATGAAAAGCGCATCAATGCTTTGGAGCATCTTCGTGCCTACCAAAACAAGCTTAAACGAGCATACCTCAAGAAAGTTCATCAGTAATCCTTTGAGATCGACGACCTTGTCTTAAAAGAAAATTAAAAAAAATACTAATGCAACTAAAGACCTTAAAGGTAAATTTGAGCCCAACTGGTTTGGACCATATGTCATCACTGCTAAATTTGGATCGGGAGCATACCGATTAGCTACCTTAGATGGTAAAGATCTTAAAGAACCTCTAAAAATTATGCATCTTAAGCGTTATTATGCATAACATTGGGTCATTTCATCATTTGTATATATTGTATTTTGCATATTGTTTCATTTTAGTCATTTCTATCAAAATATTTTTCAAAAACAACAATAGTATTTATTCTTTCCATTCTAAAAATATATAAAACATCAAAATCATCAAAATCTTCAAAAACATATTTTATTTTCATACTTGTCAATTCTTGAAGTGTTGCAGTTATATTTTCAATTATTTTGGACAAATTAGCATTTATTTGGAATCCCGCACTTTCACATTCACATGAATAAATATCTTGATTTTATTTTTGATTATTAATCTCTCTTATATCAAAGTCCACAGTTGAATTAAATAAAGTTTTGAGCATAGAGAACTGATCTTGTTATTTACTTGAACCAAGTATATCTCTTCACATTAAAATGATTTCATTGCAAATTCGATATGATGCTACATAGTAGAAATGGTTTCTTGAGCAAAAAGTTTCCCCTGCTATCCTATCATGCACATGGTCTAGAATCTTTGAGAATTGACAAAAGGACAAGCTCACCCCTACCTAGAATAAAAATCCCTTGCTCTACAGCTAATCCGAGCAAGTATCCCTAGCATAGGAAGAAAAGAAAAGTTCAAGAAAAAGAGAAAAAGGAAAATGTTATTTTGTATCATCACAACAATATTTCAGCATTATCTCAAATATCAAGCAAAAATACAAAAAAAAAAAATGAGAAAAGAGAAAAAGCAAAAGCAAAATGCAATAAATCCTTCCCCTACCCCTTGAAAAGAAAAGAAGGGTGAATGAGCTTGAATCCCTGGAATTATCAATTATTCAAAAACTGTGAGGTAAGCCCCATAACAGGTGGTTTGTGCCCAACCCGATTGGCCTTGGGTAATCCTTAGCATGGTGATATGTCTGTCACACTAGTGACCTTTTTTTGTATAGACCTATGTCGACTTATGGATTAGCTAGCTCTTGATAAACTAACTTACACAGTAGTCTGGTACGGTTACATGCATACAAATCATGGTTAATGAACATTCATTTGGTTAAGTCAAATTACTTGTATCAAATTATCTTGCTCAAAATTGGTGAATGAACAATACAATTGCACACACATTTGTATTTGAGAGATTCTCTATCATTATGATAAATCAAGATCGGCAATGAACTCACATATGCACATGAGGGTTCCTTACAAATCTACATTTGTCTTTGAGATAATTTAAAATATTTCTACGACTCTTTTTGGAATAAATTTTATTCTTATTTCAGAACATCTGTTTAGTATAAACACAATTACATACATTGTTTTCAAAAATCCAAAATTATTTTAAAACAACCTATTACAAAATCTAGCAAATAAAGTCAAGTTTGTATATTATTATTTTATGTTTATCAAAAATAAAAAATCAAACATGCAATAAAACTAAAATATCAATTTCTTCTTTGGATTTCATGATGATGGTATAAGTCTATACCTATAATTCTATGCCTAGCACAAACCATTGTTATAATTTTATTTTCCATAAAAACATATGACTTACATCATTATGTTACACAATTGTGCTTTATAACGAACAAACACTTATTCTATTTCATGTCATTATGTCAAACATTCAATTTTGCAACCATGGTATAATTTCTAAGGAATTGTTCAAAATTTTATCACACTTAGGAATTTATGCCTAGCAAAATCATATTTCTTTTAGTATCTCACGCATACTATTTTTATGAAAATATGAAAACAAATCACAAACCATCATCATTTCCATCATCACAACACAAAGTCTTAAGACAGTCTCTTAAGCATTCTTTTACTTTTAGCAATATTTCTATACGGGGATTAGCTTGACGACCGAGCGAACGGTGACTCTATGAAATCATCTATAATAGCGATAATGTCCTTTGAAATTATTTTTAGAAGTCCCTTTTATTTTTCATCAAATCACACCAAAACAACCAATTGTTTACATCAGATTATTTCATTTAAATTTTGCAACATGACATAAAATTATAATATTTCTAAAATGACATAATTTCATGAATCATCAATAATCAATCAAAATTCAACATTAAAGCATCATACAACAAATTCAACAAGTCATATCATCAAAATACCATATATATATATCAACAGATTATGTACATCATATCAAAATTGGACTGGTATGCCACAATCAATAGCCTGGCATACTTAATCCTCTCAAAAATATATATAATAATAAATGCAATCTCTGTGCAGTGAGCGTATAGTCTTGATAAGCCCTTGAGCTCTCAGCCTCATCTCCTATCCTACCCTGAGGTGGAGGAGAATGCCCCATCAGAGTCTACCTTGTGTTGTGGGTCCTCGACATCGATCATGATGATGTCCTCGATGACCCCATCCTGATCAGCCCTGCAATGTCAGCTAGCAGCTGCAACCTCTGGATCTTTGGAACCATCTGGTAGTATGCTCCCTGGTAGAACGTAGTCTAAGCCATAGGCCATGCCAACTCTTGCATACTCACTCCTTCACCCCAAGCTCTGAGCCGTGTAGCCTCATCCTATAGTGTCTACACCTAAGCCTAAAGATGGGCAACCTCAGCCCGAAAAGCCACCGTCTCACTGCTCTCTCCTACCTCGACACCCTTGCCCTTATCGGGTGATGGTGGTCTCTCCCCCTACTGAGAAGGAAGTCCCTCATCCCTCCTCCCTAGCTACTGTGGTCTCTGGGAAGCCCGTGCCATCCTTTGGCATCTCTCCTATGGAGACCGTCGCTACTCTCTCCCATCGTAAACCTGCATTACCTCAATAGCAGCCTGGCATCGCCTCCCCATTTGGTGCACCATGATGTGCACTGGACCCTATGCCCTCATCATCCGAGGAGGGTGGATGCCTACATACTAGGCATCGTATCCATCGGTCACCCTAAAGTCATCACCATCCACTGGTTGGATGGGGCATCGTCCATGTCCTGGCTCTAGAACTGCTGCATGTCTAGAGCCCCGCTTAGTGTAGTACTATCTCAAACAGTCTAGGAATACTCATAATACCTAAGAGAAGGGATCCCCTACTATAGACCAAACTACCATAGAATTTGATCATAGCGGTGGAGCTCTACCTCTCCTTGCTCCATCCTTAGCCAGCAAACTCGCCTGATGTGAGCCAGCTCCTGCCCATCCTCTAGCAACCTTCATGACATCGATAGATCTATCCACCATTGTGACCCCCTTTGTAGCCACTAGTAGAAAACCTAGGGCCTCGATCGGTCAACCCTTGTCAATGGGAGCCCTATCGACCTTCGCATCATGATGTGCTCCCAGAACCAAACCTATAGCAGCAATGTCAAGACCAGACATCAACCTCCCTTGTATACGACCCCATGTAGGATCCTATACAAGTGGCATAGTACAAAGCTGCCCCATGCAAACCTATATCTGTGGTCTCTCATATCGTAAACTATATCTGAGAGGAGCCACAATAATCTGCACTCGCTCTAGTGGCACAATAGTAAGCCACCTACCATCCCTACCAAAACTTGAGTCAGCCTAGATGCCCCAGGCATCTACCTCAGTGACTCGATGTTCACCCTGCCCTTCTTCAGAGTGAAGCTCGGGTCTCCAGTCAATCTCATCATAGCCTAGCCCTGATTGGCTATAGGTGTCATCAACCATCCTTGTATGGGGATCCTCATGATCCTCCATACGTCCTCTAGAGTGGGAGCCATATCCCCTATCGGTAGCCAAAAATAGGATGACCCCATAAACCATCTCTCATGTCTATTGGTACTTGTGTCATCTCTGCCACATGTCGTAGCCCAACCTATGCTAGTCGATCACGCTTTGATTGGTCGAGAGCAGCCAAGTCGTCTCTCAGCCCATCGTATTTCCATTCTCGACTCTTAAGTAATCCTTTCTGCAAAAAAAATAATAAAATAACAAAATTTATTAATAAACCAATCATTGCAATCAAATTAAACACATTTTAAAGCTTAAAGATGATATCATCCACCATTGGATTATATCATCCCAAATTGGGCAACATCGTCCTTTGTTAGGATGAAATCGTCTCCTATTTCACAACTTGGGGATCACCCCTTGTTGGATGAGATCACCCCTAGTTCATCGATTTTGCCCTCGAACGAAATCGACGATTTAGGGATGATTTCGACAAAATAGGGACAATTTCATCTCGACGTCGTCGACGGCCTAAAAATGGCCGCGATGCCCCAAACAATCAAAATTTAAATCAAAAAATTGCACAAAGTAAATTCAAACCTAATCTACTAGGATTAGATCTTTACCCATAGCCCGCGTCGGACCTTTGTCACTTTGTGCGCTGTCTCCACCATTTTTCTCTCTGTAGAGCTCTGAAACAGTAAAAATGAATAGTAAAAAATGAATTAGGGTTTTCCCTATTTTTCTTAATTTTATTCAAATTCAACAACATTTTAATTTTGCTTTTCTATGTTTTTACCTCAAACGTTCGATTTGGGTAAAAATACGGAGGGGGCACCATAGTAAGCAGTTGTATGATTCGACCTAGAATCGTTGTCTAAAAAATTGAGTACATTTTTGCTTTCTCGTAAAATGGGAAAAACTCGTCTTTAATGCATTTTCTTTAGAAAATTTGCTAAAGAGGGGGCAAAATGTAGCACCCTAAAATTGGCACAGTTAAACCTTTGTGAAAAGATAAAAATTCAAATTTTAACCTCAAACTGCCCGTTAACCGCCTGTTACCCGCTTTCCTCATTTTCCATGCCATTTTTAGGATTTGTTTTGACCGTTGGAAAATATCATCATAGATTAGACGAAATCATCTCAGATCTGACGAACTCATCTGGAACAGAACGTCTAGACGATTTTGTCTCAAAATCAAAATTTCATAATTAGCTTCTATTTCAATAGCCTCTCCAACTTGGGCAGAAGTGCATCTGCACAGTTGGAGATTCCCTCGTTGGAGATATCCCAAATTGGGATGATCCCCAACCTCCTAACCTCTCCCTAATCCTATAAAAACTGAGATTTTCTCAGTTTATCCCCTTGATTCTCCATGAATCTTTGGATGAAACTCTGCTTAAACCCCCCTAAACTTCCACACATATCAGAGCATCCTCACACCATCATTTGCATTCGGTATTTCATGTTTTCTTGTAGGAAATTTACTATTTTTTAGTCAAAGCTAGCTCGGATCGTTGCAGGCGATTTCGGACGATTTCAGACAATCTTGTCGAGGAGCACAGATGATCTCGCACGATTGGAGGTGATCCTGACTGTAGTCCAGATTAGGGGCAATCAGAGTCTAGAGTTTGCATCTCTTTACCATTTTTCTGCTTTTATTTATACATTATCTTAGTTATTATGTTTATGCATCTTGGAGTTCACCTCATTTAGCATAATCGCATGATAAAGTTAAAATCAATCATTAAATCTACTACATTTTCTTATTTGTTATTTGAATCTATTATTTAGGCATGTTTGCTGTTATTTCTATCATTCTCCTTTGCTTTTGCAGTTGCATATTTGGTATTTTGTATCTGTTTTTGTAATTGCAGGTTTCTGACGAAGACGAATTGGTCATATCTCAAATGATTCTGTCTGATCTCAGATGACCGACTATGATTTGAGATGATTCTATGAAATTTCAAATGATTACGTACGAGTTGAGACAATCTGGACTGCTACAAAACTCAGAATATTCATCAAACATCCGAAATCAGGTATGTTCTGTCCCATTTGACACATTCTCTGTGTTTAGCATTTATTCATATTTTTTGTACCCACAAAAATCAGCATTGGCATATAGAATAGTTTAGATTCATCTTGGCCAAACCTAGGAGTTGAATGATTAAAGTACAAAATGAACACATGAAACTCACTATCAACCTAGGTGTGGAAACTGCCACTCAAAAGTTTCCTGGTGAACCCACCATCCATCGAAAATTTACCCTTATACCCCTCCCTCGAGAGGCGAGGCCTTCAAAGGGCCTCTCAGTCTGAGGTATTGACCCATCCTTCTCGCATCCCAATTTCGGGCACAAATCCTATAGACTAAGGGTAAGGATGTGAAAAATTTGGAGCGATACAGGTACCAAGTTGAATATGTCCTCTACATACCATCCATAAATAGATGGCCAGACTGAGATTGTTAACAAATGTTTGGGTACCTATCTACGATGTTTTGTTTAGGATAAATAATATCAATGGAGTTATTGGATTTCCTTGGCAGAATGATGGTACAACACTTCGTACCATTATTCCATTAAGATATCTCCATTTGAAGCATTGTATGGTATAAAACCACCAACAATAGTAAATTATGTTACAGGTTCTTCCAAAGTGGCCCAAGTTGATGATTCGTTCTAACATCGACAATCCATGCTCAACATTCTCAAAGACAACTTGGTCTAAGCACAAAATCGTATGAAGCAGCAATAAGACACACACTGCTCGGAGAGATAATTTAATACACGTGATATGGTGTTCCTATGCTTGCAACCCTACAAATAGTTGTCATTGAAGATCAATACTAGTCAAAAGTTGGCTCCAAGATTTTAAGGCCCTTACAAAATAGTGCGTTGCATCGAAGAAGTGGTTTATCAACTCGAACTTCTTCCCTCATCTCGTATACATCCAGTATTTCATGTTTCTTGTCTCAAAAAGGTGATCATCCAAAAGGTACATTATTAGTCAAAATTACCAGTACTCAATGAAGAAGGACGTATATATCTCCAATCTGAGGTAATCTTACAAAGCAAAACTCGTATGCTGAGATCTTGTCACATAAAAGAATTCCTCATCAAATGGTAGGACCTACCTAAAGAATATGCTACATAGTAACATGAAAGTATTTTCTAAACATTTCTAGCTTTGAGGACAAAGATTTCTGAGGAGGGAAGCTATGTTATATACCAAACATAGCTTCAGCTATGTTCCAAAGAATTATTTGATTTATTATTAATAGAGTAGTAGTTGAATTATTTGATTATATTTTATCATTCATAGTTCATTTACGATTATGCAAAGTAATAAGCTCTCAAAGTGGCGAGGACCAACCCTCATTAAGAGGTAATTGATTTAATATACTTTCTTCATTTTTGTCTCGATTATATTATTACATCAATTTATATTTCATTGCTGTGTTCTTATGATATTGGTAATTAATTAAAATTAGTTTGTATTATGAAGGTGGATTGGCATACAAGGGTACATGTACCCTTGCATATTCCCCAAAGGGGGTTGTTTCTACTTCCTTCGATTACGCATGAAGTAAGATTTCAAAACTTCAACATCTTCTTTAACCATTGGCAGTTGTGGGTACAATCTGGTCTTGTGATTTTTTGGAAAATAGCACACACCCTAACTTTGTTTTTTGGACATGCATTTCTTGCATGTTTTCCTCTGCATTTTGAATATAAGTAGGCCAATGCAGCTTCATTCTCTTGTTTCTTCTTCTCCAATAGGAGAGTGTCCATATGCAATGCTAGGGAGGAAAGCATTTTGCTTTTCAAATCCTCTAACATGTTACCTATTTCTATCTTTGTGACTGAGGTAGTTGCCTTCATGGTTCTAGAAGTTGGTTTACCTTTCCTTCTAGAGTAATTCCAACACAGTTGTTGGATGTCTGACATTTGGTGCTGGTAAACATCCCCTCCAAATATCATGTTCAAGGCTTCAAGATATTCATTGGTAAGTCCTCTCAATAAAATGCTCTTGAGGGACTTATTGCTCAGCTTCACATGGGGGGACCTTTGCAAATTGAAATTGAATCTATCCCAATACTCCTCCAGGGATTCATATTCTCTTTGAGTCATGTTTAGGACCTCCTCCCTGGAATCCCATGCTCTACCAAAATATTGGTATTGCTCTAGAAATATCTTCTTCATCTCCCTCCAGGTGGTGATCTATTTATTGCCCAAGTTGATGAACCAACGCAGGGCTGAATCATCCAATGTTGAAGGAAATAATTTCAACTTTTGCGTGTCCAACTTGTAATCCATAGACCTGCACAAGACATAAAACTTAAACAAGAACAACTCAGGGTCTTCCATTGGGGATCCTCTGAAGGTAGAAAGGTGGGTAGGGGATACCTCTTCTTCCTCAACCATATTTTCAAGAAATGTGGTCTCTGTTTCTAAAGCAATTTCTATGGCCTTTCAATCATTTTGAACTTTTTGCACAAGAGCCTATAAATCAGTTAGTGAAATGGTTTTGTCCTCAATAACTTTCCACAATAGATCCTCTTCATATGGAGTTATCTTAAATAGAGGATTATGTATGATCCACTCTTTTCTTGGTCAATAATATGTGGAAGAGCCTTGTGCAAAAGTGGGGTGTTCAGTCCAATGCACAACTGGGGGTGACTGTGGGGACTCTAGTTCAAATTTAGAATTTGCAGCTGGTTCAGGATTATCTTGTGGGATTTTTCTTATGAACCGACCATTTGGTCCTCTATTTCTTGATGGATTCATAAAAAATTAGGTGGATGTAATAAAATCTACTATTGGAACTTCCTCGACAACGATGCCAAAATGTTGGGGCAAAAAGAGTGGTTAGTTTTACACTATTTTTGTCACAGCCCTTTCATTTAATTTGTCAACCCAAGAAAACTCGTAAGCTTGTGAAGCACCAAATTGAGATCAATCACAACACCTATGGAGATGAGTCCACTAGTTCTATCATTGGGGGGTATTTTTGAGATAACATTAATTTATCCACACCAATTGAACTTGCATAAGTCAAATTGTAGAAAGAAGATCACACCACACTGTGTAGAGTTAAAAGAAAATAGGAAATAGATAAAATTAACAAAATAAAGAAACTTGAAGAAATAAAATGCACACAAGAAAATAAATAAATCTAATTAGATAAGCAAAGAAGAATAAAGGGAGGAATACTAGCTAGGAGTGGGCCTAGACTCTAATTGCTTTTGCCTGATAGACTACGAAATTCGAAAGCGGATAAAAAACTCTCAAATGAACTTTTTTGATGAATAAGAATTGACATAAATGCAATTCACAGCTTCGAACCTCTCAAATGAACATATATCAAAGATAACAAGTCTTAAGTCAAAAATATGAGTAATGCTAATTCCATTAGTTTGCAAAAAATATTTACACAGTAGGGCAAAAAAATGTGCTAGAGATAACCCTAAAAATCGAGGATTTGACCTCTATTTATAGTTTACAATGAAAAGAATTCAAGGAGACATTACAAGAATTTAAAATTTGACAGATCAGTAGAGAGCTATATTGGCATTATCTCATTTGCTCATTGAGTTTGAGAAGTCCACTAGAAGTAATCTGCCATGGCAGATCAACTCTGCAACTTGCTAGTTCAATGATTATAGTTGAGCCTTAAACCATTATAAACTAGATTTGGACCATTCTCTATTCTTTACAACTCCATTCCATCATAGATCTGCAACTGGTCTAGTTCTTAGTTCTTGAAAAACCTTCGACACTTCACCTTACTATCTCAAACTGATTGTTCTTTGATCTACCAAGATTCTACCTTTATATTCTATAATAGTGTTAATAAAATCTCTACTGTTGATGCTCTTAGTGGAGGACTTCGATTAAATCTTAGAAATGATCTGTAAAGCAGTGAGGGAGAAACAAAATGCCATTCCACTCTAAATTAATGTTGATGTCATCTTGGATATCTTCAGCCAGCAGAATTGAGTTTTGGTGAAAAATGCACTAAGTTGCTAGCAGAATCAAGTATATCGTCAATCCACTCCCTTAGCCTTCAAAATGTCTAACTTCTTTCCCACATCCATGGCATAAAGTAAAAGTTACAATCTGGTCACAAATCATGCTGACATCAGCTCTAACTTAGTTTGACTGTGGAATCACCAATCCGCTCCGCAAGCAATGCAAATGACCTTTGTGCTATTCTACTACCTTTACTTCCTTTCAAATGCTTCTGACCTTCTTATCACCATTCCACTCCACATTAGTCTTGGAACTCAATGAAATGCATCTTATCAACACTTAGTCATTGGAGCACGCAAAATAAAGAAAAAGTGCCAATACACACTTTGTATCGCGCTGATGTCATCAAAGTTAAAAAGAATTATAGATTAGGAACCTTGTATGATTGTGCTTCCAAATGCACTAAGCCTTGTGCGGAATAGAAACTTTGCTGATGTTTACAAAAAAAACTAAGTATCGAGCGAAATGAAACCTCTTGCACAGATCCGATCCAAAATACTTTATATCTTCAATGGAATAGATATTTCTCTGCCTTAGAATAATTTTTCAAAGTTTTATAAGGATGTGGCCATTTTGGGCCTACATTCTAGCACCTCATGGGTGGATTTTCTTGCAAATCCATCAAACTCAGAGTCTTATCCATTGGGTATCAGGAGTCAAAAAATTGTAAATCTTCAAAAAAAAATTTCAAAGAATAATTTCCATATGATTACTACCATTTGAAAACTTCATGGACATTCTAAAGGGTAATGGTTCATATCAAGATCATACTGGAAACACAGATATCTCCACCACTCCTTCAAAACTGCTCAAATGCTTAAGCAAAAAATAAAGCAATGTTTTATTTATAAAGCTTCTTCAAAATAAATGATATGAATGCCTTCACAAAACTTTAATTTTTTGTATCTTCTTGGCCTCATGCTTTTATTATTGCCTTATGATAATGTAAAAGTAAAAACAAATCACACAAATTACAAAAATTTTGCATGACTACAAAAAATATACAAAACAAACAATTATAAGCTTGTGTCCCTTATGGGTCCGCAACAACTCTATTTGGTTCTTCACCCTCTTGTTGAGCTTCTTCTTCAGCATTATCCTCCTATTCTTGCTTAAATTCTTCTTCCTTAGGTGAACTTTTCTCTTTATTTGCCTCTTTAGTGTCCTTTACAAACAATTGCACCATCATATTCAATGTTTGTAAAGCTTACTTCCAAAATGCTTTAGAGGGATTGGAAGTCTCTTTGAGCTACTTGTGAATGTATTCTAACTCACCAGTGTCTTCATAATTCGTAGCACTTACCTTATTTACCAAGTCCTCCATCAGATCTCAGAGCCTGATTAGATCAATAATCATTTGTGAAACCTGCTCCTAATCAATTGGCTCTTCTAGAGTATCAACCTCAGTTTCATCTTGGAGGTTCTTGGCTACACTTCTCTTAATCTCTTATTTTGATAACAAAGTGTTATATTCCATCCATAATCCTCTAAAGCCATTCTAAATCATCTCTTTATTTATGTCCACTATATATTTGATCATATATTCAACCTTATCAAACAAAAATCAAGCCCTTTGTATCATTATGTGCTTCTTTACTACAACTCTGGTAGAAACTCTAGCAATTTACCATTCTTTGTTAGGAATAGGCTTAGTAGTCTCACCGAGCCTTCTATCTACTAGCTTGTACATCTGCTCAGATGGAATCACCATGGGATGCAGTTCTTTAGTGAAGCTATCTAGATCCTCTTGAATATTCTGAAGTAGGTGGTTGGCATTATCCATGTAGTCAATGATGGGCTGTAACTTTGAGCATTTCTCAAAAACCTCAAACAACAGTTCTTTCCTTACTTTCTTTAGCCCTGCTTTAGAGAATCTTGAAGACTTAGCCTTTCAAATTTGAAGCTGCTGCTTCAAGATTTATATTTCTTTGGCTTGTTCTTCATTTTTCTTCTCTTTCTCCTCTACTTACTCCTTGAGCTTATTGGCCTCTTGAAATTTGTCTTTCCAGTTATTTGCTTCCTTTATGAGAGCTTTCTCTACCTATTTTTGGTTGGTGACTTTTTTTTTCAAGATTTTCTATTGTTAGCTCTAGCTTATCCACTTTTTCTTTGTATATATCAATCTTGACATAAAAAGTGTCCAAGTGAGCTCTCACTATTACCAGCTCATCTTCAATAGGTAATTGCTCAATGTATTCTGTGTACTCTTCCAGACGGTAATCCTGAGTAGTCATTTCAATTTTAGGCTTGCTTACCAAAGGAATAATGGATTTGGATGCTCTTTGCCTTGAAATTGGGTCAACAAACATAGTGCTTCTCTTGGTAGCCATCCTATTTGAAGGTTTGGATAGTTTCTATGCCCAAAAATATTGAATCTTCTGTGTAGTTTCCTTCTCCTTTTGCAAAGCTGCTAGTGTAGGATAACTCACAAGAGGATGAGAGGCTATAAGATAAGAGAGCAGACTCAATATCTAACTGTGGAAGGGTGGTCGTGACAGTGGAATCTATAACTACTACTGTTTTCACAATAGGAATAGTCATAGGAACTAAAATATAACTCACAGAGGTGTGAGTGGGTGTGGATGAAATATATTGAACTTTAGATGATGTAGGTGGTTGAGATGGAAAAGGTGGGTTTGCAGAAGATGATGGAGGAGGCATTTCAGATGATTGTGGATGTGATGGTTTGGTTTGACCCTCAATATTTATTGGTGAAATAGGTGGTGAATTATGAGGGGGAGAAGGCACTTTTGTTACAACATCTTGCGTAGGAGGGGAAGGAATTTTCTTTGGGGAAGGAGGAGGAGAAGGAGAAGAGGGGATATAGACCATACCTTCACCTATAGATATAGGGTGTTCTGGAGCTACCTATATATTCTGTTGTTGTGTTTGTTGTACTATTTGTTCTACAGCTAAAATAGGGATCTCCTCAACAATTTTCTCCTTATCCAACTTATATTTCTTACAAATATCCTTTTGAGTTCCCTTCTATGCCCTTTTGGATTTTCTTTTAAAAACCTACAATGTTGTTGATTTCTCGTACTCTGTATCTTCTTTGGACAACCCTTCATGTACTAGTTATTCCTATAATATTTCTTTAGAAATATGATTCAATTCCACTATAGATGCAGTGGCAAAACTCACCACAGTGAACACAATTTTTATCCTTCTCATTCCAGTATATTTCTGTCATAGGGATCTCCACCCAGAGCTAGACACTTGGCCTACTTACTGTCTTGATGACTTATGTGCTAATGGCCCTCTCATCAAAATAATACATCTTTCTCATTAAATGTTCCCTATTATGGGGATTTCTTGCTTACCTCCTTAAAATTTGTCATGTCACAGGAATCCCAAAAATCACGAGTATTGTAGACTTTGGTGGATCTACCTCTTTGACCCAAGAATAGATTACCTATGGGGCTCTAAATAGACTAGGTCGGGTAAGGAAACCCCAGACAATGGGTGCAAATATTTACCATGATTACCCATGTTCTACCAGATTTGATGTTATTATATTTTATTTGTTATTATATGACCAAACCAAGCATTATTAAAACACATTAAGACCATACCGGTGCCATGTCCATTGGGTAGTCATAGCATATTTATATCAAATAATTCAAAAAAGAAAAGGGAAGGAGAACTAGTTTGTTTTCATCCATTCAAATAATGCAATCAATAAAAAGAATTTAACTAGTGACAAAAGGTGTCATTTACATATTCAGATTGTTGTAATATGCAAATGAGCATAACACATAGAATGCCAAAAGCAGAGTTGGAGTTTATATTCATATCAACACATTTTACATATAAAAAAATTAGTAGAATGCTCAGATCTTATATGGCAATAATTACAACAAAACCCCAATTCAAATATCATAACATGAGGTTTCTTCTCTTCATCCTGATTGTAGTGATGTAAGAGTCTCTAACTCTAGCTCATCCATAGGAAATGATCTCGACAGAAAAAGCCTCTTGGAAAGTCTCTAGACAAATGGCAGAATAATAGATGATGTAAGAGACAAACATGATTAACACAAAACATGAAATATGACTAATCTAGAAAACATAATAATACTTGGACTTAAGCTTTCTCTCTTAGAGGTTTGATAAAAAAATTTGTTGTTGTAGTGGTCTCCCTTATATAGTGTCGGTTTCTTGAGCATGCTGTAACTATTTCCTCTACCTGACCCGATCTTGCTCCCTCCAAAAGTAGGATGTAATAAAAAATAGGCATGTAGCCCACGTCTTCCTATATATGTAGATGACAACTAAGGCTACTGCAGGATATCCTAGGCTGGAAACTAGGTAGCATTGGGATCGTGAGCTCTCCTTGGTGAGCTGAGCCCCACTTCATCCCTTCTGAGGTCTTGTAAAATATGGTCAATGTGGCCCCATGCTTTGTCGTGGAAGGTTAAGGTAATATTATTAAGTTGATATCCTGTGTGACTTTATTCACCCTTTATTTGGACCACTCCATAGTATTTTTGGTAAATACATATAAGCGGTCAACCATCTGCACCAAATTCGTGAATGATTTTGATAATTTTTTTCCAGGACCAAAGTCAAAATTTTGTATTTTACTGAGCACAAACTCCTTGATATCAAGATTTTCGATGAATTTTTTCAAAGTGAACCCACAATAATTTAATTCATCCTCAAACTCCTGCTCGGTGTCGATATTTTCTTGATCCTAGAGTAGCCAATTGGATCTATTGTGTAGATACACAAAAACCTTAGAGTATTCCTCTACAAAATTGTGAATGTGATGGGTTGGTTTGACCCTCAGTATTTACTGGTGAAATAGGTGGTGAATTATGAGGGGGAGAAGGCACTTTTGTTACAACCTCTTGCTTAGAAGGAGAAGGAATTTTCTTTGGGGAAGGAGGAGGAGAAGGAGAAGAGGGGATAGATACCTGTTGTGGCTGCCCCACAATGTACCCCAAAATTGGGGACCCACCTTTTTTGCATGTTTTCCAAGAAGACCGAAGTGGCCGATATGCTAAAGCTCAAAGAAAAAGCAAAACATCGCAAGGAGAAAAAGTGTTGTGATATCGCGACATGTTGCGTTTTCATGGCCAAATAGGAAAAAGTGTCGTGATATCGTGACATGTTGCATTGTCACAGCCAAAGGAAGAAAAAGTGTCGCGATATCGCGACATGTTGCATTTTCGTGACCAAATGAGAAAAGAAAGAATAAGAAAGAAAAGTTTCGTGATATCGCGACATGTTGCATTTTTGCGACCAAACGAGAAAAGAAAGAACAAGAAAGAAAAGTGTCGCGATATCATGACATGTTGCATTTTCGTGGCCAAACAGGTAAAGGTGTCACGATATCGCGACATGTTGCATTTTCACGGTCAAACAGGAAAAAGTGTCACGATATCATGACATGTTGCATCGTCGCGGCTAAAAGAGAAAAAGTGTCACGATATCTCGACACTTTTCTCTTTTTGCCGTGAATATGCAACATGTCGTGATATCATGACACTTTTTCTTTTTTGCCGTGACGATGCAAATGACATGTTGCATCGTCACGGCCAAAAGAGAAAAAGTGTCATGATATCACGACATGTTGCATATTCACGGCAAAAAGAGAAAAAGTGACATGTTGCATCGTCACGGCTAAAAGAGAAAAAGTGTCGCGATATCGCGACATGTTGCATCGTCACGGCAAAAAGAGAAAAAGTGTCATGATATCACGGCATGTTGCATCTTCACGAAAAAAAGAGAAAAAGTGTCGAGATATCGCGACATGTTGCACTGTCACGGCCAAAAGAGAAAAAGTGTCGCGATATCGCGACATGTTGCATTGTCACGACCAAAAGGGAAAAAGTGTCGTGATATCGCGACATGTTGCATTTTCGCGACCAAATGAGAAGAGAAATAACTAGAAATAAAAGTGTCGTGATATCGTGACATGTTACATTTTCATGGCTAAAAACAACAAAAGAGAGCAAGGAGTTAAAATTATCGTGATATCGTGACATGTTCCATTTTTGCCAAGGTAACGGACCTGCATAGTGACGTGGACATAAGGACAAAATCCAATGAATAAGACAAAGTGTTACATAAGGAATCTTTAATGATTTGAAATCATTTAAGATGGTCGTTACACATGGAGGGAAACAAAAGCAAGCCCATGTGGATAAAACGTAGCGAAGGGCCACAAAATGGAAACCAAAGCACACGCATGAAAGGGAAGGTGAAACAAACAGTCAAGGAAGGTGAAACGAACAGCCATCAGAAAACAAAACGAACCGTCATGGAAGGAGAAACAATTTTTTCAGAAGTTTAAATATGCCGTTCAAAGAGGCCAGAAAGGGGTCAAAAACTACTACGAGCAGAGTTGTAGACTTGAAGGCAAGAGGGCCATTCTGGACCTATTTGAGTCATTTTTCTTCCATCGACTGGTTTGGGAAAACCAAAAATTCTGCTATTGTAAAATGACACATTTTTAATGCAGAAGTTTTCAAAAATTTGCATCTTGTGGGCAAGAAAGAAGGAGATTCTCTTTGCATGCTATGGATTTAATGTCTATTTCTTTTCTCTTTTTCAAATTTTGAGTTTACAGATGGAGTTAATGTAAGTTTGCTTGGTTGCTTCATGTGAATGCTTGAATATGAAATTTGCAAGTCCAATAGGTTAGGTTGCATGCATGGAGACCTCACATCTTTGGTTTTGTCGGAACAGGATAGCATCATACTGAGTGCATTTTATTTTCAGTTTTTTGCATTTCATCTTCATTTTTCGGCATTTTATTTTTTCAAAAAATTTAACTTATTTTAAGGCATTAAAATAAACATTTAAAAATTTTCAAAATCCCAAAAAAAAACAATGAACAATCACTAAAGTTTCATGGTGAAATAAACCAACATTGCCCCTTGTTTACAGTTACTTGCAATCACTAAGGTGTTCCAAGCATTTAAATTGAATATCTTTATTTGAGATTACTAATACACATGCAAATGCTAATACAACGAAGACCTTGGAGAAGTTGTTTGTTTAACTTCTTTGCAAGAGGGGATTTGGAACCCAAATCCTAAAGGAGAGTGTAATTTCACAATTGGGTGAAAATACGACTCAACAGATTGGCACTAGAAGGAGGGCCTAAATTGTTTTATTTGAGAGTGATTTAAATGCTATAGGGATTTAAATTTTGAATATTTCATGCCCTATTGATTATTATCTTTAGCCCTCTTTTAATAATACAACCTTGTACTATTAAAATGAGGACATGAATTTCTATGCATTGTTCTAACGCTTTTGATTGTTCACATAGGACTAATGTGTTTTGATTTGATTTAAAAAAAAAAAATTTGGTCTTGACTAACGAAGTTTTCTCCATGAAATTACTTTCATTTGATTTTAAGGGATACACTCTTGGTTGATGCTGACATGATTGTTAATACATTACGTGTTTGATATTTTCTAGTCAATTTCATGCTTATTTGCAAGGAATTATTTTTGTCTAAAATGTATTTGTTGTCAGTATTATGCTCTTCACTTGCGTGTAATGCGATATTGTGAATCAAAAAGCCTACAACATTAGAAGTATGCTCTTCACTTGTGCATATGCGATTTGGTGAATCAAAAACTTACATTTTTAGAATACTGCTTTGTTAGGGTTCCTTCTTTCATTCACGACTAACAAATTGATTTTGAAGTTATTCTTTGAATTTCATTAATTGCAGGATTTTCTTTATGTCGCAGGTTTTCTTTGAGGTATTGAGAGTTTTGTCAGGTTTTGTAGGGTAGTTTCATTTACAAGCTGGACCCACTGCATCGCATCACAACTAGGTCCAATACAATCAAGGAAACCATATTCCAGAGCCTCTCACTCACTCATAGGAATCTAAGGAATAAAACCAAGCAAATTGTGATCCCGCCAGATATCCTTGTTATAGAAGATCCTTCTGTTTCAGGTGCATCTAGTGGACTTGCACCGGTGGTGTCATTTGCCACTAGTGTACCAATTATCAGTACCATTTCCATAGTTCTTGTAGGGTTATCATCATTGATTTTGAATCAAATGGCCCAACCTCCACAATCTCCTTGGTGCGGAGCCCATAACATTCCTTTGAATATTGTAGGGGATATTCACGAGATCCCTAAGAATATAGAGATATTTTTTCCCGAATACAAATTAGATGGCCCAAGGACCACAGAAGAACATATTCAGGCCTATAGGTATGTTTTGATAAGATTGCAAGTTCAACATGAAGATGTGGCTTGTAGACTCTTCCCCATGAGCCTAGACCAAGTGGCCTACGAATGGTATATTTGCTTACCTATTGGTTCCATTACGTCATGGATGCAAATGGAGGATGCTTTTGTCAATCAATTTAGGTCACCATTAGATCCCACAATCATTTATAATCAGTTCATTACATGCAAAAGAGACCAGGGTGAGACAATCCAAACTTTTAATCAGAGATTTTAGAAGTGCTATAATAGAGCAATTCGGCATTTTGCCATTAATTGCACAGTAGCTTTGCAAATATATTTTGGGGCATTGGATCCTATGACGGAAATGTTTGCAAGATGAAGTCGTCAAGTTACCATGCTTGCTCTAGCCTACAATGAAGCTATGACCATTGAACAACAAATGACACCACAAGGTTATGGGTTTTCCCAGATGCCTATGGTAGGACAATATGGTCCATATGGTCAAGCTCCTATGATGAATCAGATCATGGCACCACAAATATCAGGCATAAATGCTTTGCCTTATCAACAACCATATTCATCAACACCCGCTTACGCATCCAATCCAATTCCGATTCAAAGTGTGAATCCCTACGTAAATCAAGTGGCTCAAAATCCAACTCAAATGTTAATTCAAGATCTCACCAATTACGCAAAACCTACTGGAACTAGCAATAACATAGCTCAACGAAAAGAGATTTATTCAAAGGTTGAAGAGCTCAAAAATATGGTTCACAAATTGAGTAATGATTTGGTTCAAAAATAGAACTATGAATCCCATGCCCCTCACCCAAATCGAAACTCCAACAATAGAGGGAGACAGTGGAATACGAAGCCAAACAATGGGGGTGTGCCTTCCCCTATTTTTAATCAGATAGATACTTCTGCAGGACCAAGTCACTCTAGTTCCATTCTTAATATTTCTAATTTTGCATGGGAAAAGGGGTGTAGATTGCATAATACAGAGGAGCATAATGAAAGGAATTTTCCCGAAATGGCTAGGTATACCCATTCTCTCCAAGCTCAAGTGGATGATTTGGAACTTGTGCCAAATAATGGTCCACCCCAACATCAACAAGGAGAGGACAACATTTTGGTGGTGGAAACTCTATATCATCAAGAGAGTGAGAATGAGGAAGGTGAAGATGAATGGGATGAGAAACATGTTGATGAATCAGAAGATGAAGAAGAAGTACTTGAGCATCACAATTTGAACTTGGAGGATGATTACTATGATTCGTGGAAGAAATGGGAAGAACATTATCAATATAAATCTTCTAATAAACTTGTTGTGTCAATTAATATGCAGGATAACTCAATTGCTTCCTCACATGAGGATTTTATTTTTTCAAAAAATTTAACTTATTTTAAGGCATTAAAATAAAAATTTAAAAAATTTCAAAATCCAAAAAAAAAACAATGAACAATCACTAAAGTTTCATGGTGAAATAAACCAACATTGCCCCTTGTTTACAGTTACTTGCAATCACTAAGGTGTTCCAAGAATTTAAATTGAATATCTTTATTTGAGATTACTAATACACATATGCAAATGCTAATACAACGGAGACCTTGGAGAAGTTGTTTGTTTAAATTATTTGCAAGAGGGGATTTGGAACCCAAATCCTAAAGGAGAGTGTACTTTCATAATTGGGTGAAAATACCACTCAACAAGACCATACCTTCACCTATAGATGTAGGGTGTTCTGGAGCTACCTTTGTATTCTGCTATTGTATTTGTTGTACTATTTCTTCTGTAGCTGAAATAGGGGTCTCCTTAATAATTTTCTCCTTATCCAACTTTTGTTTCTTACAAATCTCCTTTTGAGTTCCCTTCTATGACCTTTTGGATTTTATTTTAAAAACCTGCAATGATGTTGATTTCTCATACTCTATATCTTCTCTGGACAACCCTTCATGTACTAGTTCTTCCTGTAATGTTTCTTCAAAAATAGGATTCATGTCACAGGAATCCAAAAAATCATGAGTATTGTAGAATCTTGTGGATCTACCTCTTTGAACCAAGAATAGATTACCTATGGGGCTCTAAATAGACTAGTTCGGGTAAGGAAACCCTAGATGATGGGTGCAAATATTTACCATGATTACCCGTGTTCTACCAGATTCGATGATATTATGTTTTATTTGTTATTTTATGACCAAATCAAGAATTATTAAAACACATTAAGACCATACTGGTGCCATGTCCATTGGGTAGTTGTAGTAGATTTATATCAAATAACTCAAAAAAGAAAAGGGAAGGAGAACTAGTTCATTTTCATCCATTCAAATAATGCAATCAATAAAAAGAATTTAACTAGTGACAGAAGGTGTCATTTACATATTAAGATTGCTATAATAGACAAATGAGAAAAACACATAATTGTTGTAATAGGCAAATGAGAAAAACACATAACCATAAACACATAGAATGCCAGAAGCAGAGTTGGAGTTTATATTCATATCAAAACATTTTACATATAAAAATATTAGCAAAATGCTCGGATCTTATATGGCAATAATTACAACAAAACCCCAATTCGAATATCATAACATGAGGTTGCTTCTCTTCATATTGATTGTAGTGATGTAAGAGTCTCCAAATCTAGCTCATACGTAGGAAATGATCTCGACAGACAAAGCCTCCTGGATAGTCTTTAGAAAAATGGTAGAAGAATAGACAATGTAAGAAACAAACATCTTTAACACAAAATAGGAAATATGACTAACCTGGAAAACACAATAATACTTGGACTTAATATTTATCTCTCAAAGGTTTGATAAAAAATTTACTGTTGTAGTGGTCTCCCTTATATAGTGGTGGTTGCTCGAGCGAGCTATAACTGTTTCCTCTAGCTGGCCTGATCTTGCTCCCTCCAAAAGTAGGATGTAATAAAAAATGGGCGTGTAGCCCACATCTTCCTATCTACACAGATTGCAGCTAAGGCTACTGCAGGATATCCTTTCTACTATCCTAGGCTGGCTGCTAGGCAACACTGGGATCATGAGCTCTCCCTAGTGAGCTGAGCCCCACTTCATCCCTTTTGAGGTCTTGTAAAATTTGGTCAATGTGGCCCCATGCTTTGTCGTGGAAGGTTAAGGTTAATATTATTAATTTGAGATCCTATGTGAATTTATTCACCCTTTATTTGGCCCACTCCATAGTATTTTTGGTAAAGACATATAAGCGGTCAACCATCTACACTAAAGTTAACTATTTTGATAATTTTTTGCCAGGACCAAAGTCAAAATTTTGTATTTTACTGAGCACAAACTCCTTGATATCAGGAGTTTGGATGAATTCATTCAAAGTGAACCCATAATAATTTAATTCATCCTCAACCTCCTACTTGGTGTCGATAATTTCTTGATCCTAGAGGAGCCAATTGGATCTATTCTGTAGATACACAAAAACTTTAGAGTATTCCTCTACAAAGAAACAAACAGTACCATATCCCAAGGTAACTGCTCCCCCACTGATTTCTACGTAGCTTTCCCTAAAAATTTTGTATATAGGGAATATTGCATTCATTCTCTAATCAGCTTTTCAAAATCGTTCACACAGGAGGCCAACAGTGTGCCTAGTGGCATAGATGTTATAAAATATAGAGGAAAGATACTCCATCTTCTCAAGTATCTTCTCCTTCATATCCTAGTTAAACTCACCCATAGTCTCAAAGTGGTTGTTGGCCTATGCAGCAATGGCCTGGGAAGGAGCTAGAATTTGCTTCAACTAATCTTCCTTGGCTTGAAGCTGCTGTAATTGAAGTTGTAGTTGCCCCGCTTATACAACATTGGTCTTTAAAACTTCCATTTATTTCTCCACAGTTGCTGCCACTTGTACTTGAGAGGCTATGTGGATCTTCATCATATCTAGTGGACCAACCTTTGCCCTCATTATGACTTTACCGATATCAATGGTGGTTTCTTTGAGGCTTTATGGTAAAGGGATGTCAAACATAGTGGTGGACACATCACACGTTTCCTGTATAGTTGTCCCTTGAGGCCTACTCACTCCTTTACTGGGATACCTTTGCTCCTCTATATATTGTTTTTGGTCTTCTTCATATATAGTGAATTGGAGTGTGTCTCTCACCCTTTCTAGTGTGAAATTATTAGTGTTCATAGTATAAGACTCTGCTCTAGCTTTCTTCCTGGTCAGGGGCAACAAGGGACATCTTTCTTGGAATTCATATTCCCTGAGAACATTGGATAATTCAATTGCATCTTGTATTTTATTCAAAGCCTTAGGGAAATGGGATGTTCTTCTTAGTTGATTACCAAGGTGGTAGCGAACAACGAGGACTGGCCCACTAACACATCGGTATGCTCAGATGGATACATCAACGTTTGAACTGATGAAGTCAAACTCTGCGATTGCTGCGAGGAGTAAGTGACCATCTCCTTCCCTTTTGAAGTGGCAACAAGAGAATTGGAGGAAGAGGAAATTTTTGCTTGATCATACTATACTTCATCCACTATTTTCATCACGTCCTCAAATATATTAGTATCTTGATGGACCACCTGTAAAGTGGGGTCCTGGAATTCCTCTGGCGGAGCAACTGGGACTAGTGGCACCACCTTGTCCACTGAAAATTATTGGTGCTGTCTTAGCTTGGAGTCATAATATTCAAATACCTCTAGCCTTATATAAGGCCTATCCATTTTCCATACCCCTTCCAACGATCAATTTTATTTTATGGCCTTTAGCATATCATCTTCAAATTCATCCCTCTTATGAGTAACTTGCAGGAGAGCAAGCTTACCAACAATGACTTGCCTATGGTGGCCCTCGGGATCATAGGGTCTCCACGTAACTTCGAGGAAGTAGTAGGCATCCATGTTCCATATGACCTGTAGCATTGCAAAGTGGCCTAAATATGAATAAGGGCCCATAGATCAAGAAATGGGAAACCATGGCACACTCCCTTTCTTCCTAAGGTATCTGATTTTAACTTCCTTGGCAGTCTGCTGGGTTATCTCTAGGATAGCAATTGAGGTTGGGAAATGCTTGGGTAGTGCTTTTGGGGGAAATTTGGAATTGTATATTATGATATAGGAGAATTATTCTACATAGAAGAACTCTCCTACCCTGGGTTCATGCAAAAAGTTTCTCACCTTGGACCCAAGTCTATCAGGTTTAATGTCGCACAGGTGGGTATGTACTACTGGGAGGACATTTCCGAAGAAGGTTGTGTAATTTGAACACCCTTATTGTATACACATTAAAGCATCCTGGATAGTGGTAGTAGCTACTCCTCCCAATCGAGTCACCAAAGGTTTGTCAAATTGTGCTAAACCAGATGAATAAAAAATGAGTAATAGGAAAATGGGGGGAGCTCTTCTTTATCAGCCAGTATGGCTGCCTACAATTTCACTAGTTCTTTTTCCATATTGTCACTAGTGAAATATTCCCATCGATATAGAGGTATTTTATTAGTCCTATTACACTAGATAATTAGGAACATAACTTCTTTTGTAATCAGATCTATATTTTTTGTGCCCAACACCAGGTTGATCATATCAACATAATCTTGTGCCCAGGGCCTAAGGAGGAATTTGTAAACTAGGAAGCCAGGAAACCTGTTTTTGCCTCTCTTCAAGAGCATATCTGGGAATGTAGTGTTCAACATGTACTTGGCCTGGAGGACGAGCCTATGAAAGTTTGATACCTATAAGGTTGTCGCAAGCCCGAACACCCTCCAAATTCTATCAGTTGTTAGCCTAGCCACGAATTGATTCCTATGGTCATGAATGGTTTTGATTTTGGAGTCATCAGCCACTGCTAACCATGCTAGGAGGTTTGAGGAGTGGTACACCCTCAGGCAAGTTAACCGGCCTAGGTTAGTATTCCACTTGTTGCAAACTGGGCTGGGCTCGTTGCTATCCCACTATGCCCTCATAAATAGACTCCTTAAGAACATTGGGTGGCACTGGTTGTCTTCCTCAGTAGGATCAAACCTATAAATTGTTACTCCTTCCACCTCCCACTACTGGTCTGCCATAATATCTCTACCCAAATCAGGTGGATTAGTCAGTGTATTTAGGTCTTGGGCTCTCCTTACCATTCTAATAATTGGCCATGCCCTAATAATTCTCCCAATTCGGGTCTTAACATCAGGTACTCCTGCTACAACGGTGCTGGTGGAAGCTATTGTAATGTGTCTTCATGAATAGAAAGGGTTTTGGAATCTCTGTGCTTGACCTCATCAAAAAAACTCTCTACATGTGCGTTTATGCTAATGGCATGGGGGAAGGTTTTCCACCTTCATTTTAAAGAGCTTGCATTTAATTTTCTTAGGTGGGGTGCATGCTTTTTCATTTATCAAGAATTTATGACTAGTCGTGCCATAGGGTTGAGCACACCACATCACTCTCCTTTTTGGCTGTAGATTGGCTGCTTTTTATGCCCACTTTGTTGAATTATGGCTTGAGGGGATCTTAGGACACATGGTAGCTTTTGATTAGCTCAGGCAGGGCATGCTTGAGTGAGGCATATAAATTTTTGGGGAAGAGTGCATGAAATATGCACCTTATTAAACCTTCGCACACCTCAAATAGGGTTGCATGCATGGATTCATTCACCCAATAAAACTTTGGGTGCTCCATTGGGGGAATGGAGTGTATGAATCCCAAGGCAGATGCACGACCTTGTGCACCCAAAAAAAATTTATGCGCTCCAAGGGAGTGGAGTGCATGGACCATAATGGGACATATGAGAATGTGCACCCGTAAGACCCTTATGTGCTCTATTCTTGGTGTGCACGAACCCAAAGGTAGGTGAACGACTTCGTACGCCCAACTAGAACCTTGCATGCTCCATTGGAGTGGAGTGTCCATACACAACTTGGGGTGGATGGACTTGTGCATCCTTTTGGACTTCATGCGCTCCACTTGGGAGTAGAGCATGCAGACTAGGGGCTGGACACATGATTTGTGTGCCCCAAAAACTCATGCACTCTCCGTTGAAGTGGAGTGCAGGGGCAGGATCAGGGTATGCAATGTCATGCACCCTTTGGACTCTTTGTGTGCTCCAATTTTTAGTGGAGTGCACATACTCTAGATGGGCACACAACCTTGTGCGCCCACAAGGACCTCCATGCACTCCATTGGAGTGGAGCATGTAGACTCAACTTAGGATACACGAAGTCATGCACCTTTAGAAAACCCCGCACGCTCCATGCTCCTATGGAGCGTGTGGACTCAAAGCGAGGCACATGGAGTCATGTGCCCCAATGGAGTGCACAGGCCAAAGTTAGGTGCATGACTTCATGCACCCAAAGGGACTTTAGTGCACTCTATTTGTGGAGCACATGGGCCTGACTTGGGGTGCACAAGTTTGTGCATCCCTAGACTTTTCATGCACTCCACTTGAGAGTGGAGCACATAGGCTCAGACTTGGGAACACCACCTTGTGAACCCTTCAAAAAAAGAGGGAATGGAACAAAAAAAATAAAATAAAAGGTAGTGGTATTACATTGTTAACACCCTTTTGGAAAATTCTCTAATTGTTTAGTTGAAGGCTAAAATATTTTCAAAACTTCAACAACAATTAATGGAGTATCAACCCCTTCTTCTTGAGCTTCCTCTTGTGAAGGTGGTGATGGGTAATATGACCTCGGTCATGGCTTCTTATAAATCAACACTATATTATTTGGGTCTTTTGAATTCAAAGTTGTGATATTATTATCATATCTATCAGAAAAATATTTGTCGATTACTAGTCCAAACTTGGATTTATCTTTACCAATTTCCACTCTCATCCTCCACCAGACTACTATCTTGGCTTCATTCCATTTCTTTTTACTCTCAACTTCCATGATGGTAGACTCTTGCAACTGATGGTTTTCATTCTTATCTGAATCAAAATCAACAACTTGCTCATAGAAATCTAACCATGGAGGAAGTTGTTCCATATTGGCAACATTCCACTCTAAAGGAGCATTTTCCTTATTATTTTTGCCTTGTTCAAAATGAGGCCTGGATTTTTTCTCAAATTTGTAGGCCTTATCTCCATTTAGGGCTATGTTCCTCTTGTGGAATATATCATTCGGGTCGTATCTCCATCTTTGGGGAATGTAGAACATGCCCATTCTATCCAAATATTGGTTGATTTGTTCACCTTGACCCTTTTTGGTGATGGTTATATCGTCAACACTACGATAGGTCAAAAAACATCTTCTCTTCCTTCCATAGCCATAGTTCATATTTATAAACTCTGATTGCCTCAAATATTCAAGGGCTAATAATCTATTTGTAACAAAATGAGGAAATAAAAAAGGCTTACCAGTGAAGCCGTATAGTCTAATTATTGTGCCTTCTGTATGGATGTACCAATATCCTTCTTTGGCACCCTCTATTCTTTACAATTTTTTGGCCAACGGTGGTAGCCTAGGGTATTTCCCATACATTATATTTAGTGCTGGCCCTAGAAATTCTAGGTTAAATTTATAAACAAATTTGGTACTACTCATATGAGAAGTCCAATAGTATACAGGAATGGGGTCTCCTTGATCATTCTTTTCCTTGACCAGAATCCAAGGCATCATTTTCCTTATAGCAGTAAAGAACATCCAAACCAGGCTTGAACAATGACGAAAATAGAGAGCATCAGAATATATTTTCATTCTCACTAATTGCTCATGCATTATTTTAGCTAAGAAATCTGGCCAATAAAAGTAAATGATCTTCAGACCCTTCTTCTCTGCATATTCCTCATACATTCTATCATTGGAAATACAATATGCAGTGGCTATTTGCCAGTCTCTCATGAGCTGGTCAGAATCCAAACCTTCCATACAAGATAGCATGGAATAAAGCTCTGGGTTAGAAATTTGGTCAATGGGTATTGGGGCTTTAGGCATATCATTTTCCTCTTTTATTGTTCTAAATTGGAAGGATAGCCATATTTCCATGACTTCATTTTCTTTCAAAGCCATTAATGAACCATAAACCCTAGCTTATTTTTCTATATCAAATTGTTTAGATTCTAAGGGTGGGATTACACCTACGATAAACAAATCATGACAAAGCTCTTTGGTAATGGTGTATAGTGGTATGGCATTATGATATTTACTGTCCTCTTCTCAAGGTCATAAAATTTAATCATCGCAGAAACTAACTTAGGGCAATGATAAACAAAATCATAGATGTAGGAAAACAAGAAGGATTTTATAGAAATGATACCTTGAGGTCAAATTGGTCTCCCTTAAAAGTATCTAAATTTAAAATTTCTCCTCAAGAAGGTCCTCCTTACTTGGGTCATTACCGTATCTACCAATCACCTTGTCTAATTCACATGGCCGTCTAGCTCTACTTCTATTTTTTCATTTTTGTTAGTGTTTTATTAGGATCCATTTCCAAAGGAGAAACTTTAGAAAGCTCTTTCTATGGATTTTGTAGACAATGCTCAACTATTCTCCTACTCTTTCTGCATGATGGGCATTGCTTTCATTGAATGATTATATTTTACATTTTTTAGCACTTTTAATTGCCCATCCATGTAAACCTTTCACCATTAATGTGACCATTGCATGAACTGCCCATTGGCATGCTTTTCAAATTAAAATCATTCCTCTTAGCAACTTGGAGATGTTATGTTGCTTTCCAATTGACTAAAAATAAAACATCTTACTGCACTCACAATGTTATCCATCTTTTTATTTTCCTTCAGAGTGGTGCGGGAAACTTGCATATCAACTTGTGAATATTTCTTTTTTTGGAAGCGATGTGGCACGGGATTCAGTTTTCGCTAAAAAATGGTTATTAAATTTGGAGGATTGGAACTCTCTTCATGATCCATTGTCACTTAGTCTCTTTTAAGAGTGGATTGGAACTCAATGCGTCATTTAGCTTCTTTCTTAGTACATTTGAGGGCGGAATGAAAACTTGCTACTCTTTTGCTAACACTTAGCTTATTTTGCAACCTTTTCACTTTATATATATTTTTAGCATTTTATCAAAAATGAAAACTTGAAATAAAATGGAAAGGATATGGTACAAAATATGTACATATATTACAATGAGCTCAGCTTAATCAAAATAGAGTTTAAGGTGAAAACCATTGACCGTAATTGACTGTATGTTTCCCTCAAGGTCTTCAAGCTATAAAACATTGGTCTCCTTAACTTTTGCTATCTTGAAAGGGCCATCCCATAAGGAGTCAAACTTCTGATGATGTCCTTGTTTAGCTCTTTCAACATTCCACATGAGTACAAAATCTCCAAATTGGAATTTCTTGAATCTTGTCTTCTTGTCAAACCATACCTTGATATCAACTGAATGCTTTTGAAAATTCTTGTATGCCTGATTTCTCTTCTCTTCTAGCTATAGAAAGTGTGTCAACCTTATTTCCACTGGGTTTTTCTCATATTCCTCTTCTATGTTTATCAGCTTGAATGCCGAAATATCCAAATTAATAGGTAACACAACCTCTTTACCATATACTATGGCATAAGGGGAGGTCTTTATGGAATTTTTAATAGTGATTCTATCTACCCATAGAGATTTCTCTAGTAATAGGTGCCAACTTCTTTTATTACCCTCCAATGATCTCCTTAAAATCCTCAAAAATTCTTGTTAGTTGATTTTGCAAGTCCATTTCCTTGGGGGTAGTAGTTTGAAGTATTCTTTATGGTAATGCCATACTTGCTAGTAAACTCAATATATTTGGCTCTTATGAATGCTGGTCCATTATCGCTTACCAAATCCTCTAAAAAGCCAAACCTTGAAATCAAGCTTTCCATAAAATTTATCACTACTTCTTGTTTAAATTTCTTTGTAGGAATAACTTCTACCCATATGGTGAGATATTTTGTAGCAGTTAGAATGTACTTGTTCTCAGCTGAGGAATGCAAAATGATAAATCCTATGAAGTCCAAACCCCATTGTTGAAAGGGATCTTCCACTTGAATTGGCTTAAGGGAAAATGATGCATTGGGATTGGTAAGTTGGGGCGCTTATCGAGAGGGGACCTAGGTTCCAATCCCACGGGCTTGCCCATGCACAGACAGTAGCCCAGATCTGATTCCTCGGAGTGGTGTGCCAAATTTATGACGATGGTGCAACCCCTGTGCGTCCGACGGTCCCCATATCACATCGGGTTACCATGTATCGAGATGGTGGAAGTCCTGGGAGCCTTCATAGATAGTTTTAACCCTACCAGATGTGCTGGTAGTTACTAAAAATCATGATTGTAACCATTGCTTCTATATATCAAAAAAAAAAAAATGATGCATTCCTTGTTCTTCCCACATGTCGCTAGCATTTATCACAATCTCTAGTAACTTTGAAGGTGTCAGCAAATATGGTAGGCCAATAATAGCCTACCCTGATAATATTCAATGTTGTAACACTTCCTAAGAAGTGTCCTCCTGATAGTCCTCTATGGAAATCCTCTATGACCTTTTGTTGCTGATCATATTTTAAGCACCTAAGGAGAACTCCATAAAGGCTCCTTTTATATAGATCCTCTAGAAGTAAGACATAATTTAAAGCTTAAAGTCTATATATTCTTCTCTATGATGCATTAATACTAGAAGGGCATACTCCAGTTTGAAAGTACTTAGTCATCTAATCTACCTAGTCTGATTCACCTAATGATAATTCTTCAGTCTGATCATTTGTTGTTGACTGACAAGCTATCACTTCTGCTGAAACTGCTGCTTCTGTCAGACCTTGGCACAGGGCTCTACCTCTTACAAGCTTGGTAGGATGGATTTCTACATCATATTCTTGGATCTTAGTAATCCAACCAAATCTCCTATAACCCACTTCACATTGTAAAATAAAACTTCTTACATCTAGGTGAACCACATAAACCAAGGTCTTGCTTTGGACCAAGTATTGCCTAATTTTTTTCAATGATTTCATTACAACAAATACTTGTTTCTTAATAAAATTATACTTAACCTGATATTCATGAATATTCTGGCTCAAAAATAATATAGGGTGCTCCTCTCCTTCAAAATTCTTCTGGGTGAGCACTGATGCATAAATTTCTTCAGATTCATAAGCATAAAGAATGAAGGCTTTTCTAAAGTCTAGATTGACTAGCACTGGAGCTGTAGAAATGGATTGCTTGATAATTTCAAAGAATTGCTTTCTTGCCTCAATCCAATTTAAATCTACATCCTTCTTCAGTAGTTCAGATATAGGCTTCACCTTATGAGAAAAATTAGAGATGAATGTTCTAATAAAGTTTATCTGATCAAAGAAATACTGTAGATCTTTCTTGTTCATAGGAAGTGGAAGAGCAAGAATGGATTTGATTCTATCCAGATCAATGGCCATATCGTCTTTGAAGACCACATGTCGAACTACAAAAAATGAATTCTTAGAATTGAGAGAGATGCCAAATTCTCTGCACTTTTGGAATACTTGTTCTAAGTTTTCCAAGTGGTCTTGCTTGTTGTGGGAAAACATAGTCATGTCATCTAAATGGATTAGAATTACCTTGTTAATCAACTCCCAAAAAGCATAGTCTATTTCTCTATGGAACGTGGCTCTTGCATTAGATAGCCCAAAAGGTATTCTTTGATATGCAAAGGTTCCCCATTTTGTGGTGGATTTTGTCTTAAACTGATATTCATTCTTCATCCAAATTTGGTTATATCCAGAGAAACCATCTAGCAATGAGAACCTTTTGATCCCACCATAATATGCAAGATTTGATCAATCTTTGGGAGGGAGTAGTGGTCCTTTAGTGATGCTTGATTGAGATTTTTGAAATTGACATACAAGTGGACGTCACCATTTTTCTTCCTTATAGGTACCAAATTGGCTACCCAGGTTGAATGTTTTATTGGATAAATGATCTTAGCCTTTAACAACTTCAATAGATCTTATCTCATTATGGCTTCGATCCTAGGATTCACAAGCCTCTATTTCTTCCTAAATGGTTTTGCATTAGTCTCTAGCTCAATTGTGTGTTGGATGAACTTTTTGTCATATACTTTGAGGTCCTCATATGACCAAGCTACAATGTCTTGGTACTTTAGGAATAAAGCTTTGATATCATCCTCTTCTTCTGGAGAACATCAAATTCCAACCTTGAGATTTTTTCTGTTTCTATTTCAACTTCTTTATAGATTTTCTCATTGAATTCCATGGATTTGATATTTTTCCTATCTTTGTTGTCAAACAGACTCTCTAGAGTAACCAAACCTCTAAGTATGTGATTGTTCTTGAGTTGAATGACATCCTATTGATCAATATCCTCTGGATTTTCATCTTGAACAATGGATAAAAAGGCTTCTCTCACTAGAAAATCAATGATTTTTTCATCACTTTCAAAGACCTACCAAAAAAACTACTTATCTAGCACTGCAAGCCTGAAAATAATTTTGATCCCTTTGTATTTATTAACTCCCATGTCTGCAAAATAGTTGAAGTTAGCTCCCCTTATTGCTATGGAATATTCCAAGGTATTCTTTCCTCTTGAAACAAAATTAATGTTTAGGACATGAAAGGATTCCATCAAATCCCATGCCCCATTTCTATATGCTTTCAGGTAATAATGATTACTGTTGCACTTTTATCTTACCTAATTTATAATCAATTCAGAGTCATCGTATATGTTCAAGATCTTGATACCCATGCTTTCAGCTTGCATCAGTCCAAGGCATAAAGACTCATATTTTGTAGCATTATTAGTGCATGACCATGTTAGCCTATAAGCAAAAATCTTTGTCCCTTCTGATTGAGAATATAATACTACACCAACACCAGCACCATTTCTACATCTAGCATCATCAAAGTGCATGGTCCATACCTCTATTTCTCTCAAGGACTGGTTAGATATAACATGTTCTCTTTTCTCAATCTCTACAAAAATACTGTATGTGCCCATACCTATCCCAAAATGACTATAATCCTCCCTGACAGGTAGTTCATCCTCAATTTCCAACTCTTCAAAGTTATCTATGAATTCAAATTCCTCTATAGGAGTGAGATTGCACATGTCCCCTTCAATTTTTTCAATTTGGTAAGATACAGGTTTCTCAGGTGTTATTCTTATCCTATTTCCTTTGAAAGGAATAACCATGTTGGAATAGTCCATATACATACATCCACCCAAATTTGTAGTGATTTCTCTTGAAATGCATAAACCAAAATAGGGTTCTAGATCCACCACCACTATTTCTTACACTATAGTTACCTTGGGTGCTCTATGTAGCCTCATCAAGATATATTTTATCACTCCCACTATCTTCACAGGTGTCCCATCTAACTACAGGACTCCAGGGAAGGATCTGGTGAATTCCATACCCATCTCCTCACAAACCGATTCAGGCATGATTGTAGTAGATGCCTTCGAGTCAATCATACAATTGTGGATAACCCAACCTTCCATTCTTAAAGAGATGTAAAAATGAGGGGTTTTATTCTTTAAAGTGGTAGGGGATATTTCTTTCTTTTTAGAGGGTATGCTGAGAATTGTGATGGGCTATTTTTCTTGCAGATTATTGTTCAAAGAAGCTTTTAGCAGGTCTATTTTTCCAAGAAAGAAGAGGGTATCATATAGACTAGCTTTAGATGGTATCTTATTCATTTATTCCATAATATGTTATTCAAATGTAACAAAGGTAGTGTTGTGGCTGATCCACAACACACCCCCAAAATTAGGGACCCACCTTTTTTGCATGCTTTCAAAGAAGACCGTAGTGGCCCAGATGCTAAAAAACTCAAAGGAAGAGAAAAATACAGCATAAGAAAAAACTGTCATGATATCATGACATGTTGCTCTGTCACGGCTAAGAAAAAGAAAGTGTCGTGATATCATGACATGTTGCTCTGTCGCAGCTAAGAAAAAGAAAGTGTCACGATATCACGACGTGTTGCTCTATCGCAGATAAGAAAAAGAAAGTGTCACGATATCGCAACATGTCACATTTTCATGGCTCAGATCATGAGGTAGAGTAGAATGGAAAATTGTCTCGATATCGTGACATGTCATGAAATCGCGATTCACAAAGGAGAGAGAAAGACAAAGTGAAAAATGTCGCGATATCGCGACATGTCATGAAATCGCGATTAAAGTGGTCAAACAGAACAAGAGGCTAAAAATGTCATGATATTGCAACATGTCATGAAATCACGGTCAAAGACAGTAAGGAGCAGTCAACGCAAAAGTGTTGCGATATCGCGACATGTCAAGTTTTTGTGGCTCATATCACGAGGTGAGAGCATAATTGAAAATTATCGCAATATCACATGTCATGAAATCATGGCTCAGATCATGAGGTGAGAGCAGAATAGAAAATTGTCGTGATATTGTGACATGTCACGTTTTCACGGCTTAGATCACGAGACAGACTTAAAATGAAAAAGTGTTGTGATATCGTGACATGTCTCATTTTCACGATGAAAGAAGAAAAGCTAAGCTGCCAACATAAAAACGTCGCAATATCACGACATGCTATTTTCTTTTGTGATTCACGGTGGATCATTACAGAGTATACAAGGGAGGCACTGAACACGTGGCACAGAGGTGTAAGGGCTATAATGTAACGCTTCATGACCAACGATTACATTCAGTAGAGAAGATCAAACGTTTCGACACCGAACAAAAAGTCAAAGACAACGAGGAGACAGGGAAGATGAAACGATGGGACCTGGGAAATGAAACGAAGCATCATAGAGCGAAACAAAGAGCCGCACCAGAGGGTTTAAAAGCAGAAGCCAAATACAGGTACAGGGGTCAAAAACTATTACAAACAGTGATGCAGAGTTGAAGGTGATAGGCTATTCTGGACCTTCTTTGGAGCGTTTTCCTTCATTTGTTCTGGTTTTGATAAACTGGAAGCTTCTGTTGTTGTAAACTAACATATTTTTAATACAAAAATTATAGAGAGTTGCATCTCATTGGCAAGAAAGGAGTTATTTTTTGCATGCTAGATTTAATGTTCATTTTCTCCTTTTCAGATTTTTAGGCTTATAGGTGAAGTTTAATACAAGTTTTCTTGGTTGCTTCATGCGAGTGTCTAAATCTGAAAATCACAGTAAAACCCCAGAAACCAGCACCTAACTTATCTGTATTGTGCGAGTTCATAGGTTCAATAGGTTAGGTTGTATACAGTAAACCTCATTATCTTTGGTCTTGTCGAATAGGATTGTAGCCTTCTAAATATACTTTAGTTTTAGTTTCTGTGCATTTTATTTTCATTTTATTAAATTCTCTGCATTTTTATTTTCTCGAGAGATTAACCTTAGTTTAATTTCCTGTTATTAAAATAAAACACTTGAAAATTCACCAAAATCGAAATCATTATAATTTCAAAGTAAAATAAACCATAGTGCCCCTTGTTAATAGTTGCTTGCAACCACTAAGGTATTCCGAACGTTCACATTGAATATAAACACTTATACCAAATGCTAACATAGCGGAGACCTTGGAGAAATTACTGGTTTAATTTCTTTGCAAGAGGGGATTTGGAACCCAAATCCTATTGGAGAGTGTGTTTTCACAATCGGGTGAAAATACCACTCAACAGATTGGCGCTAGAAGGAGGGCATGAAACAGTTTATTTCATCATGATTTTAAATGCTACATGTTTATAATTGTTTAAGAGTTTTGTATTGCTAAATATTTTAGGCCCATTTGATTAGCATCTTTGGCCTCCTCTAGCACTCAACAGATTGGCGCTAGAAGGAGGGCCGAATTGGTTTACTTTATTTTGATTTTCATATAGAAGTAATGTGTTTTTTTTTATTCGATTTCTTAAATCTCATTAAAGGCTAAACTGCAACATTTTTTTTTGTGTTGCAAGTTTTCTTGGAGATATTGAGAGTTTTGTCAGGTAGGCTGGACCCACCATGCCGTATCGCGACTAGGTCCCAAACAACTGGGGAAACCATATTCCATGACCTTACACTCAATTGTACTTCAAAAAATAAAACCAAGCAAGCTGTAAACCTACTAGTCACAAAAGATCTTTCTGCTTTAGGAACATCGAGCGGCCCTACACTGGTGGTATCAATTGCCACTAGTGTACCTATCGTCAGTACCATTTCCACTGCTCTTGTAAGGTTGTCCTCATAAATTCTGAGTCAAATGGCCCAATCTCCAGCAGCTCCTTGGTACGGAGCTAATAATATTCCTTTGAATATTGCAGGGGATATCCATGAAATCTCTAAGAACATAGAAATATTCTTGCCCAAATATAAACCTAATGGCCCAAGGACCATAGAGGAGCATCTCTAGGCCTATAGGGATGTTTTGATAAGATTGCAAGTTCAACATGAAGATGTGGCTTGCAGAATTTTTCCCATGAGCCTAGATCCAGCGACCTATGAATGGTATATTTGCCTACCTACTGGCTCGATCACTTCATGGACACAAATGGAGAACACCTTTGTCAATCAGTTTAGGTCACCTTTGGATCCTACAACCATCTACAATCAATTCATTACATTCAAAAGGGGCTAGGGTGAACCAATCAGAACCTTTAATTAGAAATTCCAAAAATGTTATAATAGAGCAGTTTGACATTTTGCCATAGACCCCGCAATAGCCTTGCAAATATATTTTGGGGCATTGGATCCAATGATAGCTATGTTTTCCAAGAAAAATCCTCAAGTCACCACGCTCACCTTAGCTTACAACGAAGCTATGACCATCGAGCAGCAAATGACACTATAGGGCTATGGGTTTCCCTAGATGTCTATGATGGGACAATGTGCTCCGTATGGTCAAGCTCCCATGGTAAATCAGATCATGGCACCGCAAATGCCAAACATGAATTCTTTCCCATATCAACAACCATATCCACCAGAACATGCCTATGCACCCATTCTGATCCAACCGATCACATCCATTCCACCTGTTCCCGCATTTTTGCAAAATGGTCAATTGACTATGCAAGGAACCAGCCAGGTTAATTCTCAGGCTATAGTTCCTTTCCCAAATCCAACTCCGATCCAAAGTGTAAATCCATATATGAATCAAATTCCTCAAAATATGACTCAAATGTTAAATCAAGATCCCATGAATTATACAAACCCAACGGGAACTAACAATAATGTAGCTCCACCGAAAGAGATTTATTCGGATGTTGAAGAGCTCAAGAAGATAGTTCATAAACTGAGTAATGACATGGTTCAAAAATAGAAGTATGAGTCTCATGCCCCTCACTCAAATCAAAATTTTAACAATATAGGAAGGCATTGGAACACGAAGCCAAACAATGGAGGTGTACCTGCCCCTATTACCAATCAACTAGATACTTCTGCAGGATCTAGTCAATCCAGTTCCCTTATGAATCTTTCTAATTTTGCATGGGAAAAGGGGTGCAGATTGCACAATACAAAGGAGCACAATGAGAGGAATTGTCCTAAAATCACAAGATACACTCATTGTCTCCAAGCCCAAGCAGATGACATGGAACTTGTGCCAAATGATGGTCCACCTCAACATCAAGATGACAACATTATGGTGGTGGAAACTTTATATTGTCAAGAAGATGAGAGTGAGGAAGAGGAAGATGAAATTTTGGAACAGGAGGTGCAAGATTTTTGAGAGTTTAGAAAGGGGAATCATGGATATCATTTGAGAAGTAAATCTAAAGCCCCTAAAACATCATCAACACCACCAAATAACTCTATCCTTCCTCCAGATACTAAGGCAGATAATAATCCTCCTCCTCCACTTAGAAGAGAAATGTCTAATGATGCACAAAAGACAGTCAAATTAAAAAAATCAAACTATGACATAGTGGAGGATCTAAAGAAGTCCAAATCAAGCCTTTCATTCTTAGAAGCGGCCAGGTTTCCTGGCCAAAAAGAAGCATTGATAAAGGCTCTGGACTCACCTAGTCAAGTGTGGAAGGGAAAGGAAGTTGAGTCTCAGTTGATTTTATGAAAGGAGAGACGGGATGTCCCACCATTCCTATTGATTCTGAGAATTGCTGGTAAGAATTTGCATAATTTTTTGGTGGACACGGGTGCCACGAACAATCTCATGCCTTCAGAGATATGTCAAATGCTAGGTCTACAGCCTGTTTCATCCAAATGCAAGGTTTTGCAATTGGACCGATCTGAGGTAAATGTGGTAGGGACCCTATATGATGTCAAAATTCAACTAAATTCTAAACCCAGGGTCCAACAAGTGGTCAACATTTTGGTCGTTAATATCCCAAGTAGATATGGAATGCTACTTGTAAGGGATTGGATGAAAAATTTGAATGGCTATTTTTCAACCGATTGCTCACATATGTGGCTACCCTGGAAAGGAATTGCAAATCAAATCAGAGTAGAAAATGAATAGAGGCTTAAAGAAATCATAACAGAATTTAATAAGCCAAATGAAGTTTAGTTTTCTGAACCAGAATTGGGGATTTATGCATTTGATGTTGAAGAGGCTACTGAAGAGCCTAAAGAGGAAATATTTCATGATAGCTCTCTTGAGGAAAATGATTTTGTATGGTTTCTTAGGTTTGATGGATCCAAATCCAGACAGGGAGAAAGATCCGGAGTCGAGCTCACTTGTCCAGGAGGTAAACCTTTACTTGCTGCCTATAGGTTACAGTTTCCTTGCACAAAAAACATGGCAGAGTATAAAGCACTAATTTTTGGTTTACAACTGGCATTGAGCAAAGGGGTTAAATGCTTGAAAGTATTGGGAGATTCTCAATTGGTAGTCAAACAAATCAAAGGACAATATACATGCCATGATAAGAGAATTAGCCTTTATAGAACTAGGGTAAGGACCTCATTGAGGAATTCGATGCTTTCAATATTGCCCTTATTTCTAGAAAAGGAAATCACGTAGCGGATTCTCTTGTAGTCGCTGCAGGCATGTTAAATCCAGTTGATATAAAAAGGTGTAAAAAGTTCTGCATTGAATTGGTTCCTTGTCCATCGATACCTGATAATTTCAAAAATTTCCAAGTTTTTGAAAATGATAGACACATTCAAATTTGTCATGAACTCAAATGTTTTTGAAAACCAGGTGATTGATGAGGAGCAAAGATGGTAAGAAGAAGTAGAAAATGAAAGTAAAACTACATATCGATCCAACAAAATACCAAAAGACATAGTTTCATTGGAGAAAATGTTCGATATGGGATACAAGGCTAGAAAAGAAAAAAAGGTTCCACTCCCCAAAGATGCATGTGATCTAATTAATCTAGGGAGTGCAAACAATCCATGGGAAGTGTACATCGCAAAGGCATGTACAACTGAAGAAAGAGAAAATATAATACATGCACTAAAACACTACGTGGATTGCATTGCTTGGAATTATAATGAATTGAAAACATACAACCAAAATGTCATTACACATACCATCCCTCTAAAGTCGGACTCCAAGCCTTTCAAACAAAGACAACGAGTTGTTAACCCGCTATTGGAGCCCTTGATAGAAAAGGAGGTCAAGAGATTATTGGAAGCAAAGATTATTTTTCCTGTTAGGCACTCAACCTGGGTTGCTAACCTCATTCCAGTAAGAAAGAAGAGCAGAGAGATTAGGCTATGTATATATTTTCAAAATCTTAACAAGGCCTCTCAAAAGGATAACTATCCATTGCCATCCATTGATGAAATTTTACAAACAGTGAATGGATTTGAAATGATGTCTTTTCTTGATGGATATTCTGGATATAATCAAATTCTTATTCATCCCAATGACAGGATGAAAACAGCCTTCACAACCAAGTGGGGGACATTTTCCTATAGAAGAATTTCATTTGGACTGCTAAATGCTGGTGCAACATTTCAACGTGCCATGGACTATGCATTCAAAGGGCTTATAGGCAAGTGTATCATTGTGTATGTGGATGATATTCTAGTATTTTCAAAGAAAAGAGAAGACCATGTCAAGGATTTGAAAAAGGTTCTTCAAAGATGCAGAGAGCATGGAATTTCTTTAAATCCCAAAAAATGCATCTTTGGAGTAACAGAAGGAAGATTACTCGGTCACATCATTTCAAAAGAAGGCATATCCATTGACCTAGAAAGGATAGAGGCTATCCAAAACTTACCTCTCTCGGGTAGTAAAAAGGAGTTGAGATCTTTCTTTGGGAAAATTAATTTTGTGAGGAAGTTTATTTCAAGCTTCGCTAAGATAGCCAAACCGTTGAAAAAGATGCTCAAGAAGGATGTAGATGTCAAATGGAACAAGGAAAGGAGGGTGGCCTTTTAGAACATTAAGGATGCCATTTCCAGAGCCCCTACCCTACTAAGTCCAAACTATGCTAACCTTTCTACATTTATGCTTTTGCATCGGAACACTCTTTTGTGAGTGTCTTGACCCAGAAATGTGAGGATAGCGTAGAAAATCCCATAGCATTTTTAAGTGCTCCTTTAAAAGATGCTCAATTGAGGTATTCTATCCTCGATAAGCAAATGTACGCACTCTTTAAAATAGTAAATTTTTTTTTACATTACATTGTGCACAACAAAGTTTTTGCCATTGTGCCTGACCTTGCTATCAAAACTATGTTTTTATAGAATGAGCTAGGTGAGAAAAGAGGTAAATGGATTTCTACTATCCAAGAATTTGATCTTGAAATCCAACCCATGAAACTAGTTCGAGGATAGGGACTTGTGAAGACGATTGCTGAGAATAATCCACAAATGACATGTCAATATTCAAATGCAGAATACATTGCTAAAGATGACTGGTATGTTGACATTGTACATTTTCTATTAAATGGTAAGTGCCCATCCAATTTGAATTCCACTCAAAGAAGGGCTTTAAGACTTAAATCTATTAATTATCTGATTAGATCTGGTGTTCTGTATAGGAAAAATCATGAGGGGATCTACTGGGATGCCTGAATAAAGAAGAAGCTATCAAGGTTATGTAGGAATTTCATGGGAAATATGGAACGGGCCATGGTGCAGCAAATGCTACAGCGCATCAAATCCTGAGAGCAGGATATTATTGGCATCACATTTTTAAAGATGCACATGCTCATGTACGATCTTGCCACATTTGTCAAGTAGTTGTTGTAGCACCCTAAAATTGGTGCAGTGAAATCTTAACAATTACATTTACTCTAGTAAATAATTCAAATTCAAATTTTAACCTCCCAAATCGCCCGTTAACCGTCGTGTAATCCGTTTCCTCCTTTCCCATGCCATTTTTAGAGTTTGTTTTGACCGTTTGACGATATCGTCGCCGATCAGACGATATCGCCTCAGATCGGACGATTTCATCTGGGCTAGGACGTCCAGACGATCTTGTCCCAAAACTAATTTTTCACAATTAGCTTCTGTTCCAACGGGTCTCTAATCCGGGCAGAAGCGTGTCTACACCGTTAGAGACCCTCCCCCGTTGGAGATCTCCCAAATAGGGATGATCTCCAACCTCCTAACCTCCCTCCTAAGCCTATTTAATCCTAAGCCCTCCCCTTAGCACCCCCCTGGCTGATAATCCTTGTAACTCGACTTCATACACGTTAAAACATCCCAAATTGATATTTGCATTAGTTCTATACAAATTTTGTTGCAGGTACCTTAGTGTTTTTCAGTCGGAGCAAGCTTACATCGTCGCGGACGATCTTGTTCAGATCGGAGGCGATCCTGTCGAATCAGAGACGATTTCATACCAATGCGAGACGATTTCGACTGTAGTCAACATTGAGGCAATCAGTGCCCAAAGTTTGCATTTCTTCATCTTTTAATCTACTGTTTTATGCTGTAATTAGCTAGTTTATTTATTATTTTATGCTATCTTGCATTTTGGAGTTCACCCATCTAGATCAAATGCATAATTAAGTCATAATTATTATTAAATCAGCATAATGCATTCATGTTTCTGTTTATAAGTTTCAGTTTGATATTGTTGTTGTCATTTTACATTGTTTCCCTATGTTAGAATAGTTGTATTTTCTGTGTTTTGCACCTATTTCTCTGTTTGCAGGTCTCTGACGAATTCATCTAATGAATTCGTCAGATCTCAGATGATCTTGTCTGATCTCAGACGATCCTGTCAAATCAGAGGCGATCCTGACTGCTTCAAGAATCAAAATCTTCATCAGACATCCGGATCAGGTATTTTTCTTTTAATATTCCTTAATTTCTCTGTTTTCTATCTTAATTCTATTTTTTGTATTCATTTAATCTGCATCTTCATATAGAATAGCTTAGATGCATTTTGGCCAAACCTAGGACTTGAATGCTTAAGGCTAAAATGAACACATAAAACACATTCCCAACCTAGGCGTGGAAACTGCCATTGAATGTTTCCTGGTGAACCCACCATCCATCAAAAAATCACCATAATACACCTCCCTCGAGAGGCGGGACCTTCGCAAGGCCTCTCAGTCCGAGGTACCATGCCATCCTTTTCACATCCCCCTTCCGGGCACGGATCCTATAGCCTGAAGGTAAGGGTGTGAAAAATTTGGAGCGATACATTTTGGTGAACCCGACGTGAATGCATTTAAAACCTTTTGAAAACAAAAACAAAAAAAAAACAAAAAAATATATATATGTATACAAGAAAAACAAAAACAAAATCATCATTTCAAGTTTGTATGTTTTAGATTCAATTCTAAATAGTAGATACTAAATATTACTTTTAGAAGTACTAAAGAAACCATGAGTTTTTACTCAAATCAATATGAGCCCATCAGTAATGTTGGAAGAATTCAGCCAAATACATTTGTTGATTATGACCAACCTCATCCCTATTCAACATCACCTCCATCACACTTTTCTCATTTTTCATCCATAACCCAACAAGACAATCCCTTTTCCAATCCTCTTCATAACGATATTATCTATTCTCCCATATATCCATATTATGTCTATCAATCCACATATAATCCTCCTCCACCTTTTCAATATTCTTCTTTCAATACAACACATCCATTTCAACAAGAAAATACTTATTCTTCCAATTCTACCATGCACTCACCTCATGCTTCGCAATCTTCCTGTCATCATTCTACCCATAATAAAGAAAGTAGAGGTGAGAAACCATTAGGCCCTTTTATGACGAAATTCCTAAGGCATTTATCAAAAACCTCTCAAAAACCTTCATCACGTAAATTTACTAAGCTCAATCAACCAATGGATATAATTCTCAAGTATTTACTTGACACAAATAAGATTGAACTCCCTTCCATAAGACAACTTGATACCACAGCAGATTGGTTTAAACCTGAGCTACATTGTGAATATCATAGAGTAGATGGACATATGACACAAAATTGTAAAGATTTAAGATGTGCAATTCAAGATTTGATTGATGAGGGTCTTTTTAATATAAAGGAATTACAATCTACAACTGATTATAAATCTCCAGTAAACAATCAAACTCCTACACAACAAATACCAATAATCAATCAAGACATGGGGATCTCCCAAGAACCCCTATTCAATTATCAACAACAAGAAACCAATCAAATATTGCATGTTAATGTGTCCCATCATGATGATATTATTAATATTGTAACAAAAACTACAAATGAGCAACCTCAAGTTCAATCAACTCAATCTGATATTCAAGATATGGATTCCTCATTTGACCAACCTTCAAAACTATCTTTGGCTCTAGAGAATGATACAAAATGGAATGTAAGCATAGAAAGCTCATATTTAGAATCAAAATCTCAATCTGAAATCCACTTTGATAGCCAACAACAAGTGATTAATCCTCAAGCAAAGATATCCCTTTTAGAAGTATTACAAATTTATCATAAGGAAATTTTGTTCAAGATACCTAGCCAACAATTTGTTCCTCATCATATTTTCTCTAAGAACATAATTAATGGTGTAAACCCTCTTGAGGTTAACCATATTTCATTCTATGATGAGGATATTCCTTCCTCTACTCCACAAGAAGACTCCTATCTTTACATTACAGGATCTAGTAAAGAAACACTTGTTAGAACTATCATGGTAGATAATGGCTCCTCTCTTAATTTATGCACTTATCAATTATTCCAAAAACTCGAATTAAAGGAAGAAGATCTTAATGAATCAAATGTTATTATAAAATCTTTTAACAATGAAATTCAAGAAGCTCAAGGTACTATAATTTTTCCCCTTAATATTGGATCCAAGATCCTGGATACTTTGTTTTATGTAGCATATTGCCCTTCACCTTACAACCTACTTCTCAGAAGTCCTTGGATTCATACGATGAGGGTTGTCCCTTCCACTCTTCACCAATGTTTGAAGTTTGAACTTGCAAATAAAATTGTTACCATACATGGTGACCCAACACCATTTGAAGAATATTTAACGGTTGAAACATCAAGTTCTATACATTCTCTATTATCACAATTATCTTCTATCCATCACTTTTCTTCATCCATATATGATCATCCTTGTTTACCAAATAACATCCATGCATATATTTCACATATGCTCCCTCCATCTTATCAAGACTTGGAATATAGTGATAAGAATGAAGAACTTTCTTATCCTTCTTACATTTTATTTTGTAACATGATCAATTTTCCACATATAAAAGTCAAATATTTTGCTACATTATTCTACATTATAACAAAGCTTTTGTTATCACTACCTTTTATTCATCACCTTCTATTCTTACCTTCACCTCAACCAGATTATCCTTCAAAACCTCCTTTGATTTTGAAGCAACCTTAGACATGCTATACTCAAATAACCTTGTATAGTGTATATAGATCATCTTGTATATACCACCAATTTCAATTCATAAATTAAAATCAAAATACAAAAAAAAATCAAAATCCTCAAAATCTTCAAAAAAATACTAATGCAACTACAGGACCTTAAAGGTAAATTTGAGCCCAACTGGCTTGGACCATACATTATCACTGCTAAATTTGAATCAGGAGCATACAAATTATCTACCTTAGATGGTAAAGAACTTAAAGAACCCATGAATATTTTGCATCTTAAACGTTACTATGTATAAATTTGGTCATTTCATCCTTGTATATATTTGTTTAAAATATTTCAAAATCACTATCTTGTATTTCTTTCAATTTATAAATTCAAAAACACCAAAAACATTCATAATCATCAAAATCTTCAAAACTATTTGTTGTATTTATTTATGGCACTTGTTAATTCTTTCAAAAAATAATAAAAAATAAAAACAACAATATTCTTGACTCTTTCGAAACCAAAACAACATAAAGAAGAAAGAGAGAGTCAACATTCTCAAAACTTCTCAAAAAGTATTTATATATATTTTCTTACAAATGTTGCAGTTATATGTTTCAAATTATTTTGGATAAATTAGCATTTATTTGGAATCCCTCACTTTCACACTCACAAAAATAAATATCTTGATTTTATCTGGCATGATTACTAATCTCTCTTATATCAAAGTCCACAAAATTCAATTAAATAAAGTTTGAGCACAGAGAATTGATCTTGTTATTTACTTAAACCAAGCACATATTTTCACAATAAAATGATTATATTTGTAATTTCCATGCTTTGCTACATAGTAGAAGTGGTTTCTTGAGCGAAAAGTTTCCCTTGCTATCCTATCATGCACATGGTCTAGAATCTTTGAGAATTGGCAAAAGGACAAGCTCACCCCTACCCAGAATAAAAATCCCTTGCTCTACAGCTAATCCGAGCAAGTATCCCTAGTATAGAACAAAAAGAAAAAGCAAAGTTCAAAAGAAAAAGAAAAAAAGAAACAAGTTATTTCAGCATTATCTCAAAAATCAAGCAAAAATACAAAAGAAATACAAAAGAAAAGCAAAAGAAAGCAAAAGCAAAAGCAATAAAATCCCTTTCCCTACCCTTTGAAAAGAAAAGAAGGGTTGATGAGCTTGAATCCCTGGAATTCTCAATTATTCGAAAACTGTGAGGTAAGCCCCATAACAGGTGGTTTGTGCCCAACCCGCTTGGCCTTGGGTAACTCCTAGCGTGGCGATATGTCCGTCACATTAGCGACCTTCTTTTGTACAGACCTATGTCTGCTTATGGATTAGCTAGCTCTTGATAATCCGACTTACATAGTAGTCTAGTATGGTTATATGCATCTACATCATGGTTAATGAACACTTATTTGGTTTATTCAAATCACTTGTATCATATTATCTTGCTCAAAACTGGTAAATGAACATAGCAATTGCACACACATTTGATATTTGAGAGATTTTGTGTATCATTATGATAAATCAAGATTGGAAATGAACTCACATATGCACATGGGATTCCTTATAAATCTAACTTTTGTCTTTAAAATACTTTGAAATATTTTTTTGCAAATTGTTTGGAATAATTCATTTTCTTCTTTCAAGTACAGTTGTTTAGTATAAAGACAACTACATGCATAATCAAAAACATCAAAATTTCTTTCAAAACCATACAATCAAAACATATATATATATATATATTATCGACTTTCGCGATGATGGTATAGTTCCAAAACCAAAATTGGAATTTTATGCCTAGCGCAAGTCCTCATCTTCATATTTTTTGTTTATTAAAAATCAACCATGCAATAAAACAATCTATTTTCTTCTTTGATTTTCGCGATGATGGTATAAGTCTATACCTACATATTCTATGCCTAGCGCAAACCATTGTAACAATTTTTATTCCCCATTTATTTAAAAATCATGAAAACCATATGACTTAAATCATTCTATTATACAATTATGTTTTTAAACAAAAAGCATGCACATTTTCATTATTTCATGTCATTATGTCAACCTTCAATTTTGCAATGATGGTATAATTCCTAAGGAATTATCCAAAAATTTTATCACACTTAGGAATTTATGCCTAGCAAAAATCATTTTAACATTATTTCATGCATACTATTTTTATGAAAATCTGAAAAACAAACCATCATCATCATCATTTGCACCATTGCACCAAAGTCTTAAGACAGTCTCTTAAGCACTCTTTTACTTTTAACAATATTTCTATACTGGGATTAGCTTGACGACCGAGTGAGCGGCGACTCCATGAAATGGTCTATAATAGCGACAATGTCCTTTGAAATTATTGTTAGAAGTCTCTTTTTATTTTTTATCACATTACATCACAAACAACCAATTTGTTACATCAGATTATTTCATTTAAAATCTTACAGCATGACATCAAAATTATAATATTTCCAATGACATAATTACATGAATCCTCAATCCAATCATCAAATCAATCAATCAAACATAAAAGCATCATAAAAATACACAAGTCATATGATCAAAAAATATCTCATCTATATATATCAACAATATATACATCATCTCAAAACTAGATTGGTATGCCACAATCTGTACCTCGGCATACTCAATCCTCTATCAAAAATCATAAAAGCTATATATCAATCTATACAATGTAGTGCAGTAGTCTAGCCTCGAGAACCCCTCGAGCTCTCAGCCTCATCTCCTCCCCTGCCCTGAGGTGGACGAGGTGGCCCCATCGTAGTATGTGTGGTACTACGAGTCCTAGTCGTCGATCGAGATGAAGTCCTCGACGACCCGATCCTGATCGGATCTGCGATGTTAGTCGGTAGTGGTAGTCTATCCTCCTCTGGCACCATCTGATAGTATAATGCCCGATAGAAAGTGATTTGGGCAATAGCCCATGTCAGCTCCCAGTGCTCGCCCCTCCGCCCCGTGCCCTGAGGCGTGCAATCTCATCTCTGAGCTGTGTCACCTCAGCTCGATGTCGTGTAGCCTCCTCCTGTAGGGTCTGCACCTATGCCTGGAGATGGATTGTCTCCGCTCGGAGAGTCACTGTCTCGCTACTCTCCCCAGTGTCAACACCCTTGCCCTTATCGGGCGATGGTGGCCTCTCTCTCTATGGAGAAGGGGGTCTCTCCGCCCTCCTCTCCCGCTATCGCGGCCTCTCCTGCACCTGTGGCCTCCTCTGCTCTCTCTCGTCATGACCTTGGGCCACCTCCATAGCCACCTGGCATCGCCTCCCTATCCGACGCACAACTACATGAATCGGACCCTAAGCCCTCATCATCCAAGGAGGGCGGATGCCTGCATACCAGGCATCGTAGCCATCAGCTACCCCTACGTCGTCCCCATCCACTGGCTGAATGGGGGCATCGTCCGTGTCCTGACTCCAGAAGCGCTGCATATCTGGAGCCCCTCTTACCCATAGCCCGCGCTGGACCTTTGTCGATCTGTGCGCTGTCTCCACCATTTTTGCTTGCAGAGCTCTAAAACCAAAAAAATGAACAGTAAAAATGAATTAGGGTTTTACCCTATTTTTCTTAATTTTATTCAAAACATAATTAAAAACATTTTAAAATTTTGCTTTTTCGTGTTTTTACCTCAAACGTTCGATTTGGGTAAAAACACGGAGGGGGCACCATAGTAAGTTGTCGTACGATTCGACCAAGAATCGTCGCCTAAAAATGGGAATAATTTTTGCTTTCTCGTAGATCGAGAAGAACTCATCTTTAACGCATTTTCTTTGGAAAATTTGCTAAAGAGGGGGCAAAATGTAGCACCCTAAAATTGGCGCAGTGAAATCTTAATAATTACATTTACTCTAGTAAATAATTCAAATTCAAATTTTAACCTCCCAGACCGCCCGTTAACCACCATGTAATCCGTTTCCTCCTTTCCCGTGCCATTTTTAGAGTTTGTTTTGACCGTTTGACGATATCGTCGCCGATCAGACGATATCGCCTCAGATCGAATGATTTCGTCTAGGCTAGGACGTCCAGACGATCTTGTCCCAAAACTGATTTTTCACAATTAGCCTTCGTTCCAACGGGTCTCTAATCCGGGCGAAGCGTGTCTGCACCGTTAGAGACCCTCCCCCATTGGAGATCTCCCAAATAGGGATGATCTCCAACCTCCTAACCTCCCTCCTAAGCCTATTTAATCCTAAGCCCTCCCCTTAGCACCCCCTGGCTGAAAATCCCTATAACTCGACTTCACACATGTTAAAACATCCCAAATTGATATTTGCATTAGTTCTATACAATTTTTGTTGCAGGTACCTTAGTGTTTTTCAGCCGGAGCAAGCTTACATCATCGTGGATGATCCTGTTCAGATCGGAGGCGATCTCGTCGAATCAGAGACGATTTCGTACCAATGCGAGACGATTTCGACTGCAGTCAACATTGAGGCAATCAATGCCCAAAGTTTGCATTTCTTCATCTTTCAATCTATTGTTTTATGTTGTAATTAGCTAGTTTATTTATTATTTTATGCTATCTTGCATTTTGGAGTTCACCCATCTAGATCAAATGCATAATTAAGTCATAATTATTATGAAATCAGTATAATGCATGCATGTTTCTGCTTATAAGTTTCAGTTTGATATTGTTGCTATCATTTTACACTGTTTCCCTCTGTTAGAATAGTTGTATTTTCTGTGTTTTGCACCTATTTCTCTGTTTGCAGGTCTCTAACGAATTCATCTGATAAATTCATTAGATCTCAGATGATCCTGTCAAATCAGAGGCGATCCTGACTGCTTCAAGAATCAGAATCTTCATCAGACATCCGGATCAGGTATTTTTCTTTTAATATTCCTTAATTTATCTTTTTTCTGTCTTAATTCTATTTTTTGTATTCATTTAATCTGCATCTTCATATAGAATAGCTTAGACGCATTTTGGCCAAACCTAGGACTTGAATGCTTAAGGCTAAAATGAACACATAAAACACATTCCCAACCTAGGCATGGAAACTGCCATTGAATGTTTCCTGGTGAACCCACCATCCATCGAAAAATCACCATAATACACCTCCCTCGAGAGGCGGGACCTTCGCAAGGCCTCTCAGTCCGAGGTACCGCGCCATCCTTTTCACATCCCCCTTTCGGGCATGGATCCTATAGCCTGAAGGTAAGGGTGTGAAAAATTTGGAGCGATACAACCGCCAACAGAGAAAGAAACGCAACCATGCCATTACAACCTATAGTTGAGATGAGACCATTCGCACAATGGGGATTAGATTTCATTGGGGTTATTAACCCAAATTCTTTTGATTCTCATAAATTCATACTAACAGCTACAAATTATTGTACAAGGTGGACAGAAGTAGTTCCTACAAAACATTCCACTACAGATGTTGTAATAAAATTCCTTGAGGATCACATCATAACAAGATTTGGAATGCCTGATTCCATCGTTAGTGATAATGGTAAAGCTTTTATTTCCACACAATTTGCAGATTGGGCATACGACAATAAAGTGAGTTTAAAATTTGCATCTAATTATTACCCTCAAGGAAATGGTTTGGTCGAATCCTCAAACAAAAATTTGTTGAATATCATTAAGAAATTACTGGAAAAGAACCCTTGAGATTGGCACAACCAGTTAAAGTTTGCTCTTTGGGTAGATAGGACCAGAGTAAAAGAATCAATAGGGAATACCCCCTATCATTTGGTCTATGGAAAAGACCCGATATTTCCTGCAAACTTGAAGCTGCAAACCCTGCATTTCATGCAGGAATACTTGGGGACAGATAACCACATTGAAGCCAGATTCAGTCATTTACTGCACCTTGATTTAAAAGGAAGGAAGCCATGATTCACATGAGTAAACACCCAGAGGTTGTTAAAACATGGTTTGACAGAAGAGCTAAAATTAAGTCCTTCAGAATTTCAGATTTAGTCTTATTGTGGGATAAAAGACATGAAGAAAAGGGGAATCATCAAAAATTTGATTGTCTTTGGTTAGGCCCTTATCAGATTTCAGAAATTCTAGGGAAAAATACCTTCAGGTTAAGAACTTTAGAAGGGAAGGATCTGACGTTACCAGTTAATGTGCATGTTTTAAAGCACTATTTTAGCCCTTAAGTCGCAGGAGTTTGATATTATATTTTTCAGTTTTGGTATGGATTTTCAATTTTTTTTTTTTTAGGATTGCTAGTCTAGTTAGGATTTAGGTTGTGTGTTTGATTTCATTTGACATGTTTGGTTTGTTTATAAAAAAAAAAAAAAAAGAAAAAAATAATTGAGATGTCAACTTATGCCTAAGATCAGGAGAATATGAAACATTGGAATTGTGTTGTAGAAATCTCCACAAGTAACAAAAACATTTTAAATAATATCGTTTGAATCTTGTGATGCATGAGGCTGTCAGTTTTACACATTATGGTAAAGTAGATGATATATTCCATTCGTATTTCAAAAGAAGCAGTGCATTCATATCTCATGTCACATTTCACATTGCATATACATGTCATCTCAGTTACATTTTCATTTCATGTACAATCATTGAGAAGGTGTCAAATCCTCTTAGGGTTATTACATAACATATATTAAAAGGATCCTAAGGTTGGTAACTGATGCCCGAACTATCTTGAACCAAGCACGTTCTACGCATATTAAAGAGAATCTTGAGAAAAATGGTCAAAACCATACTTGGAAGAAAAGGTGAGGCGAAAGGAATATTTCATGTCTATCCTATCATGCAACATAATCCTTAAAATAGTGGTTTTTACCACTCCCATAATGCTTAAAGCCTAAAATCAGAGTAGTAAGGATAGGGCTAAATCCTTATCTCGCTTAGGTTGAGGATCCAATTCCCCAAAGCTTTGATTTGACCTTCATGGAGTAGTAAGGATAGGGCATAATTCTCATCTCATCTAGGTTGAGAATCCGATTCCCCAAAGCTTCCATCTTTTATTTTATCATAAAACTTGGATGGGAAGGATCGTACTACATGTCCTCTGCAAAGGATGGGTAGTCATCCCAAAAGTCCAAGAAACAAAAATAAAATTAATATTTTCCATATTTCATTTTATCATCTTGGATTGGAAGGATCGTACTACATGTCCCTAGCAAGGATGGGTAGTCATCCCAAAGGTCCAAGAAATAAAAATAAAATTAATATTTTCCATTTCATCTTAATATTGGATTGGAGGGATCGTACTACATGTCCCTAGCAAGGATGGGTAGTCATCCCAAAGGTCCAAGAAATTAAAAAAAAAAGAGAAGAGAATGAATGAAGTCGAATCATGGATTATGGGGTTAAGTATGCTCATGTGTGGCAACATGTCTTGTTTAAAAGCAAGACCACTGATTGCTCAAACGGACAGGCTAGCCTGACAGTTTCATCCATAACAGGTTAAATCATTTTGTTCAAGATGAGGTAATGAACTCTAGATCAAAGTAGTAAGGATAGGGTTAAATTATCATCTCGCTTAGGTTGGGAATCCTATTCCCCAAAGCTTTGATCTCACTTACACCTGCACATGGGTTCAAGATGGTAGTGACACATAACCAACTTTGGGATCTAGTAAATTAATTCAGTATACATATATTTGGTCCTAAGAGGGTTTGACAGTTTTAATATGTTTGTTCATGATATTAGAAGGTTTGAGCCTTTGTAAAGCAGGTTGTTATATCTCTAGCATCTTCATCATACATCGAATCCTGCATGAATCATTTATAGCCTTGCATACAAATCATAAGTGAAACTGACAATGGAATGTTGATCAAGTTCAAGCGATAGGGAATGAAAACACATTGCACACACCGAGATGATACTTAATGATTATGATGTTTCATGTATTTCTGATCTATCGGCATTTGTTTATGTTTTTATGTGCTAACGCCTATGTTTAAGTTTGTATATTTCCAGGTTAGGTTCTCACCGAAATGCTCAGGAGCATTTCCCAATAGAGTCACCATTTGTTGTGGCTGATCTACAACACACCCCCAAAATTGGGGACCCACCTTTTTGCATGCTTTCAAAAAAGACCGCAGTGGCCCAGATGCTAAAAAAATCAAAGGAAGAGCAAAATACAGCATAATAAAAAAGTATCGCGATATTGTGACATGTTGCTCTATCGCGGCTAGGAAAAAGAAAGTGTCGTGATATCGTGACGTGTTGCTCTATCGTGGCTAAGAAAAAGAAAGTGTCGCAATATCGCGACGTGTTGCTCTGTCGCAGTTAAGAAAAATAAAGTGTCGCGATATCATGACATGTCACATTTTTGTGGCTCAGATCACGAGATAGAGCAGAATGGAAAATTGTCACGATATCGCGACATGTCATGAAATCACAGTTCACAGAGGAGAGAGAAATGCAAAGTGAAAAATGTCGCGATATCGTGACATGTCGTGAAATCGCAATCAAAGTGGTCAAACATAACAAGAGGCTAAAAATGTCGAAATATCATGACATGTCATGAAATCACGGTCAAAGATAATAAGGAGCATATAACGCAAAAGTGTTGGGATATCGCGACATGTCAAGTTTTCGCGGCTTAGATCACGAGGTGAGAGCAAAATTGAAAATTGTCACGATATCATGACATGTCATGAAATTGCGGCTCAGATCACAAGGTGAGAGTAGAATAGAAAATTGTCGCAATATCACGACATGTCACATTTTTGTGGCTCAGATCATGAGACAGACTTAAAATGAAAAAGTGTCACGATATCGCGACATGTCTCATTTTCACGATGAAAGAAGAAAAGCTAAGCTGCCAACATAAAATGTCACGATATCATGACATGCTATTTTCTTTTGCGATTCATAGCAGATCATTACAGAGTATACAGGGGAGGCAATGAAGACGTGGCACAGAGGTGTAAGGTCTATAATGTAATGCTTCATGACCAATGGTTACATTCAGCAAAGAAGATCAAACGTTTCGACACCAAATAGAAAGTCAAAGACAATGAGGAGACGAGAAAGATGAAATGACGGGACCTAGGAAATGAAACAAAGCATCACAGAGTGAAATAGAGAGCTGCACCAGAGGGTTTAAAAGCAGAAGCTGAAGACAGGTATAAGGGTAAAAAATCGCTACGAACAGTGTTGTAGAGCTGAAGGTGATAGGCTATTCTAGACCTGCTTTGGAGCATTTTCCTTCATTTGTTCTGGTTTTGATAAACTAGAAGCTTCTGTTGTTGTAAACTAACATATTTTTAATACAAAAATTACAGAGAGTTGCATCTCATTGGCAAGAAAGAAGGAGTTATTTTTTGCATGCTATATTTAATGTTCATTTTCTCCTTTTCAGATTTTTAGGCTTATAGGTGAAGTTTAATACAAGTTTTCTTGGTTGCTTCATGCAAGTGTATAAATCTAAAAATCACAGTAAAACCCCAGAAACTAGCACCTAACTTATCTGTATTGTGCGAGTTCACAGGTTTAATAGGTTAGGTTGTATGCAGTAAACCTCATTATATTCTGTCTTGTCGAATAGGATTGCAGCCTTCTAAATGTACTTTAGTTTTAGTTTCTATGCATTTTATTTTCATTTTCTTAAATTCTCTGCATTTTTATTTTTTCGAGAGATTAACCTTAGTTTAATTTCCTGTTATTAAAATAAAAAACTTGAAAATTCACCGAAATCGAAATCATTATAATTTCAGAGTAAAATAAACCACAGTGCCCCTTGTTAACAGTTTCTTGCAACCACTAAGGTATTCCGAATGTTCACATTGAATATCAACACTTATACCAAATGCTAACATAGCGGAGACCTTGGAGAAATTACTGGTTTAATTTCTTTGCAAGAGGGGATTTGGAACCCAAATCCTATTGGGGAGTGTGTTTCCACAATCGGGTGAAAATACCACTCAACAGGTAGGTCTCTTAGGCCTTCTCTCTGGCTCACCATATTTTCTCTTATACTATTGAGTGGCCTTAATTCTATATATTTTGGTAATGGAAGGGAACCTAAGCCTCTCTTGGGATTCATTTTTTGATTTCATTCTATATCCTTCAGTTTATTTCTCAAACCTCTTGGGAAGACTAACTTCCTTTTCTTTGGACTGGGAAATATAGAAAGTATCATTTCTTTGGGTAGGTGGATCTTTCTTCTTCTAAGAGGGGACCTAGAATTGACCCATCTTCTGTGGATCTACTTGCAGTATTTTCTTATCCGACCTTATCATGATAGTAATAGGTTCATCCTCATAAAGATCTTTTCCAACCATGATTTACTCTGGATGCCATAACATATTCACTCTTTCTTTATGATTTGTTTATGCTTTCTCCATAACCTGCTATACATGGTATTGGTACATGACAAAAGATTATGAATCATGAGGATAATTACACACCAAACACCATACGCTCACCAGAATTATTTTGAAGAACGCTCAGGATCTTCATTGATTGCATTTACTCTGATCTGAATACTATTGCTAGGGCTAGGTCTTTGATCTTTATTCACATAAGGAAATCTCCTTTGTTGAGACCTCTCCATATCTCTCTTCTGCATAGAATTCATCTTGTTACTAAGAGTTTTCAAGGTATTCTGGATATCAAGGAGGACAAATGATTCTTGAGGAATCTAGGAAGGAAATGGAAGGAAAGGAATTACAGTAGATGGTGCTTTTGACTGAGGAATGGAAGTCATATATGAAAATGGAGATGACAAAGGAGGAGAATCCATATAAGATGAAGCAGTTTTTTGACTTTGGATATTAATGGTTTCCAAATTGTAGGGCAACACAAATTTTGGAGGTAGTCTTCCCACATTAATAAAGACATTTTATACATGAAAAATTGCATTATAGACCTATGGAATAGTCTCCACCCTAGATTGTTGGGTTTGTAGGTCTAACTATGATCCTAGATCTTTGATATAATACATGTAAGCAAGACTTGCAGCTGATCTAGCTGTAGGGGGAATTCTCTTCCAAGTCCTATTGAACCTCAAGTTAAAATATAAGACAATTTCTTGTTGATGCTTCTGCATAGATGTTAACTGATTAAGGAGTAAAAAAGGATCAATAGATTCATTAAATTCCTCCACAAAAGGCTCAACAAATGTTGCCCATGATGTAATGGTATTATCCTCAAGGGTCATAAACCAATTCAGAATCTTCCTCTAAAATATAGGTCTAGGATCCTCACAATGACATCTTCATTTTTTATATTGTGTATTACTTCCAGATTCATAATATCTTGATAGTGCTCATATGCAATTTTACCAGAACCATCATAGGTGGGAATGACCTTAGACACAACTTGGGGAATGTTATGCATTTGGGCTAGTCTAAGGGGGCCAACTATGTTCCAGCTAGGGTACTTTTGCAAGGGTTGATTTGGAACTATATTTTTTGCCATGTTTCTAGGTAAAGCTCCTATTGGAGGTGTTGTTAGATTGACTGTAGGATTCTCCTCAAGAGGATTTCCTTCATAATGAAAATCTTTGTTTAAATTCCTTATAACAATTTACCCTCTATAAGGTAGCTCACAGTAGAAAAAGGAGTCTGGGGTTATTCCTCTTGAATGACCTGGTATACATGAAAAATTATGATCTATAGGGATAACTTTTTCTAGGTTTGTAGACCAGGGAGTCGCTAGGTGAATTTTATAATCACCTCTTAGCAAGGTCAAGATAATTCACCAAATCTTGATTCCTTCAGGTAAAGATAAAACAATAAATCATATTATGGGTTTTAGTGTTTCTTGCAAACAGGTCCCATCGAGTGTGCCAAAAATTGTTGGGCATTGAATTATCATCAAGTTTTACTTGATACTACAACTATCTATCTTCCAATTTTTTGGCTAGGCTTGCACCCAATAGTCACAACTCAACACTCAACATTGGATGGACCAAAGACTACTTCAATCCAACCTCCAAAGTAGGTTGGTTCCTTATCAACTTAGTAAGATGTTGACTCAATTAATCTCAATAAGGATTTGAAGAATAGGGTTAGAAAAAGGTTTAGGGTTAGATAAATATGCATTAACAACGGCTAGATAGGGCTAACAACATAGGCATCCATAGGCAAAACCTCTAAAAAACTATTTTTGGTGTCCCACTCTCAGGATTAGCAGCACCCAAAACCATGAAATCTTCACACATTAAAGCAGAAAAAGAGATATGTTCCAAGAAGTAATTCCAATATCCAATATATTGACAATCCAATTTAGCAGAATAGATCAATAATCAAAATTTGCAGAAATAAACTTCCTATCAACACAAATATAACTATGAATAAATTTCAACTACCTTAACAACTAGTAATCCAATATAAATGGAATGAACTAACCGTTACAACATTGACAAAAATGCAATTCACAGCTTTGAACCTATCAAATGAACAAATATTAAAGATAACAAGTCTTAAGTCAAAAATTTGAGTAATGCTCCTTCCATTAGTTTTCAAAAAATATTTACATAGTAGGGCAAGCAAACACGCTAGAGATGACCTTGAAAATTGAGTATTTGACCTCTATTTATAGTTTACAGTGAAAATAATTTAAGGAGAAATTACACAAATTTAAAATTTGATAAATCAATAGAGAGATACACTGACATTATCTCATTTGCTCATTGAGTTCAGGAAATTCACTGGAAGTAATCCGCCATGGTAGCTCAGCTCTGCAACTTGCTAGTTCGATGATGGTAGTTGAGCCTTAAAATGTTATAAACCAGATCTCAACCATTCAATGTTCTTTACGACTCCATTCCATCGTAGATCTACAACCACTCTAGTTCTTGGTTCTTGAAAACCCTTTGCCTTCCCACCTCAAACTGACTTTTCTTTGATCTACCAAGAATCTATATTTATATGCTATAATAGTGTTAGCAAAATCTCTACGGTTGATGCTCTTAGTAGACAACTTTGCTTAAATCTCAAAAATACTTTGAAAAGTAGCGGGGGAGAAAAAAAATACCACTTTGCTCTAAATTAATGCTGATGTCATCTTGGATAGCTTCAGCCAACGAAATCGAGTTCTGATGAAAAATGCACTGAGTTGCTAGAGGAATCAAGTTTATCGTCAATCCGCTTCCTTAGCTTTAAAAACATATAAATTCTTTCTCATGTATGCAACATAAAGTAAAAGTTGTAATTTGTTCAAAAATCATGTTGACATCAACTCTAACTCAGTTTGACTGCAGAATCACCATTCTGCTCCGCAAGCAATGCAAATGACCTTTGTGTTATTCCACTATCTTTAATTCCTTTCAAATGTTTGTGACCTTCTTATCACCATTCCACTCCATATTAGTATTGAAACTCAGTAGAATACATCTTATCAGCACTTAGTCATTGGAGCATGTGAAATAAAGAAAAAGTGCCAATATGTACTTTGTATCATGATGACATCATCAAAGTTCAAAAGAATTGTGGATTAGGAACCTTGCACAATTCCACTACCAAATACACTAAGCCTCGGGCAGAATAGAAAATTTGCTGATGTTTATGAAAAAAACTAAGTATCGAGCGAAATGAAACCTCTTGCACGGATCCGCTCCAAAATACTCTATATTTTCAATGAAATAGAGATTTCTTTGCCTTAGGATTTTTTTTCAAAGTTTTCTAAGGATGTGGTCATTTTGGGCCTACAGGGATCAAGGTGCCTCCCATCAACAGGATCAAGGCACCTCCCGTCAACTGGATCAAGGTGCCTCCCATCAACAGGATCAATACACTTTATGCCTTAGCCTCCTTGGGTAGTGAATATGCTAGGTCTGACTAGGACCTCGATGAGATCATGCAAAAAGATAACGAATTAATCAAATCTACACACAAGACACATTTTACATGTAAGTTAGGAAATATGCATATATAATATATGCTGCACAAAATTGCTAGAACCTATGCCAAAATATGAGCATTTTGGTGCTCATAAATCAACTTCATCAACACACGGGGATATCGACCAACACATCTAATGTAGGAGCATCTAAGTAAGGGTGTTTGAAACCATGGTATTCAAACCATTCGATTATGCATGAGGTTTCATGCACATGGTTTTTGTTTTGTGCATGTGGTTTATGTTTTGTGCATGTGATTTATTGTTTTGATTACCTGATTTTGTTTGTGCACATAGTTTTATGTATTTTATTTATCTATAAATAGGTGCAAAGGGTGAAGTCGAAAGGAAGAAAAAATAGTGGAGAGAGAGGAGAGAAAGAGATAAGGGATCTTCAAAAACTTAGCTTTGTACTCTTGAATAAATAATAAAAAAGTACTTTATTATTATATCCTTGAGCCTTGATTTCTATGGAATATATATTTGGTAAATTATGTATATTGCTATATTTTTGTGTGTAGGTACAGGAAATCTCCCAAAGCATTAGAGGTTGGACCAAAAAATGAACGTTTATGGTTGAGTAATGTTGCATGCATTGGGAAATTCTAGGGAAGTGAGGAATATTGAAGGCTCAAAACATGCTCTATAGAATTCTAACTACAAGGAGAATGAACAAAAAAATATAAAAAAAATAAAAAAAACTTGTCATGTGAGGATTTGGTTGTTGTCGATTGAAGGTTGGATTTCCTGAAGAACACAAGCTTATACTAAGATGGGGGGTGAACAGTATAAGACCTCTTTATACTTTTTCCATTATACTTCAAAACAGTAAAGCAATATACCCAAAGCAATGCACAATATCATCCACAAAGTGACACCAATTTTAATGTGGTTCACCCAGAATGGCTGGGCTACGTCCAAAAAACTTTTCTCTAAAAGTTATCTCAAAGTTCTTTGGGAATCCTTCCCAATTACAATGTTTATGAGCCTCAGCCCAAAGGAGATACCTTCCCCCAATCAAAATTTATGAGCCTCTACTCAAAGGAGATACCTTCCCCCAATTAGAATTTATGAGCCTCTGCTCAAAGGAGATACCTTCCCCTCTACTCTGGAAATGATCCCTCAAAAGATCAACTACCTCTACCTCTTGCCAGCACGTGGAACTCCTTTCCATCGAAGACCTCCTATCCTCAATTCTTAGCCTAAGAGACCTCTGCCTTCTATTATCACGTCCACAGTAGCTCAAGCAACTCTGTACCAAACACGATCGGTCGATCTAGTACAAGTCTTCCTCTGTCTGTCAAATTTGTCCAACTCTTGAACAAATCAATCCTCTGCATACAAGCCTTCTTAAAGACTTTCCAAATCTGTCCTCAGGTTCTTCTCATAGAACCAGTGCATATTTGTCCTCAAGTTCACTGATAGAACTATCAAAATTAGCTCACAAGTCCTCTGCTAGGACCTGTCCAAATCTGCTCACAAGTCCCCACCGAAACCTGTCCAAAACTGCTCACAAGTCCCCATCGGAACCTGTCCAAAACTGCTCATAAGTCCCCATCGAAACCTGTTCAAAACTGCTCACAAGTCCCCATCGGAACCTGTCCAAAACTCAGCAAGCTCACCAAGAAAAACTTTCTTAGTAGGAAATCACAAAGTGAATTGTTAGAGACCCAATGTGATTTTTCAACCTCATAGAAGCATAAAGAGAATTGTTAGAGACTCAATATGTTCTATACTCAACTCCCAATCTCAAAACTCAACTCAAATTGACTTAGCTCATTCTCAATCTCAAATCTGAAAACTCAACTCAATATCTGAAATAGATAGGATAGAATGCTTTCTTTCAACAACATGAAACCCCAACAATTGCCAACTATGCAAAGAATCACATAACAATGATACTCATGTTCTTTTCACCATCAATTAGGGTTTCAACAACAATGCTCATCAACCAAGGTTCAATCAACACCATTTAACCCAAAACACAACCTTGAAGAATTTCACAATCAACATTAGAAAAGGAAACAAGTAGAACTCCTTTTCTCTCCAATATTGTTTAAACAAAACATCCACCAACTCAAATCACCAAGCACAAAACAACTTTTCAAATCATCAACAAAGAAGTAAGCCCAACACTTTAACCAAGGAAAGAATAGCTTTATTGTAACCAATTTAATGAAAGCTAATGTCAATCTCAAAGCTGCCCACTTAAGGTTTCACAACTTCACACAAGAAAAAATTCTAACCTTAAAACATCATGCTTTCATTTCCATAATCAACCAAAAGCACTCTCAACATTACAATAAATATTTATCCCTTATACACCTTATTTCTCCCTTATAGTCTTATCAACAATAAACTTTATCTCTCAAAAGAATGCAATAAGATAATGCAAACAACACCTTAAAAAGAATCTTTTATCAAAACAAAACAAGCTTCAAACTCCTTATAACTCCTAAGTTGTTTTTCTCTCTAATAAACTTCCTCCATCTGCAAAATATACTTAGCAAAAATCAATTTTGAAAATACCTTGGCCAACACCAAAAAAATTGCGCTATGGAAAAATTGTGCATGAACTCTAACACAACCCACTGCGTCCACTTCAATGAAGAAAAACCCTTTCACATTATTCGAACGCGAAACCTCCCATTTGGGTAGCGCGCCAATAGCCTAGCCGCTACCGGTGCGCCAAAGGCATCCGATGAGGTTTGAACCTCACTTTGTTTCCCTTGATCCTTCTACACAGGGATAAAATGAAACCATAGTCCCTTCCTTTCCTCTGCCGTGACATGACGACAATAAACTTTACGACGGATTCAACAAACGGCGAGTGCAGACAGACGAACAACGGATCCATGAAAATCAACAAAGACAATCAAATTTTTAGTGAGCAACTCCTTTTGAAATTTGGATGGGATGAATCTTTGTTTTTGTCATGGGAGATTTATATGCATATTTCCCATAAACTCTTGACATTGGCGAGGAGTTTAACACATTGGCAGAGGAGTTTAACATGTCGGCGGAGGAGTTTAAACACGTCGACGGAGGTCTTGGCTAGCGCCCACAATCTTAGAACATAGCGCCATCAAAGTTAAGACATTTGCGCCATGGGTTAGGAGAACCCAATGCAAAAAAATATTTATTTAAAAATAATTAAAAGGAACCTTAACAAGGTTTTTAATTATTTAAATAAATACTTCCTCCTGGACCCAAATGCATTAAACTATTGCATCCACTTGTAATATTTAAACCTGCCAACTTGGGGTTTACAAAAGACCTTTGAAACTGTCATGTCGTAACCTTCGTCAAAACAAGTTGTTTGACATCAAATAAAATTCCTTCAAGAGCTTCTTGACATCAATGATAACTTATACACTTGAGCAAAGGCAATGTACCCAAAGTACCCAAAATTGCCAACATTTCCACATAGTACAACTGGTTGTACAATGAAGAGATCATACATTAAAGGGTTGGAGAGTTTCCAAAGAAGAAACCATTAAACAAATAAATAATAATTTTAATAATGAATTGCCACATTGGAGCTAGAAATAATTATCTAGTTGTATGATTGGAAAATTATTTAATTGTATGCTTACAAAGATTTCTAGATAAGATTGATTGTTATGTAATAGAAGGAAGTGATTATACGATTGTAATTGGTTGTATGTTTGTAAGTGATTGTATGGTTGAAAGGAATTGTACAGTTGGAAGTAATTGTACGGTTGAAAGAAATTGTATTATTAGAAGTAATTATACAATTGGAAATAATTGTATGGTTGGAAGGGGAGTGTAGTGTTTTATAATCATACAATCATGCGATTCAAAGGGAAATCATACAGATGTAGGATTAGAAAGGTGTGCGGTTTTTATTGCATTATTTTGGTATCAAAATGAGAAGATCACTAAGGATTGATACATGATGAAGGAATAATAGCATTGTGGGGAAGTGGAAGAACACAAGGAACCTAAATTGTAGATATAGCTAAAATGCTGAGGAGAATTACTACCTAACTTGAAGCAATTGAAACTGTTGAGAAGCAACACACCCCCACTAAAAAAATGAAATTCCATCCTTTGAAAATGTTTAATATTCATTTGTTCCGCAGGGACCCTCTTGATGTTTTTCAGATTTTAATTCCAAATTTTGCTTGCATCCTTTTCCAAACTTCGCCTACATCAAAGTGACCAAGTAGACTTGCATATGGCATTGATTTCAATTTAGAAATAGCAGTTTCCATTTCTGGCCTAGCAAATTTCTAAATGCATATTATCTTAATCCATGATGAATTTTTAAGTTCCGTTTCCAAATTGGGATACCATTTGGGCTTTTATAGATACTTGTAAAGTTTCATCAAATTCTAAGAACTTTGAATTTTCATCATTTTTTCTACACCATGTGAAGCTGATCATTCTCGAGCAATTTAAAATTCATTTTTTAAATGTTAAAATAATTTTTGAGTAAGGAAGATCCTTCACCAATATGTAAAAATGCAAAATACAGATGGACAAAGTCATTGGAATCAACCTACAATTTTTGGAGAATTTGCAAAGTGAAAGGAAAGCTCGAAGGAAATGTCGCGATATCGCGACATGTTCCATTTTCGGACATGTCTCATTTTCGTGAAGGCAAAAGCTAGGAAGAAAATCTTGTAGGAAATGTCGTGATATCGCGACATGTTCCATTTTCGAGGGGCAAAGCCAAAGAAGCAATGACTTGTAGGAAATGTCGCGATATCGCGACATGTTCCATTTTCGAAGGGGCAAAGCCAAATAAGCAATGACTTGTAGGAAATGTCGCGATATCACGACATGTTCCATTTTTGGACTTGTCGGACTTTCGCTCAAATTTGATTATACCCTAAAATATTTTAAAGTCTGATGTCATGATTTCGCGACATGTTCCATTTTCGCGAGGACCCATGCTTGGAAGAGATTAAGTGGAGAAAATGTCACGATTTTGTGACATGTCGCGATATCGCGACATGTTCCATTTTCACGAGGGCCAAGCTGAAAAGATACAAGGTGAAGGAAATGTCACGATTTCGCGACATGTCATGATTTCGTGACAAAGAAGTGAGAAAAGAGACTAAGTGGGAAAACGTCGTGATTTCACGACATGTTCCATTTTTGCGATGGTGGGAGTTGAAAGAGATGAGGTGAAGGAAATGTCACAATATCGCAACATGTTCCATTTTCATGAGGTAGAAGCTGAAAAGAGGAGAGGTGAAGGAAACGTCATGATTTTGAGACATGTCATGATTTTGTGACAAAGAAGTGAGAAAAGAAGTGAGGGAAACGTCACGATTTTGTGACATGTCACGATTTCGTGATATGTTTCATTTTCGCGATGGCAGGAGCTGAAAGAGATGAGGTGAAGGAAATGTTGCGATATCGCGACATGTTCCATTTTCAAAAGGCGAAGGCTTAAAAGAGGCAAAAGTGAAGGAAATGTCATGATTTCGCGACATGTTCCATTTTCGCGAGGAAACAGTGAAGGCAGAAGACAAGTGAAGGAAATGTCGTGATATCGTGACATGTTCCATTTTCGCGATGGCGGAAGCTGAAAGAGATGAGGTGAAGGAAATGTTATGATATCACGACATGTTCCATTTTTACGAGGCAAAAGTTGAAAGAGATGAGGTGAAGGAAATGTCACGATATCTTGACATGTTCCATTTTTGGAAGGCAAAAGCTGAAAAGAGGCAAAAGTGAAGGAAATGTCGTGATTTCATGACATGTCTCGATTTCATGACAGAGAAGTGAAGGTAGAAACAAAGTGAAGGAAATGTCACGATTTCGTGACATGTCACGATTTCGTGACATGTTCCATTTTCGCGATGGCAGGAGCTGAAAGAGATGAGGTGAAGGAAATGTCGCGATATCGCGACATGTTCCATTTTCGAAGGCGAAAGCTGAAAAGAGGCAAAGTGAAGGAAATGTCACGATATCGTGACATGTTCCATTTTCGAAAGGCACAAGCAAGGAAGAAGTAACTTGAGGAAAATGTCGCGATATCGTGACATGTTTGGACTTATATTCATTTTGCAAAATTTGGTCGTTCTTTAAATTTTCATCACCTATCCAAAATGAAGTGGAAGCTTTTCAACATAGTCCAAATCAATTAATTGAGTAAAAGGAGAAACATTAAAAAATCTAACCTCTGTGTTTCTTTTGCAGAAACAGATCTGACGGTGGCATAATGGCGAAAGTGATGGCAAGAAAGACATACTTCAAGGAATTCGTCGGTAGATTCATTTGCTTGAAAAATTTATGGCAAGTCAGTGACTCATCTAGATTTTGCAGATCTAGCCACGAATATAGGTTTCAAGGAATTTATCGGTGGATACATTGCCGAGAAAATTTATGGCAAAAGTAATGACAGACAGAAAATCTCAACTTGAACCAAACAAAAGTAGCTGTGCGAGGATGGAAGGCCTAGAAGTCAGTGACTCATCCGAGTTTTGTAGAAGAATTAATGAGATGCTCTGACGACTTATCAAAAGAAGAACATACATTTGCATGCGGGTGTCCATTTGATAAGGATCAAACCAAATCTTATCTTCTCCATTCATGGCAAGATCCACGCGAAGATTTTTAGAGTAATTAGGGCTTATCAAAACTCTATATAAAAATGCCTTATATTGTAAAACCTCGATGGTGGGATTTTATGATAAGATCTAGAGATTTGGAAGAAGATATTTTGGAAAAGATCAGGGTCTGTCCAGAGTCTATATATACTTCTCTTGAATGTAAAGTAAGGATACAAAAACTTGGAATAAAAGACACTTTGGCAATTTCTTGCAAATCTTATTTGAATTCTTTGTTTTGGACCTGGGGTTGGTGTGAAATTGTTCTTCTGTGATAGCATGGCCAGGAGCCTAATCTCTTTCGAATTTTGATAAGCGCATCTTCTTCTGTTTTCATTTCATTAAAGTTCTATTTATTTTGGTTGTGAATCTGTGTTATCAAGATTGAATATGCTGCTAAGCTTCATTATGTTTGTTATATGCTAAGCAAAGTTAGATATTTAAGGTTTAGGTCTGTTCTAATTGCTCTATCTTCACTGTGCGAGCTAAGCTGTTGGTGAGAGATACCAATTGACACCGACTTCCCTTTTGTTTATGATTTTCTTTTAGATCTATGTTATTTTCATCTTATGCTCTTAGTAGAAGGTGATCTTAGAAAGCTAGACACCTTCCTCTTTGATTGGTTTTATTGTGAAGCTAAATAGTATAACTAAAATTGGTGGTTCTGATTTTGTAGCTAAGTTAGATAAACTTCTCTTTTCTGCCCTACCCTACTCTCTTTGTTCCACTATTAAATGATTCATTTTTATTTTCTTTCAAATTTATATTTTATTTAATCTGCTAAAACATAGAGAGCTATATCAAAGAACTCATTGTAAACCTGATATTCTACAAAGATAACAACCGCTAAAACATTATTGAACGAAGGTCAAGCCCATTGTAAGGTAACAGACAGTCCACTTGAAACTATTCCAGAAGCGGAAAAGAGTGAATAGAAATTCAACCCAACTTTGTAACTCACACCTTGGATAACCAGCAAGATCCTAAAGTGAGTGGGATTTATCCCATATAAGTGTTATCGGTATTTTATGCTCATTCTTCACGGGGTGTGTATGAAAGATGAAAAATAGAAACCATTCAAAGAAGAGGTATTCATCTTGAAGAGATTAGTGATAGTGAAGAAGAGGAGACTAGTCATGTGGAAGCTCAAGATGAAGAACAAGAGGGAGAACCAGATGAATGATTGATTTGAATGATTATTAATCTAGATCAAAATCTAAATAGAGAAACTCCATTATATAGTGGAATATTGAATCCATAGGATCTCATAGACTAGATTGCTAAAATGGAGAAGTATTTTGAATTTGAATAAACTGAAGATGCAAAAAGGTGAAATATACCTCCACAAAATTGAAAGGGCATGAATCCTTGTGGGATCATGTTCAAACTAAAAGACAAAGGAAAGAAAAGGAAAGAATCAAGACATGGGAAAAAATGGTCACCAAACTAAAGGTCAAATTTCCACCATCATACTATCGATTAGGTCTCTTCAAAAATTGTAGAATCTAAGATAGAAGGAAATGAATGTGAAAGATTACATCAAGGAATTATATAGGTTAACCATTTGGGCTGGTCATGTTGAAGATGATGAAAATAAGGTATCAAATTATATCAATAGGATGTAAATATCCATATAAGATGAAATTAGTATGATAAAGATAAGGATGGTAGAATAAACCTACCAATATGCCTTAAAGGCAAAGGGGAAGTTGCTACCAAAGCAACAAAAAAATTAAAGAGGAAGAGGAAGATTCTCATGAGGATAAGGAAAAGTAGGGTTATGCATGGCGATGAATCATCGTTAATTCATGAATATTAGGATTTTAAAATTTTTAAATTAGCAAATTTGAGGACCCTAGACGTTGCCCCATTCACCCAAAATTTCTAGGAGAAAATTATTTTTTGGGTTGGTTCACCCCACTTTGATAATAATTTCACTATTTTTATTTTAAATTGCCAATAGTCCTGCATAAAGCGTGGATGTTTTCACCTTGAAATTAGAAATACTTTTATTTACCCTACCAAATTCATCTCTTATACCACCAATATATATACCTAACATTTAAAACATTTATTATTTTTGCAAAATGACCTATAGCAACGAAAAACCTACATTAGCAAAAAATATCCTATAGCAATGAAAAACATATAGCAACAAAAAATGATAGGAAAAAAGTAAATATAAGTGGTAATATGAATAAATCATCGATAGTAGAGAAAATAGAGACTACCAATAGCAAAATACACATCAAAGACTATCGATATAAGAATATCTAATAAATACCTATAGGTAGCATTGATGATATCAATTAGCATCTCTGTCAATCAAAAGAATTTGCTTTGCTATTAATCAGTAGCATCTCCTCTATTGTTGGTTGACAACAAATGTTGTCAATTGATAGTAGAGGATATGCTATCAATAGACAATGCTAATGTTGTTGATTGGCATCTTAATATATCCTCTATTATTGGTCGATAGCAGATGTTGTTGACGATGTTGTTGACCAATAATAGAGGAGATGTTGTTGATCAACATATCCTCTAATATTAATTGATAGTAGATATTGTTGACCAATAGCTAAGGAGATGTTGTTGGTCGACAATAGAGGAGTGTTGGGCACTGAATTGCACCAAGTTTTCACTCATTACTATGACTGTATATCTTCCTAGTTTCTGTCTAGGCTTGCACCTGATAGTTGCAGCTCAACACTCAACATTGGTGGACCAAAAAAGAGGTTTCCAATCCAACCTCCAGAGTAGGCTAATTCCTTGTCAACTTAGCAGGTTGTTGACATAATTATGCTCTCTTAGGGTTTGGATTTTAGGGTAAGATAAGGTTAGGGTTAGATAGATGTAGATAAAAATGGAAGGATAGATTAACAACATTGTACCATCATAACAATCTCCCAAAAAACTAGATTAATGACATACACTTAGATCAACATTTATCTCATAATAGATCATTTCATATATTTAAAGCATAACAAAGAAATGTTATAGAAAGCAATTTAATACCTAGGGAATGATAATCCAAATAAAAAATTCACCAAACACTTAGATTTTATAGAAATGTACTTTCAAATAACACATAAAAAACTCAAAGCAAATTTCAATTACTCATAACAACTAGTAATCCAAAACAGGCACAAAATAACCATCTAAGTATTTATAGAAATGCAACTATGAAATCTGAACCTTTGACATCAAGCAAGAGAATGTGAACTTGAGGTGAATATCAATGTATTGCTCCTTTCATTCAGCTCTTCAAGAATATTTACAATAGCACAGGAAAACACGCTAGAGCCGACCCTTCAAAATGAGGGTTCGACCTCTACTTATAGTTTTTCATATTACAATAATCAAGAAACAATACACCAAATCCTGTTACAACAGCTCAACAAAGAGTTTAGCTGGCATTAGCTCATTGGTTTGTCCTCCAAGAATTATGGTGGAAGGGAGTCTGCCATGACAAAATGGGTCTCTGCAACTTGCTGGTTGCTTAGTAGAACTACAGTTCAAAACATTCAAGATCATACGTTTTTGTCAATCCTTCTTGGGAATAGATTGCCACCATTGATCTGTAACTGCATCTAGCCTGATCTTATTGGAAATATTTGATGCTTCATCTTTCGACTAACTGTTATAGTTTTGATGCAGAAACATATTTTAAACAACCCAAACTTAGAAGACTAATCCTCCACCATCGGTCTTCTTCATCACACGGTTTAGATTCAATACAGCATAAGCTAAATACCATTCTGCTTATGACATCATCTTTCTTAGTAGAAGAATCTCCAATCTGAATCTAGAGTATCTGAACCTTGAATCCACTATAAGATTTTATCTTCCATCTCATTATTATTCATCCGTTTCACTTTATCTCCATTCTGAAAAGAAAATACTTGTCCATTCCTTGGATCACCATTCCACACTTCTCCGCCACTGACGTTATCATTTCCTTAAGACTTTTATAGATTTTAAGATAGCACCAATATGGAGCGAGAAACAAAATACTTTTATGGAATAATATATATATGTAAGGAGGCTATTCTGCACTTTTTTGTTGCTGACATCATCATCTCTCAAGAACTTTTGCAGATTTGAGATTTGTCATCATTTCGGACCCAAAATGCAGTTACCTAGAATCGCTTCAAACATTTCAAAATTGAATAACTATTGAGCGGACTCATATTATCAACCCGATTCTAGAGCGGAATGACAACTTTATGACTTAGTCAAAATTATACAAAATTTTACTAAGTATGTGGCCATTTTAGACCTACATTATGGCACCTCTTGGGTGAATTTTATTGCAAATCCAATCGAATCCAGAGTCTTATCCATTAGGCCTGAGGAGTCAAAATAATACTTATTCTTGAATATATTTTTTAAGGAATGATTTCCATACAAATCCTACCCTTTGAAAACTTAATTTTGCCTAGAGGGTAGAGGTTCATATCAAAACTATGCCAAAAACATCATAGAACTCATTTGTTCAACTAAATACTGTGTCTATAATATCAGTATTATTACTGCCTTAAAAAAATATACACAACTCACCTCTTTTATAAGTCTTCCTTTCAAAACTGCCTTCACACAAAAATGCTGTGCTATAGGCCTCATGCATTTATTGCTTATTTCTGACAACTATCAGAGTAAAAACAGAAATACAAAACTAATGTATAGGAATATAAAACTTATGCATCAGTACAAAAAAAAAAGAATGGTTCAAGCATGAGCCCCTCCTAGGCATGTAATTGCTCAATATTACTCTTATTCTTCTACAACCTCTTCCTCTTCATCTTCTCCAGGAGTCTGTAATCCTTGCTTATCTTTACCAAAAGTATCCCCGAAAACTTGAACCATTGATTCCAAATATTGAAGTGCCTATTTCTAGGCTTGCTCAGAGGGATTTGATGTCTCTTTAAGCTGCTTATAAATGTATTGTAATTCTCTAGCATATTCATATTAGCAACATTCCTTCTAACCACCAAATATTTCATGAGATCTCTCAGGCGTGTGTAACCCATAATTAGCTTAGCAACCTATTCTTGGTATAGTGGCTCTTCTAATGAATCAATAGTAGCTTCATCCTGTAGATTCTCCTTGATGCTTTGCTAGGATTTTTCCACAAATAAAAAGTTGTGATCCTCCTTCTAGAGCCCTTTGAAACCAACACGAACCATCTCCTCATTTATTTCAATAATATATTTAATTCCCCTATCCATCCTATCAAACAATAGCTAGGCTCTCTAAACTACTCTGTGCTCTTTCACCACTATCTTGGAGGCTACCCAAACTAGATTCCATTCTTTATTAGAAATTGGTTTAGCAGCATCACTGAGCCTACTACCAACCAACCTATACATTTATTTTATCGGAATCACCACAGGATGTAACTCTCTAGTGTTTTGATATAAATCCTTCTGAATGGTAGATAATAATTGGCTGAAATCCTTCAAGTAGTCAATTATGAGTTGAAGACCTGACCATTTTTCTTGAACTTTAGAAAATAACACCTGCTTTATATTTTTCAAATTATCTTTAGAAAATCCTAAGGACTTGGCCTTCTCAATATGAAGCTGATGTTTCAAAATTTGAATCTCTTTTTCCTGATCCTCATTCAGTTTCTTTTGTTCCTCTAGCTGGTCTTTCAACTCATTAGCCTTCTGAAATATTTTCTACCAACTCTTAGCCTCCTTCCTCAGAACTTTCTCTACTTATTTTTGATCATGGAGGCTCTTATTAAGCTTTTCAACCTGTTGTTTCCACTTTTCTACCATATCTTTTCCTATACCAGTCTTTACATAAAATGTATCCAAGTGAGCCTTAGCCATCTCTAACTCATCTTCAGTAGGAAGCTTGTCAATATCTTCTATGATTTCTTCCGCTCTATAATCCTAAGCAGTCATCTCATTTTTAGGATTGCTCACCCAAGGAATCAAAGACCTTGAAACCCTTTGCCTAGTGATGGGATTAACATACATACTTTTTCTTGTCACAACCATCCATCTAGAAGGCTTGGTAAGATTCTCTATCCAATAATCATTTATACTCTAAGTAGCTGCCTGCTCCTTGGATACATAACAAACTTTGCAATATCAGCAGCCAAAGGAGATAATGGCATCAAAAACATGAGGGTAGATTGACTTGTTGTTGATGGGGGTGGAGACACATTGACAACAACCTTTGTTATAATGGTAGATTCTGTGACTATTGCTGCTATTGATACAGGTAAATTAAGGGAAATAGGGATATAACTGATAGTAGAGGGGATGGATGAACTTGAAATGTAGTGTCCCATGGATGGTGGTAAAAGAGATGAGGGCGAAATGATGGTGGATACTGAAGTGGATGCCTTAAAAGTGGAAGGTGGGTTTGAAGGAGGCTATGATACAGTAGAACTGACTGATGCCTCCATAGCTACTGATGGGATGAGGGGAGGATTGTGAGATGGAGGTAAAAATTGCCACATTTTCTTGACCAAAAATGGAGGGAAATACTTTTGGGGATCCATGGATATGAGAAGGAGAAGAGGGATTAGAAACCATATCTTCACCTACAGATGTAGGGTGTTCTTACTCAACTTCTGTTTCAAGCTATTGTTCTTATTAAACTAACCCTTATGTAGTAGAAAAAACTACCTCTTCAGCAATTTCCTCCATAATAATATTCTACCTTTTGGAAGCCTCTTCCTCCTCTATTTCTAGGGTTCTCTTAGTCCTTCTATAAACTAATTGGAAAGCAACCATTTCTCCTTCAAAATTTTCTCTCTTCATCTTCTTCAACTACTCTCAAAAGTAGATGCTACTCATATATGGGCAGTAGCTTAACTTATGTTGTAGAGACAATGGAAAAATGTGGAGATCTTATTTCAATTAGTGAAATATTGACAGCTATTTCCTTGGGGAATTGCATTACATTCACTAATTTAACCTTCTCGGGAAACTTATCTTCCTGCTTAGAAGTAGGACTAGAGATTTTGAGTACTTTAGTTGTGATCGAAGGAACTTCTTGCATCTCTATCTGAATCCTCTGATGTGTAAGAGGAAGTAGTGATTCAGAAACATTCTAGGATTTTTCACTTATTAATACTATATTCTTGACATCCTTTGGTCTCCAGATTTCAACATTCTTATTATAAATTACTAAAAATTCCTTATCAATTTTCATTCCGAACTTTGATTTTGGAAAAAAATTTCCAATTTCAACCCTCATACATCACCAATCAGCAATATTTATCATTTTCCATGGTCCTTTCTCCTTTGGTTTTCCTCTCTCTACTACATGTTATTAAAAAGGATTTTCCTTCATATTGGCAGATTCAACCCTTACCTTATTAATTGTATATTTTGTAAGTCGATGACTGAGCTCATGTTCTGGATTGAAATCCACCACCTGTTCATAGAAATCCAACCATGAAGGTAACTAATTCATCTTTGAGACGTTCAAGTCCAAAAGAGTAGTTTCATCATTATTCCTTCCTTGTTCAAAATTAACCCTAGGCCTTATTTCAAATTTATAGGCCTTGTCTCCATTTAGGGTTTTATTTCTCATAGTGAAAATACCATCGGGATCATAACTTCATCTTTGGGGAATATAGAACAGACCTAACTTGTCAAGGTATTGGTCAATTTATTGGCTCTACCAATCAGATACAATAATACTACTTTTAGTGCAGTAAGTAATTAAAGAATTATTCTTTCTTCTCGAACCATAGCTTGTGTCAACGTGCACCACCTACCTCTAATACTCCAGAGTGAAGTCTTTCTATGATAAAGTGAGGTAGGAGAAAAGGTTTACCTATGAAACCATATAACCTAATTACTATACCCTCTATTAGTAGATACCAATCTCCTTCCTCAGCGTGTTCTTTCCTCAAAATCTGCTTAGCTAAGGAGGGCAACCTAGGGCACTCATTGTATATTATTTTTAGGGTAGGTTCCAAGAATTCCAAGTTAAATCTATAATAGGACTCACTGCTCTTCAAACAATTTATCCAATAATATACCGAAAAGGGTTCTCCATCACTAGTTTTATCCTTAGCTGGGATCCATGACATTCTTCTTTTGATGGTTGCATAGAACATCTACACTAGACTCAAGCAATGTTTAAAACTGGGAGCACCAACACCCTTATTCATGTTTACCATTTGCTCATGGATCCTTTGAGTGAGAAAAGCTAGCCAGTCAAAGTAAATTACTCTGGTACCTCTCTCTCTCACGTCCCTTTTGTACATCCTTTCATCAGAAATACAATATGCCATGGCAATTTGCCAACCATGAACCATCCTGTTAGAGTCCAAACCCTCCATACAAGCCAACATAGAAAATAATTATGGGTTTGTAAATTCATCAATGTGAATTGGGACTGTGGGCATTTTGTGTTGATCCCTTATCCTTATAAAATTAAAATGAAGCTATTTTTCCAGTGCCTCCATTTTTTCCTCTGAGACCATCATTTTAGCGTAAGCTCTGTCAAGCTCTGCTATGTTAAACAATATGAAATTTGAGGATGGGCCTACCCCTATGGAAAATAAACCATAGCAAGTATCTCTTGTGATGGAAAATAGGGGAGTTCTCACAAGGGTTCTAACTATTCTATTTTAAAAATCATAGAATTGAATCATAGAAGAGACTAGTTCAAGGCAATGGTGCACAAAATTAAAGATATAAGAGAACAAAAAGGATTTTATGTCTATCATACCTTGTCGTCGCATTGGATTTCCTTCAAAATATGAAAATTCAAAATCTGTTCTGAGGTGGATCCTTCCTACCCTTGTCATCACTGTATCTATGACCCGACTGGTCTGATGTACATGAACCTACAATCTTGTTGCTACCTTTGATGATTCGTGTAGCACCCTAAAATTGGCATGGTTAAACCTTAGTAAAAAGATAAAAATTTGAATTTTAACCCCAAACTGCCCGTTAACTACCTGTTACCCACTTTCCCTATTTTTTGCACCATTTTTAGGATTTGTTTTGACCGTTGGACGATATCGTCGCAGATTAGACGAAATTGTCCCAGATCTGACGAATTCATCTAGAACAAAATGTCTAGATGATTTCGTCCCAAAATCAAATTTTCATAATTAGCTTCTATTTCAACAACTTCACTAACCTGGGTAGAAAGTGTGTCTGCACAGTTAGAGTCTCCCCCGTTGGAGATCTCCCAAATTGGGATGATCTCCAACCTCCTAACCTCTCCCTAATCTTATATAAACTGGGTTTTTCTTAGTTTATCTCCATGGATTCCCCTGAACCCCCTTCGAATATCTTGGTTGACTGATTTCCCTACAAATTCAGCTCCTTGTGCATTAGAACTATCATTTGTATTTGGTATTTCATGTTTTCTTGTAGGAACTTTACTATTTTTTAGTCGAATCTAGCTCGGATCGTCGCAAGCGATTCCATACTATTTCGGATGATCTTGTCGAGGAGCGTAGACGATCTCATACAATTGGAGGCGATCCTGACTGTAGTCCAGATTAGGGGCAATCAGAGCCCAGAGTTTGCATTTCCTTAGTTTTTTTTTTGCATTTTCTTATTATATTTTTGTACTATCTTAAATTATTATGTTTATGCATCTTGGAGTTCACCTCATTTAGCATAACCGCATGATAAAGTTAAGATAAATCATTAAATCTACTGCATTTTCCTTATTTTGTTATTTGAATTCATGATTTAGGCATGTTTATTGTTATTGCTATCATTTTCCTTTGCTTCTGTAGTTGCATATTTGGTATTTCGTATCTGTTTATGTGATTGTAGGTTTCTGACGAATTCATCTCATGAATTCATCAAATTTTAGATGATTCTATCCGATCTCAGATGATCGTCTGTGATTTGAGATGATCCTATGAAATATCAGGTGATTACATACGAATTGAGTCGATCTGGACTGTTACAAAACTCATAATCTTCATCAGACATCCAGAATCAGGTATGTTATGTTCTAGCTAGCACATTCTTTGTGGTTAGCATTCATTCATGTTTTTTGTATTCATATAAATCAACATTGGCATATAGAATAATTTAGATTCATCTTGGCCAAACCTAGGAGTTGAATGATTAAAGTGTAAATTGAACACATCAAACTCACTACAACCTAGGCATGGAAACTGCCACTCAAAATTTTCTTGGTGAACCCACCATCCGTCAAAAATTCACCCTTATACCCCTTCCCTAAGAGGTGGGACCTTCAAAGGGCCTCTCAGTCTGAGGTATTGTCCCATCATTCTCGCATCCTCCTTTCGGGCATGGATCCTATAGCCTGAGGGTAAGGATGCAAAAAATTTGGAGCGATACATTTTGGTGAACCCAACGTGAAAACTAAAAACCTTTTGAAAAAAATCCAAAAAAATAAAAACATAAATGCATTTAGAATCAATGATTGCATATTATATTTAGATGGTAGATTATAATAAAAGACGAGTTGTCACCATTAATGTTCAGAATCAATTAGCAGCCATAGAAATTAATTCTTTGCTTAGAGTATCTCCAACATATAGAGTTCCACCTTTATGGGACAAGCTTAATAGGAGATTGAATCTCATTTCATCTAGAGCAATCGAACTTAGGCAAATCAAGAGGTTTGTCCTAGATAGAATCCTGGATCTCGATCAAGTGACTTTGTATCATGAGCTTCAGAGAGCTTGCCATAGGTGGTTAGCAGATAAAAGAGCCCTTGTGTCTTCTGAATTGTATACCTTTGAGGAATACCTCGATAATGCAGTTGTAGTACATAAATTTCTATCTCGTATAGAGGACCAAGAGGTCGTTCTTACGGATAGACAAAGATGGAATAGAGTTCCTAGAGCTGTGTTATATCAAGAGTATTGCCATGAGATTTATTTTTACAAGACAGAGTCTAAAATAGATAATATCACTATAGCACACTTTATCAAGTTCTTGAAAAACCATTTCCAATTTGAAGAGGAGCATTTCATGACTCCTGATGAACTTGATCCTATCAACGATATCTATAAACTATTTATAGAAAACTAATCTATTCCTTTATTATTGTTATTTCTTGCATTTAGTGTGCTATTTATTATCTTTATAAAGCATAAAAAAAAAAAAAACAAAATCATAACAAAAATCAAAACATTTTATTTTTAAGCATTATAGTAGGTATATAATTAAAATATATACCTCCCAAATCTGTTGCAAATATATTAATATATATTTTCTAAATTCTTGATGGGGGGCCAAAAATTGCACTCATCAAAATCCAGAATTTTCATTCCATATTTTCGATTTACAGTTACACAGACTAGCCCGCAGGCATAGTTTACATTCACTATGCAATCTCTGGCTCTCCATGCTCTCTCATTACATTCACTAGGTTTTTATAGAGGCCCAGACCCTCTGTAGTTTTGGAATAACAATTACAGAACAATGGCCACAACCATTAATCTCTCACATCTAGAAGAAATCCACTACCTTCATAGTCCTTTGGTCCTCTTTCCTTCGGCTCTGCAACTCTTCTGCACTTTGCCAAATACCATTGCTTTGAACAATTGCCATAGCCTTACTATTCAGATTTCTATCTACAGATCAACAACACCATAGCCTTCTGTCTCAAATATATAGATCGTGCTTCCATCTCCACAGATCCGTGTAAATTGCCTCACGTTCGATGCATCTGTCTACACCTTCTGGTATTCGAAGCTATTATTAGAAGACACACATAGCCAAGCAGGATCAGAATGGACCTCAGCCCTCAAATCTGATCTACCCTGCCTGGGGCTAGACTCCGACCCTTGTGCATGACTCTGCTTTGCTTTCCCCTTTTATAATCTCTGGCATGACTCTTCGTCTTCCAGTTGGTGGCTTCTCCTTCATTTCTGCCATGACTGTTCGGTTCCATAACTACATTCTGCAATGGTCTCTATAACTGTTGCCCACTCCCGTTCACTGTCGCTTTTCCCTGTAATGGCTTTGTAACTGTCGTTATGACTTTTGTTTACTATCACCTTCTTTAATCCACTGCATGCTTCACTCTATAATGGCCCCCTGAAACTACCATTTTGATTTTTGTTAACTACCACCTGTCGCTCTGTAACGGTCCCCTGAAGCTGCAGCATGTCACAATTTTGTGACATCTTCTTCCTCTTCCTCTTCCTCTTCTCTTTTGGTCGTGATACTGTGACATGTCACGATATCATGACATTTTTGCTCCATTGCCATCTCTCTCTTCGTCGGGTCGCAAAAACCCGACATGTCGCTATGTCACGACATTTTCTTCACTTGTGCCTTCTCCTTGTCCTTCGATCACAATAACGTGACATGTCATGATATCGCAACATCTTCTTCACTTGCGCCTTCTCCTCGTCCTTCAGTCACGATAACGTGACATGTCGCGATATCACGACATATTCTTCACTTGTGCCTTCTCCTTGTCCTTTGGTCGTGATAACACGACATGTCATGAAATCATGACATCTTCTCCTCTCTGCTTTCTCTCACTTCTTCGGGTTGCGAAAATGTGACATGTCATGAAATCGTGACATTTTCCTTCGCTGGCTCCTTCTTCACCTCCTAGTCGCGAAAATGCGACATGTTTCGAAAATGCAACATTTTCCTCCACTAGCTCCTTCTTCGCCTTCTGGTCGTGAAAATGTGACATGTCATGAAATCACGACATCTTCCTCCCTTGGCTTCTCCTTCACCTTCTGGTCGTGAAAATGCGACATGTCACGAAATCGCGACATCTTCCTCCCTTGGCTTCTCCTTCGCCTTTTGGTCACGAAAATGCGACATGTCACGAAATCGTGACATCTTCCTCCCTTGGCTTCTTCTTCACCTTTTGGTCACGAAAATGCGACATGTCATGAAATCGCGACATCTTCCTCCCTTGGCTTCCTTCTTTCATCTTCGGGTCATGATATCATGACATGTCGTGATATCGCAACATTTTCCTTTCGTGCCTTCTCTCTCCACTTTGTGTCACGATATCACGACACTTTTTCTGTCACGATATCATGACAGTTTCTCTGTTGGATTCTCTCTCTCCACTTTGTGTCGTGATATCGTGACACTTTTTCTATCGTGATATCGCGACAGTTTCTCCGTTGGCTTCTCTCTCTCCACTTTGTGTCATGATATCGCGACACATTTTCTGTCATGATATCGCGACAACTTCTTCTCCTTGCCTACTCTTTTCTCTTTTGGTCATGATTTCATGACACGTCGTGATATCGCGACAACTTCCTTCCTTAACCAAATTTTCAGAAGTGGCCCTCCTGCCACTGGATGCTTCTACATCAGGTGCTACTGGATGCTCCTGCATCAATTCTAAATTTAGACATAATGACTAGACTCAGGAATGGAAAACAAACTGAAGTAGAAGATTGGTTAAGAAAACCAAAAAATAACCCAGATGTCCTCCTTGAAGATCCAATTTAGGAAGAAGGAACCTTCGACCAACAAGAAGAAGAAGTTGCTGTAGGAAATGAACAAAAAGAAAATTATAGAGGAAGGATCCTCATCCCCTAAAATATCTCTAGAAGGAGCTATTACTTTTGAGAACATGGAACATTTTTGGAAGTTCCTCAATACTAATATTGGCACTCTTAATAGAGTAGTCCATATGGACAAAGATCAAATTAGTGACACTCAAGCAACCCTAGAAGACATCTATCACACATGCACTAATCCCTTGTCCTTCGTTGATCAAGAAAGTGATCAAGCTGGATCGTCCAATTTGGACATGGCTGCTATAATTCAAAACACGCAACAACAACAGGTTACCCAACCACCTAGAGTGCCTGTTACTAAGCCTAGGGTTATCCCCACACAAAAGAAACATTCATTCATTGCTCTATTTTGCCAAGCTATTGATCAATATACCTCAAATAAAAAAAAGCCTAAAACAAAACCAAATACCAATTTCCAACAATCGGGGATACAACATAATGCTACAACCAATCTTCTTCATAATACTCTTCCTACAAACCATTTTCATAATAGCAATATAGCACCTAATCCTTACATCACGCCATCCTACGCTCACAAATCCCATACTCATGTACCACCAAACCAATATGGTGGACAAACTGGTAATCTGGAAGCCATGGTGAAACAGTTAGTCTCCCACATGGACCAGATAGATCCCTATCGTCCCTCGTACAATTATCGAGAGATGTGTAGTCAGCCTCTAGATCCTATAGTTGTAGCACAACCATATCCCAAACACTTTCCTATTCCTGTCCTACCTATATACAAAGGAACTAAAGATCCCATAGAGCATCTTCGTATGTTTAGGATAACATGTCATGATATATCACATGATGACTTGTTATTACTAAAAATGTTCCCGAAAAGTTTAGGAGGGATGGCATTGGAGTGGTATTATCAACTACCCACTCATTCTTTGAGGAATTTCAAAGAAACCACCGAATATTTTGTGCATCAATTTAGTGCCTATATCGAAAGGCATGTAACCATTAAAGATTTGTACAACCTAAAACAAGACAAAGATGAGTGTTTTGCTGACTTCTTAGCTCGATGGAGGCAGTTGATAGGAAAATTACACTTTGTGTTACCTTATCGAGAAATGTTGGATATTTTTATCAATAATTTATAAGAACAACTATCCTATGAATTATCAACTGCTGCCTTGACCACCTTCGATCAAGCTATAGATTTAGCTCGAAGGGTGGAAGATTCTCTCATTAGAAGAGGTTATCTCAAAAAGAAAGATGATGAGAAAAAATCCAGAAATCAGCATAAAAATAAATAAGTTTTGGGTGATGGAGTCACTGATAGCAGAAACATTACCAATGTTAATACTGCGAAAACAACTGAGAAGTTTATACTGAAACCTCCTAATAAACCACCTCGAGAATTTACTAGGTTAAATCAAACTTTATCAACTATTCTCCTACAACTATTAGCACGAGGTTTGATCCAATTACCAAACATCCGGGAACCTGATCCAACCATACCCGGATACAGAGCTAATTTACATTGTGATTTCCATAGAGGGCCTGGAAACGCTACCAACTCTTGTAAAAGATTAAAACATAAAATACAAGACCTGATTGATAACAATGAGATGGAGGTGCAAGCCTTTCAACCTAAACAAAATCCTTCTAATAATGCTCAAAAGAACATCCCCCAAAATCAGAATCAGAATGCCAATCAATCATTGAACATATTTCAACATCCTTTACCAAAGCATGGTAAAGAGGTGGCTAATCAAATTGAGCATCATAATGTTCCCCCTCCTACTCAATATGTAGGAACTATTAGTGGACAATTACCTATTCATGATTTGCAAGTCTTTGACACAACTTTATCCATGGTTACGGCCAGACCTCTACATAATATTTGGACTTGATCTTAGTGATACCGAATATAAGACTAAAAGTGACATGGAAATCACCTCAAATCAATCGAATAGTTCTGAAGAGGAATCAGATCCTGTTCAACCCATCACAATTTCTATGGTTCTAGAAGAACCATTTCCTAGAAGAGTCACTACTAGACCATCTTCTCACCAAATACTTTCTAATGAACAAGTCATAAATGCTAGACCAAGACTTATTCATCATCCACAAAATAATATTGTAGGAACCATCGGATCCATTACCAGACAACAGGCTCAAAACTCTCAACAGGATCAAACTTAGAATGATGGATCAGCTCCATTTTTTTTGAAAAATCCCAATAAAGGGAATTATGCGCCTAATTTTCAACATAAGCCTCCTTATAATATTAATGAACAATTATCAAATACTACGACTAGAATTTCCCTTTTGGATATTTTAAGATCTTCTCCTACCCATAGGGATGAATTAATGCTCACATTAAGCCAAATGATGGTACCACAAAATATTCAACCTGAAGCCATGTCCAATACTATCATAACTCGAGAAGTCGATTGTATTGACTTTCGGGATAGAGATATCCCGCAACATAGTCTACATAAGGATAACCCCTTATATATTACTGCCCCAATTGGGGATGTAGCAGTTAAACGAGTCTTGATTGATAATGGTTCATCTTTAAACATATGCACTTTTGACTGCTACCAAAGATTTGGGTTTAGAAGTGATGAAATGAAAAGAACTGGTATGATTGTAAAAGCCTTCAATGACGAAACACAAGAAACATGTGGAGTTATTACTATACCCTTGCAAGTTGGTCCTAGAACCTTAGATACGATCGTGTTTATTGTATATTGCCCTGCATCATACAATATACTTTTGGGTCGCCCTTGGATCAACGCAATGCAAGCGGTTCCCTCCACTTTACATCAGTGTGTTAAATTCAAATTTAAAAATCAATTGGTTACCATTCATGGTGATCCTAGACCCTTTGATATGTGTGCTTTGGCAGAACTTGTTGGAGTTCAATTTTGCCTTGCTCTGTCATCCACACATCCTAATTCTCATCATCCGCCCAAATTTGTGAAAAACACACCCATAACATCATCTAATCTTTCAACTACACCTCTACATATAGCTCAACCATCTTCTGAACAAACCACATTAGGACCTAGAAAAGATCCTAAAAATACAACCAATGCTTCTTGTTTAACTCCTATAACTTCCATACCTATAGACTCATCCATCGATATCCCTATAACATCTACATCCACTATAGGCATCCTTTCCACATTCGACGATGTAGGAAATTTTCCTTCTACCTCTTATGCTCTTACTGATGAGCTCTTACCCGATTTATCTAAAATTCTTATATCAAAAGAAACCAACACTGCCATGCAATCTTCCCTTATTTTAAATAAACTCCCACCCTCTCCTCGTACCTTGGGCCTCCCATAGCCTATGGGAAGTATCTACCAAGTCGATATTTGTGCTTTTATTTATAAGGGATATGATTCGGGGAGAATACCTAGAAACATCAAGACACATTGTGATGGATATGCTAGATGCTATTTTGCTAATGAGTATATTAAAGCTAAGCCTATAATACTTAAATTGGGATATAAAGGGAAAGGTTTGGGACCTTTCCAGAATGGTATGAAAGAAAATTTTGAGGTAGAACCATGGCCTGCCCGAAGTGGTGTGGGCCTATTTCCTAGTAAAGGTCAGCCCTTCCCATTTGAGGATGATGACCATCTTGTATGTTACCAAGATTATTTGGATAAATGAGATGTCTTGCATTTAATGAATAAGCCTCTTACATGCAATATACTATCCATAGCTTACCCTAAGATGATTGCCAAATCCGATGACGAGTTGGAGGGGGATATATTTCATGATGTCTCCATTGAGGAATTGTTATATAACGGATTTTATTTCGATGGCTCTATACCTAGTATAGCCCAGCTTGAGGCCACGACTCCTCAAGACGAATTATCCAAGCTAACCTTGGAAGAATTACAAGAATTAGGCGTTTCACCCGCCCCACCTAATTTTGAGAGAGATCTACATATGGAAGTAGAAAACATCATAAAAATTAACATTGGAACCAAAGACAACCCTCACATAATCAACATTGGATCAGAATTGAGTCAAGAAAAACAAAATAAATATATTGCATTCCTTAAACAATATGAAGATGTCTTTGCTTGGACATATGAAGATATGCCAGGATTAGACCCTTCTGTAGTTATGCATCACCTAGTAGTCCATCCAGATGCTAAACCTGTTAAACAAAAACTTAGAAAAATGCATCCTAAAGTGGCCTTACTAGTCAAAGGGGAATTAGAAAAACTCTTCAATGTTATTTTTATACAAGCCATTGATTATGCTGAATGGATTTCAAATGTACTTCCAGTAACTAAGAAAGAAGCCACTAAAGTTAGGGTTTGCATAGACTTCAAAGATATTAATGTTGCATGCCCTAAAGATGATTTTCCTCTTCCAAACATGGATTAGATCATTGAATTTACTGCTAGAAGTGGAATGATATCCCTAATGGATGGATTTTATGGTTATAATCAGATCAGGATAGCTCCTGAAGATCAAGCTAAAACAACATTTATTACCCCTTGGGGAACCTTTTGTTGGAAAGTGATGCCATTCGATTTAAAGAATGCAGGTGCAACCTATCAACGAGCCATGACTTATATCTTTCACGATATGATGCATGATATTCTAAATGATTATGTAGATGATATTATAGCTCATTCCATCAAAGAAGATGATCATTTAAATGACTTGAGAAAAGTATTTGATCGGTTAAGGGAATATCTTATCTGACTAAATCCAGCCAAATGCATATTTGGAGTTAAGTTCGATAAATTATTGGGGGTTATAGTTTCTTTACGTGGCATTGAAATTGAACCTCTCAAGATCACAACTATCATAGATATGCCCGCACCCACAAATATGTCAGAATTATGAAGTTTACAAGGTAAGCTTCAATCTATTCACCGCTTCATCGACAAGTTGGCAGACAAAATCGGACCCTTTCTTAAGCTTCTTAAGAAAGACGTTCTTTTCATTGGGATGACGAATTTCAGAAAGCATTTGAACTCCTTAAGCAATATATCCTTAAACCACCGATGCTTTCCCCACCTAAATCGAATCGTCCATTTATTTTGTACATTTCTGCTTTCGATTTTGCCTTAGGAGCTATGTTAGCTCAACTTGACGATGAGAAGAAAGAACGTGCTAATTATTACATTAGTAGGACCTTAATCAGTTATGAAACTCGCTATACCATATTAGAGAAATTATGTCTAGCAGTCGTATTTTCTACACAAAAACTACGACATTATATGCTCAGTCAAAAAATGTATGTTATTGCCAAATTTGAACCTTTGCAATATCTCATGAGTTGACCATACTTATCTGGTCATACAACAAAGTGGGTTCTTGCACTAAGCGAGTTTGAAGTCACATTTATAGGACAAAAGTTTGTTAAAGGTCAAATCATAGCATATCAATTAGTTGCTATACCCTTAGAGTCTACCCGTCCCCTCATCATTGAGTTTCCTGATGAATGCCTTAAACTAGAGGCAGACCATCCAGAGCAATGGTCCCTATACTTTGACGGAGCCCGATGTATGAGTGGGGCTGGTGTAGGTATTATTTTAATATCTCCATAGAAACATCTTATACCTCTGTCCTTCAAATTAACATTTGCTTGCACCAATAACACTGCTGAATATGAAGCTCTTCTCCCTGGATTACGAGCTACTTTGGCTCTAAAAATTAAAAAATTACTGGTTTTCAATGATTCTCAACTTGACATAAATCAAATCAATGATGTTTATCAGACCAGAGATGATAAATTATGCCTATACAAAGCATATGTTTTACAATTATTATCCTTGTTTGATCAAGTTACCTTGGAAGCTATTCCTTGAACTAGCAATCATGCGACTAACGCTATGGCTGTAGCCGCATCTCTTTTGCCCTTGGAGTTAGATGACGAATATGCTACCATCATTAGTCGTCGACTCCAGGAACCCACTTCAAGCAAATAATGCCTAGAACCTTTGGATGTGTTTTTAATCAATTAAGCTACTCCTGAACATTGGTACATTGATATCTTTAATTTTCTTCAAAATGGGACCTTCCCTAATGGTTGTACTAGCAACCAGCGTAGGTTATTACATAGACGAGCAAGTCACTTCGTGATTATTGGTAATACCTTGTATAGGAGATCTTTTGAAGGCATCTTACTGTGATGTTTGAATCTAGAAGAATCTAGATTAGCTTTGAATGAAGCCCATAATGGATCTTGTGGGGGACATTTTAGTGGTAGCACCATTGCTAAGAAACTCCTTCGAATAGGATATTTTTGGCCTTGGAGACTGATGCACATAATTATGTGCGACATTGTGACAAATGCCATAAACATGCTGACCTTGTCCATGCAACTGCATAAGAACTACAGGCTATTTCATCTCCTTGGCCCTTTTCAAAATGGGGCTTAGACATCATTGGAAAAATCAACCTTGTGTCATCCGATGGACACAAATTCATCATAACTACCACTGAGTATTTCATGAAGTGGGTTGAAGCTATGCCATTAGCTTCTTACATTGGAACCCATGTTTCCAAGTTTATTTTTAATCAAATTATTTGTAGGTTTGGAATTCCTACAAATCTCATTTCAGATAATGGAACTTGTTTTAAAAATAAAGATGTTAAGAAATTATGTCAAAAATATAAAATTCAACATCGTTGGTTCACTCCCTATTATCATTAGGGTAATGGTCAAGTAGAATCCTCTAATAAAACATTAATCAAAATCCTCAAAATACTGGTCAATAAATCTAGTCGAGATTGGCACATCCAATTATATCCTGCTTTGTGGGCTTATCGAACTAGCATTCGTACCCCCACAGACACTTCACCTTTTGTTTTGGTTTATGGTGCTGAAGCCGTTTTTCCCTTTGAATTAGAAGTTCCTTCTTTAGCTCTACTACTTCAAGATACTGAAGTAGGAGATGAATATCATGCTGGCAGACTTAGTCAGCTAGAACTTCTAGATGAAAAGTGCATCAATGCTTTGGAGCATCTTCGTGCCTACCAAAACAAACTTAAACGAGCATACCTCAAGAAAGTTCATCAGTGATCCTTTGAGATCGACAACCTTGTCTTAAAAGAAAATAAAAAAATACTAATGCAACTACAGACCTTAAAGGTAAGTTTGAGCCCAACTGGCTCGGACCATATGTCATCACTGCTAAATTTGGATCGAGCGCATATTGATTATCTACCTTAGACGGTAAATATCTTAAAGAACCTATGAACATTATGCATCTTAAGCATTATTATGCATAACATTGGGTCATTTCATCATTTTTATATATTGTTTCATTTTTGCCATTTCTATCAAAATATTTTTCAAAAATAGTAATAGTATTTCTTCTTGCAATTCATCAATCAAAATAAAAAATATAAAAATATAAAACATCAAAATCAAAATATTCAAACACATATTTTATTTTCATACTTGTCAATTCTTGAAAGTGTTGTAGTTGTATTTTCAACTATTTTGGACAAATTAGCATTTATTTAGAATCCCGCACTTTCACATTCACATGAATAAATATCTTGATTTTATTTTTGATTATTAATATCTCTTATATCAAAGTCCATAGTTGAATTAAATAAAGTTTTGAGCATAGAGAATTGATCTTGTTATTTACTTGAACCAAGTATATCTCTTCACATTAAAATGATTTCATTACAAATTCGATATGATGCTACATCGTAGAAATGGTTTCTTGAGCGAAAAGTTTCCCTTGCTATCCTATCATGCACATGGTCTAGGATCTTTGAGAATTGACAAAAGGAAAATCTCACCCCTACCCAAAATAAAAATCCCTTGCTCTACAGCTAATCCGAGCAAGTATCCCTAGCATAGGAAGAAAATAAAAGTTCAAAGAAAAAGAGAAAAAGAAAAATGTTATTTTGTATCATCACGACAATATTTCAGCATTATCTCAAATATCAAGCAAAAATACAAAAAAAAAGAAGCAAACAAGAGAAAAGCAAAAGCAAAATGCAATAAAATCCTTTCCCTACCCCTTGAAAAGAAAAGAAGGGTAAATGAGCTTGAATCCTTGGAATTCTCAATTATTCGAAAACTGTGAGGTAAGCCCCATAACACATGGTTTGTGCCCAACCCGCTTGGCCTTGGGTAATTCCTATCATGGTGATATGTCTGTCACATTAGCGACCTTATTTTTTACAGACCTATGTCGGCTTATGGATTAGCTAGCTCTTGATAAACTAACTTACACAGTAGTCTGGTACGGTTACATGCATATAAATCATGGTCAACGAACATTCATTTGGTTAAGTCAAATTACTTGTATCAAATTATCTTGCTCAAAATTGGTGAATGAACAATACAATTGCACACACATTTGTATTTGAGAGATTCTCTATCATTATGATAAATCAAGATCGGCAATGAACTCACATATGCACATGAGGGTTCCTTATAAATCTACATTTTTCTTTGAGATAATTTAAAATATTTCTGCAACTCTTTTGGAATAAATTCTATTCTTATTTCAGAACATCTGTTTAGTATATTCACAATTACATACATTGTTTTCAAAAATCCAAAATTATTTTAAACAACCTATTACAAAATCTAGCAAAATAAAGTCAAGTTTATATATTATTATTTTCTGTTTATCAAAAATAAAAAATCAATCATGCAATAAAACCAAAATATCAATTTCTTCTTTGGATTTTGCGATGATGGTATAAGTCTATACCTATAATTCTATGCCTAGCGCAAACCATTGTTCTAATTTTATTTTCCATTTATTTTAAAACAAATTCATAAAAGCATATGACTTGCATCATTATGTTACACAATTATGCTTTAAAACAAATGAACACTTATTATATTTCATGTCATTATGTCAACATTCAATCTTGCCACCATGGTATAATTTCTAAGGAATTGTTCAAAATTTTATCACACTTAGGAATTTATGCCTAGAAAATATCACTTTTAAATATATTTCATGCATAATTTATTTTTATGAAAATCTGCAATCATCATCATCATCATCATCACAACACAAAGTCTTAAGACAGTCTCTTAAGCATTCTTTTACTTTTAGCAATATTTCTATACTAGGATTAGCTTGACGACCGAGCGAGCGACGACTCCATGAAATGGTCTACAACAATGACAATGTCCTTTGAAATTATTGTTAGAGGTCCCTTTTATTTTTTATCAAATCACACCAAAACAACCAATTGTTTACATCAGATTATTTCATTTAAATTTTATAGCATGAAATCAAATTATAAATAGTTCCAAACGACATAATTACATGAATCATCAATCAACAAACAAACAATTCAAACATTGAAGCATCATAAAAACATATGGACAAGTTATATCACAAAAAGATCATATATATATATATATATATATATATATATATATCAAAAATATCTATACATCATATCATAATTGGATTGGTATGCCATAATCTATATCCTGGCATACTCAATCCTCTCAAAGATATATATACAATCCATCTATAGCAGCTATCCTTGAGAAGCCCTTGAGCTCTCAACCTTGTATCCTCTCCTGCCCTGAGGTGGAGGAGGAGGCCCCATCAGAGTCTGCCTTGTGTCGTGGGTCCTCGACATCAATCGTGATGATGTCCTCGATGATCCCATCTTGATCGACCTCGCAATGTTAGCTGGTAGCTGTAACCTTTGGCTCTCAGGAACCATCTGGTAGTATGCTCATCGGTAGAATGTAGTCTGAGCCATAGATCACACCAACTCCTACATACTCACTCCTTCACCCTGAGCTCTGAGCTATGTAGCCTCATCCTATAGTGTTTACACCTGAGCCCAAAGGTGGGAAGCCTCAGCCCGGAGAGCCACCATCTTGCTACTCTCTCCCACCTCGACACCCTTGCCCTTATCGAGCTATGGTGGTCTCTCCCCCTATTGAGGAGGCAGTCCCTCCTCCCTCCTCCCTAGCTACTGTGGTCTCTGGGGAGCCCGTGCCATCCTCTGGAGTCTCTCCTATGGAGATTGTTACTACTCTACCCTGCCTCCCCATCTGGCACACCACGATATGCACTGGACCCTAAGCTCTCATCAACCAAGGAGGGCAGATGTCGACATACCAGGTATCGTATCCATCCGTCACCCCAACATCATCATCATCCACTGGCTAGATGGGGGCATCGTCAGTGTCCTGGCTCCAAAACCACTGCATGTCTAGAGCCCCACTCAACGTAGTACTATCTTGAACAGTCTGAGAGTACTCGTAATCCCTAAGAGAAGGGATCCCATACTAAAGACCGAATTGTCATAGTATCCAGTCATAGAGGTGGAGCTCTACCTCTCCCCACTCCATTCTCAACCAGTAGACTCGCCTGATACGAGCCAGCTCCTACCCATCCTCTGCCCACCTGGGGTGCTCTCGCCATGGTCTCTAGGTGATCTGGTCAGGGATGAGGTCATCTAACAACCTCCATGACATCGGTAGATCTATCCGCCACTGTGACCCCCTCTGTAGCCACTAGTAGAAAACCTAAGGCCTCTCTTGGTCAACCCCTATCAATGGGAGCCCTATCAGCCTCTATACCATGATGTGCTCCTAGCACCAAACCTATAGCAGCGATGTTAAGACCAGACATCGACCTCCCTTTTATATGACCCCATGTAGGATCCTATACAAGTGACATAGTACAAAGCTACCCTATGCAAACCTGTACCTATGGTATCTCATATCATAGACTATATCTGAGAGGACCCACGGTAATCTACACCCACTCTAGTGGCACAACAGTAAGCCACCGACCACCCCTGCCAAAACCTGAGTCAGCCTGGATGCCCCAGGCATCTGCCATAGAGACTCAATGTTCACCCCACCCTTCTCTAGGGTGAAGCTCGGGTCTCCTATCAGTCTCATCATAGCCTGGACCTGATTGGTCGCAGGCATCATCAGCCATCCCTGTATGGGGATCCTCATGATCCTCCATATGTCCTCTAGAGTGGGAGCCATCTCCCCTGTTGGTAGTCAAAAATAGGATGACCTCGGATACCACCTCTCTGCTAGGGCTGTCAATAGCTCCTTATTCGTCGATACTTGTGGCATCTCTGCCACATGCCGTAGCCCAACCTATGCTAGTTGGTCATGCTCTGCCTGGTCGAGAGTAGCCAAGTCGTCTCTCAACCCACCATATTTCCATTCTCGGCTCTTTAGTAATCCTTTCTACAAAACAAACAATAAAACAACAAAATTTATTAATAAATCAATCATTGCAATCAAATTAAACACATTTTAAATCAAGCTTAAAGATGATATCGTCTACCATTGGATGATATCGTCCCAAATTGGGCAACATCGTCCTTTGTTAGGATGAAATCATCTCCGATTTTGCAACTTGGGGATTGCCCCTTGTTGGATGAGATCACCCCTAGTTCATCGATTTCACCCTCGGACAAAATCGATGATTTAGGGATGATTTCGATGAAATAGGGACGATTTCATCCCGACGTCATCGATGGCCTAAAAATGGCTGCGATGCCCCAAACAATCAAAATTTAAATCCAAAAATTATACAAAGTTAATTCAAACCTAATCTACTAGGATTATATCCTTACCCGTAGCCCGCATTGGACCTCTGTCGCTCTGTGCGCTATCTCCACCATTTTTCTCTCTGTAAAGCTCTAGAGCAGTAAAAATGAATAGTAAAAAATGAATTAGGGTTTTCCCTATTTTTCTTAATTTTATTCAAAACTAGCAACATTTTAATTTTTCTTTTCCATGTTTTTACCTCAAAAATTTGATTTGGGTAAAAACACGGAGGGGGCACCATAGTCAGCAGTCGTACGATTCGACCTAGAATCGTCGTCTAAAAAATTGAGTACATTTTTTCTTTCTCGTAAAATGGGAAAAACTCATATTTAATGCATTTTCTTTGGAAAATTCACTAAAGAGGGGGCAAAATGTAGCACCCTAAAATTGGCGCAGTTAAACCTTAGTAAAAAGATAAAAATTGAATTTTAACCCCAAACCGCCCGTTAACCGCCTGTTACCCGCTTTCCCCATTTTTCGTGCCATTTTTAGGATTTTTTTTGAACATTGGATGATATCGTCGTAGATTAGACGAAATCGTCCCAGATATGACAAATTCTTCTGGAACAGAATGTCCAGACGATTTCATCCCAAAACCAAATTTTCATAATTAGCTTTTGTTTCAACAAATTCTCTAACCTGGGTAGAAAGCGTGTCTGCGTAGTTAGAGTCTCCCCTATTGGAGATCTCCCAAATTGGGATGATATCCAACCTCCTAACCTCTCCCTAATCCTATATAAATTGGGTTTTTCTCAGTTTATCCCCATGGATTCCCCTGAAACCCCTTTGAATCTCCTGGTTGACTAATTTCCTTGTAAATTTAGCTCCTTGTGCATTAGAACTATCATTTGTATTCGGTATTTCATGTTTTCTTGTAGGAACTTTACTATTTTTTAGTCGAAGCTAGCTCGGATCGTCGTAAGCGATTCCATACTATTTCAAACGATCTTGTCGAGGAGCACAGAAAATCTCGTATGATTGGAGGTGATCTTGACTGTAGTCCAGATTGGGGGCAATCAGAGCCTAGAGTTTGTATTTCCTTAGTTTTTTTTTGCATTTTCCTATTATATTTCTGTACTATCTTAAATTATTATGTTTATGCATCTTGGAGTTCACCTCATTTAGCATAACTGCATGATAAAGTTAAGATCAATCATTAAATCTATTGCATTTTCCTTATTTTGTTATTTGAATTCATGATTTAGGCATGTTTGTTGTTATTGCTATCATTTTCCTTTGCTTCTGCAGTTGCATATTTGGTATTTCGTATCTGTTTCTATGATTGTAGGTTTTTGATGAATTTGTCTCACAAATTCATCAGATTTTAGATGATTTTTTTTATCTCAGATAACCATCTATGATTTGAGATGATCCTATGAAATATCAGGCGATTACGTACGAATTGAGGTGATCTGGACTGTTACAAAACTCAAAATATTCATCAGACATCTAAAATCAGGTATGTTATGTTCTAGCTAGCATATTATTTGTGGTTAGCATTCATTCCTATTTTTTGTATTCATCTAAATCAGCATTGGCATATAGAATAGTTTAGATTCATCTTGGCCAAACCTAGGAGTTGAATGATTAAAGTGTAAAATGAACACATCAAACTCACTATCAACCTAGGCATGGAAACTGCCACTCAAAAGTTTCCTGGTGAACCCACCATATATCGAAATTTCACCCTTATACCCCTCCCTCGAGAGGCAGGACCTTCAAAGGGCCTCTCAGTCCGAGGTATTGTCCCATCCTTCTCGCATCCTCCTTCTGGGCACGGATCCTATAGCCTGAGGGTAAGGATGCAAAAAATTTGGAGCGATACAATTCGATGGATGACTTTTTGGGTGCCATTTTGATAGTAGCAAACTTCGTCCTCTCGCTTTGTAGTAAATTCTCCAAGGTATGGATGTACTTTCTCTACCTTCCTATAAATGCAAGGGGCCTCCAAATGGGTTTTGTATATGCTTCTCATTACTTATTTTCTCTGGAGCCCATGTATCCTTCGCCATTAGTGCAACTGCTACACGATATCTTTGTTGGCACACTTTCCAATATTTTTTATTATTTACTTTGGTGGCTCAAAGGTGGCGCCCTATCTCCTTATTTGTCAAATTTTAAAATTGCACCACTAGCTCATCATATCCCTTCGGCTATTCTTTGGCTCATGCACGAGTTCATTAGAATTGAATGCATGAGCAATATTTAGCCTCCACGTGTCAAATTGAAACTTGATGTTTGGCTTTGGCATGATTCTGCTCCAACATCTTTAAAAACTTTTCAAGTCCGCTAAGCCTACACGCATGTTGCTTTACCCTGATTTCACTCTAGCTATCTCCAGCTTTGAGAGGTTCCCATATTGGTGCCATTCTTGTCCTTCCTTATGCGGGATAGAAAAAGATAGACCACTATGTGGAATTGCCAATCCGTATTTAACCATGCGGTCTTGAGGGCGGAATGCCACTCAAGGGAGTTTTGCACAACACAATGTGTGGAATGGAACATTGCCATGAATTTGGCCAACACTTAGTTATTTCTCTCAAAATTTCTTCTCTCTCTCTTTTTTTTTAGCATTTATTTGAAAAAGAACTAATTACAAAGTGCAAAAATAAAATGAAATAGAAAGTGTAGAAAGGAAGGGTAAATATTTGTACAATGTATATACATATGTTACAATGAGCTTATTTCTTACATATAGTAAATCTTAAGGTGGAAACCATTCACCGGAATTGGTTGTATGTTTCCCTCTGGATCCTTCAACTGAAATACATTAGACTCTTTAGCTTCCACTATTTCGAAAGGGCCATCCCAAAAGGAATCAAATTTTTCATGTTTACCTGGTTTTGCCCTGCCAACATTCCACCTGAGAACTGAATCTCCAACTTGAAGTTTCCTGAATATAGCCTTTTTATCAAACCATGCTTTAATGTCTGATGAGCGCTTTTGAAAATGATCATATGCCTAAGTCCTGCTCTCTTCCAACTGCAACAATTGTGTCAATTTGGTTTAACTGGATCATCCTCTAATTTTTCTTCTGTATTGACAAGCTTAAGTGCTAGGATCTCTAAGTGAATTAGTAATACCGCCTCTTTTCCATATACCAGTGCATAAGACAAAGTTTTGATGGACTTTTTAATAGTAATCCTGTCTTCCCATAGAGCATGGTTGAGAAACAGGTGCCAAATCCTTTTGTTACCTTCCAAATATTTTCTCAAAATCCTTAATAGGTTTTTATTGGTAGATTCTGCAAGTCCATTACCTTGTGGGTAATAGTTTGAAGTATTTTTAAGAGTGATGTAATACTTACTGGAAAGCTAAATGTACTTAGCTCTTATAAAATCAGGGCCATTATCACTCACCAAAGCTTTCGGAACTCCAAATATGGAAATAAAACTCTCCACAAAATTGATCACAACTTCCTGGTCCGCCTTCTTTATAGGAATGGCCTCTAGCCATATGGTAATATAATATGTAGTTGTCAAGATAAAATTGTGCTATGCTAAAGAATTGGGATTTATAACTCCTATAAAATCTAATCCCCATTATTGGAAAGGCTCTTTGACTTGAATAGGCTTCAGGGGAGAGGCAAAGTTTCTTGTTCTTCCAACATACCTCTGGCACTTATCACAAGCCTGGGTAATTTTAAAATCATCATTGAACACGGTAGGCCAATAATAATTTTCTCTTATTATCTTCAAATTTGTAGTTCTACCGGAGCTATGACCTCCTGCTGAGCCTCCATGAAATTCTTCAATGACTCTTTTTTGTTGGTCCTCCTTCAAACATTTCAGGAGAATACCATCCAAGTTTCTTTTGAACAACCCTTCAGGTAGTAATACATATTTTAGAGCATGAAGTCTATACCTCCTTATTTGAGAAGAATTTAGATAAGGTGGGCAAATCCCAGTTTGGAAGTACCTGGTAATTTGCTCAATCCAATCATAATTTGGAGTGTGAACAATCTCTATTTTATCCTCTTATGTCATCTAACAAGTTGTTATTTCGACCAATGCTAAAGTATATTTCAATCCTTGGTACAAGGCTCTACCTCTTACCAATTTAGTGGGATGTATCTCTACATCATATTCCTGGATCTTAGTAATCCAACCAGCCCTTTTATCTCCCAATTCACCTTGTAAAATAAAACTCCTTACATCTGGATGAACCACATATACCAGGGTTTTGCTTTGTACCAAATATTGTCTAAACTTATTTAGTGACTTCATTACGGTAAACACTTGTCTCTGAATAAAGTTGTATTTTACTTGATAATCATGTAGATTCTAACTCCAAAAGAGCACAGGGTGCTCATCCCCTTGACTATCTTTCTGGGTGAGTACCAAGGCATAAATTTCTTTAGCTCCATAAGCATAGAGGATAAAATCCTTAGTGAAATAAGGATTTATCAAGACTGGGGCCATTGCAATGGATTTCTTGATGATATCAAAATCTTGCTTCCTAACCTCAGTCCACTTGAACTCTACCTTTTTCTTGAGTAGTTCAGATATAGGCCTCACTTTTTGTGCAAAATCAAAAATGAATTTCCTGACAAAATTTATTTGACCTAAGAAAGACTACAAGGTCTTCTGATTAGTAGGCAAATGAATAGCTAGAATTGCTCCAATTATTTCTAGATCTATGGCCATACCTTCCTTTGAGACCACATGGCCTAACAATTTTTCCTCATGTACTGCAAAAAATGACTTCTTAGGATTAAGTGAGATACCAAATTCTCTGCATTTTTGAAAAACATGTTCCAAATGAGATAGATGACCATTTTTATCATGAGAAAAGACCGTCATGTCATCCAGGTAAATTAGAATAAATTTATTTATAAGTGTACCAAAGGCATAGTCGATGGCCCTCTGAAATGTAGCTCCAACATTGGATAGCCCAAAGGGCATTCTCTGATAGGCAAACGTACCCCATTTTGTAGTAAATGATGTCTTGTATTGGTCTTGATCTTTTACCCAAATTTGGTTATATCCAGAGTAACAATTCAAAATTGAGTATATTTCTGCTCTAGCTACCACCTGTAAGATCTGGTCAATCTAAGGGAGAGGATAGTGATCCTTGAGAGATGCTTGATTCAGATTTCTAAAATCTACACATAGGCGTATATCCCCATTCTTCTTTATTACATGTACCAAATTGGCTACCCAAGTGGAATGTTTTATTGGATATATTATCCTAGACTTCAATAGCTTTAAGAGTTCCTCCCTCATAATGGCTTCTATCCTCAGATTAATAGGTCTCTATTTTTTTTGGAATGGTTTAGCATCGGGTTCTAACTCGATAGTATGCTGGATAATATTTTGTCATACACATTAAGGTCTTCATATGACCAAGCCATAGTGTCTTGGTATTTTAAGCATAAAGCTTTAATCTCTTCTGCTTCCTCAGGTGAACATTGGATCCCAAAATTGAGCTTCTTTCCTATTTCGACCTCTACTTCTTTATAGATCTTTTTACCGACCTTCATAGCTCCAACCTTCTTTCTATATTCATTATCAAATAGACTTTCAATGGTGACCAATCCCCTTGGGATATGATTGTTTCTTAGATGGATAAAGTCTTGCTGATCTATTTCTTCCAAGTCTTCCTCTTGGATAGTTGAGAAGCATGCTTCTCTTATCATGAAATCTAGAATTTGTTCATCACTTTCAAAAACTTGCTAGAATATCTGCTTGTCTAGCACTGCAGGTCTGAAAACCATTTTAATTCCTTTGGTCTTCTTAGTTCCAAAATCTATAGGAGGATTGAAATTAGCCCCCTTTGTTTCCAAAGAATCTGCTAGGTGATTATCTTCTCTAGGTATAAAAATTAGATTCAGGGCATCAAATGAATCCATTAGGTCCCATACCCTATTTCTATAAGCTTTCAAGTAATGGTGCTTACTGTTGCACTTATTCCTTACCTGGTGGACTATTAGCTCAGAATCACCATATATGTTCAAAATATTGATGCCCATACTTTTTGCTTGCATCAATCTGAGGCACAAAGCTTTGTATTTTATGACATTGTTGGTACATGACCATGTTAGTCTATAAGCACAATTCTTTATCCCTTTAGACTGTGTTTGCAGAACCACACCAGTCCCTGCACCATTTCTACATTTAGTACCATCAAAATGCATAACCCATGTTTCTTCATTTCTTAGGGATCGATTAGAAATAGCAGAGTTTATTTTCTAGTTTAATTGTGATACTGTATGTACCCATACTAGTTCCAAATTGACTATAGTCTTCTCTGAAATGCAACTCATCTTCAATGTCTAGCTCTTCAATGTTTTCCACTAGCTCAAATTCCTCCACAGGATTAAGATTGCACAGATCCTCTTCAATTTTTTCAATATGATAAGAAACTGGTTTCTATGGTGTTATCCTTATTATTTTTCCTTTGAAAGGGATTACCATGCTAGAATAATCCATGTACATACATCCTCCTAATTTTGTAGTAAATTCTCTTGAGAGGCATAATCTAAAATAAGGTTCCAAGTCCACCACCACCATTTCCTACACCACTATTACCTCGGGAGCTCTGTGCAACCTCATCAGTATGTCTTTAATAACCCCAACTATTTTGACAAGTGTTCCATCTAATTGCAACACTCCGAGACAAGACCGGTTATATTCTATACCCATATCTTCACAGACCGCCTTAGGTATAACTGTGGTTGATGCTCCTGAATCAATCATGCAATTTTGGACTACCCATCCTTCCATTCTTAAGGATATGTAGAAAGGGTGAGGTTTGTTTTTTAGAATAGCAGGTGTCATTTCTCTCTTTTCTGGTGGTATACTCAGGATGGTGGTGTTTGGTTTGTTCTGGGGATTTTCACTGAGGGAAGCTTTAAGCAGGTCAATCTTGCCCGAGATGAAAAGAGTATCATATAGACTAGCTTTTGATGAAATCCTTTTTATATCCTCAACAATGTTGTACTCAGACTTTATCAGGGATGGTCTTTCCAGGCCTCTATCTGGCTCACCATATTTCCTTTTGTATTGTTGGGTTGCCTCTAATATTTATCTTTTGGTAATAGAGGGGAACTTGAGCCTTTCTTGATCCTCACCCTTGGATCTCATTTTGTCTCCTTCTATTTCTCTTTCAAGATTTTTAGGGATACTATCTGTCTTCTCCTTCCCTCTAGCTTGAGGAATAGGAAAAATATCATTACTTTGAGGGGGGGAGTCAACTTTCTTTTGAGAAGGGACCTGGAATTGTACCATATTTTGGGGGTCTACTTATAAAGCTTTCTTTCCAAATCTTGTCATCACAACAATTGGGCTTTCTTCATCCAACTCTTTTTTGACCATGATCTGATCAGGGTGCCATAACATATTAACCCTCCCTTTCTGATTTCTTTCAGCTTGATCCATAGCTTGTTGAACATGGTATTGATACATCACACAATATTGTGATTCATGGGGATCATTACATACCAAACACCAAACATTTGCAAGAGTGGTATCTGCAGAACATCCCGACTCCTCATATGTTGCATTCACCCTAACCCCAGTACTATTTCTAGGACTAGGCCTTTGATATTTGTTCACATATGGGAATCTCCTCTATTGTGACTTTTCATGATCTCTTTTTTCCATTGAATTCATTCTATTACTCAAAGTTTTCATGGTATTTTGTATATCCAGAATAGCAGATAATTCTTGATAAGGTTGGTAAGGAAGTGGAGGAAAATGAGGTGTAGAGGCTACTAGTTTATACCAAGGAATAGAATTCATTTGTGGATATGGAGATGATAAACCAAGGGGATCCATGTAGGAGGACTTTGTGGATTATTCATGGCCACTATTGGTTTTTGAGTTATAGGGTAACACGGTTTTGGGGGGAATCCTTCCTACATTGATTAGGATATTTTCAGCATGGACGACTGCATTATAAACTTGGGGAAAGGTTTCTACTCCACACTGTTGTGTCTGTAGACCTAGTTCTAATCCCAGGGCACGTATATAATACATATAAGACAAACATGCAGTTGGTCTAGCAGTGGGGGAATTCTCTTCCATGTTCTACTAAATCTCAAATTGAATTTTGAGACAGTTTCTTGCTGGGTTTTTTGCATGGCTGTAAACTGATTCAGCAGGGAAAAAGGATCAGCATATTCATTAAATTCTTCTATGAATGGCTCAACCAAATATTGCCATGAAGTGATAGAATTATCTTCCAGAGTTCTAAACCAATGCAATATCTTTCCATGAAAGGATAGGGCAATAATTCTGACAATAATATTTTCTTATTTTATGTTGTGGATTGCTGCCAGATTCAGGATATCTTGGTAGTGCTCGTAAGATATTTTCCCAAATCCATCATATGTGGGGGTTGCCTTAGATACATCCTGGAGAATGGCATCCATTTATGCTAATCTAAGGGGCCCAGTTGAATCCTAGTTAGGGTACTTCTGAAGTGGCTGATTAGGAGCCACATTATGTGCCATGTTTTTGGCTGTAGGTCTTCTTGGGGGAACTATTGGGTTTTCTTCCAAAAGCTCTTCTTCTTCAATAAAATATTGATCTAAACTTCTGATAACAACAGTCCCTCTCTGAGGTAACTCACAATGAAAGAAAGAATCAGGGTTGTTCCTCTTGAAAGACCTGGTATACATGAAAGGGTACTGGTATACTATACTTTTCAGGGTCTTTTGACCAAGGAGTCGCTAGGTGAAATTTATTTTCTCCACTTACAAGGTAAAGACAATTCACCCAATCTTGATTCCTTCGGGTTGAGATAACAATAACTCTTTTGATGGGTTTCGTGTTCCTTGTGAACTTGTCCCACTAGGCATGCCAAAAACTATTGGGTACTAAATTGCACCAAGTTTTCACTCAGTACTGCGACTGTCTATCTTCCTATTTTATTTCTAGGCTTGCACCCGATAGATGCAGCTCAACACTCAACATTGGATGGACCAAAATAGGAGTTTTCTTTCCAGCCTCCAGAGTAGGCTGGTTTCTTTTCAACTTAGTAGTTTGTTGACGCAATTATGCTCACTTGGGGTTTGGATTTTAGGGTAAGAAAAGGTTAGGGTTAGAGAGATGTAGATAACAATGGATAGATAGGTTAACAACATTGCACCATCATAAAAATCTCCCAAAAAATGAGATTAAGGACATACACTCAAATCAACATTTATCTCATAATAGATTATTTCATGTATTTAAAACATAACAGAGAAATGTTATAGTAAGCAATTTCAATACCTAGGGAATGATAATCCAAATAACAGAATTCACCAAACACTTAGATATTACAAAATATACTTTCAAATAACGTAGAATGAATTCAAAGTATATTTCAATTACTCACAATAGCTAGTAATCCAAAACAACCACAAACTAACCATCTAAGTATTTACAGAAATGCAACTATGAAATCTGAACCTCTGACATCAAGCAAGAGAATGTAAACTTGAGGTGAAGATCAATGTATTGATCCTTTCATTCAGATCTTCAAGAATATTTGCAATAGCACATGCAAACATGCTAGAGCCGACCCTTCAAAATAAAGGTTCGACCTCTACTTATAGTTTTTCATATTAAAAATCAAGAAACAATACACCAAATCTTCTTACAACAACTCAACAAAGAGCTTAGCTGGCATTAGCTCGTTGGTTCGTTCTCTAAGAATTCTGCTGGAAAGGCATTCGTCATGACAACACAGGATCTCTACAACTTGCTTGGTCATTCAGTAGAACTGCAGTTCAGAACTTTCTAAATCATATGTTTTCATCGATCCTTCTTGGGAATAGATTGCCACCATCGATATATAACTGCATCTAGCATGATCCTCTTGGAAATCTTCAACGCTTCATATTTTGGCCGACTATTATAGTTCTAATGCAGAAACATCTTTTAAACAACCCAAAATTAGAAGACTAACCTCCATCGTCGATCTTCTTCATTGCACGATTCATATTCAATCCGGCACAAGCTAACTACCATTCCTCTTATGACATCATATTTCTTAGTAGTAGAATCTCCAATCCAGATCTGGAGCATCTAAACCTTGAATCCACTTTGGGATTTTATCTTCCGCCTCATTATTATTCAACCGTTCTGCTTTATCTCCATTCCAAAAAGAAAATACTTGTCCATTCCCCGGATCGCCATTCCACACTTTTCCACCACTGACATCATCATTTCCTTGAGACTTTTGTGGATTTGAAGATAGCGCCAATCCAGAGTGGGAAACAAAAGACTTTTCCAGAATTAGATATATGCAAGGAGGCTATTCCACACTTTTCTACTACTGACATCATCATCTCTCAAAGACTTTTATGGATTTTAGATCTGTCATAATTCCAGACCTGGAATGCAGTTATCCAAAATCGCTTCAAACATTTCAAAGTTGAATAACTATCGAGCGGACTTATATTATCAACCCGGTTCCGGAGAGGAATGACAACTTTATGACTTAGTCAAAATTATACAAAATTTTACCAAGTATGTGGCCATTTTGGGCCTACAAGGATATGTTGTTAGTCGACAACATATCCTTTGTTGTTGATTAACAACATCTACTATCGATCGAAAATAGAGGAGATTCTACTGATAACATCTTCTCTATTGTAGATCGGTAGTAGATATAGATTGGTAGCACTTTTATTTTTAAAGTTTTTTTTTTTTTTACTTTTGAAGTAGGGAACCTTTTAGAAGGTATAACTTTTGATCTAGGGTTCTATTTTTTATTTTTTATTTTAAACCACCTAGCTCAATAAGATATTTAATTTAAACTGATCAATGATAGGTTTGTAGCTTGGTAAAATCCTCAAAAAACACTTAAAAGACCTCTAAAATGAGCCCTAAAGTTGTTGAAGTGTGATACCTAAGAAAAAGTAAGCAAAGATCTAGTAAGGGTAACATGCATAAACCCTTAAAGGATGCTAGATCTTGGTAACCTAAAATTATGGATTTGGTATAGATTTTTTTCTTCTCATAAGAATATATAAAATGAGTGGTATCAAGATTTCGTAATTGATTTGCCCTATTTTAATATATTTTGGTTTAAAAAAAAATGTAATCTGCCATATCTCCTACATGAGTTTGGACATGATTTGCCTTGATTTCAAAACTGATTCATCTCATTTTTATAAATACATTTTAGGTTTGAACCCTTATGCATCACCCTGAGGACAAGCAAAAGAAAGAGGAAAACATAAATAAGTTGGAGAAGTGAACACTTATTATAGTAATTTTAGCTAGAACACCAGCGAAAGTGGAAAATAATCATGAGGTAGACATGGTTTTTGTTGAGGAAGGGATAGAGATTATTTATAAGATGTTATAGATGTGGATAAAATGATCATCGAGTATTTGAATGTCCAACTACACAATAGAGCAACAAGAAGGGAAAGGAGGTCATAAACCACATTATACAAGCAGAAGAAGAAAGTGTTATTTCATCAAAGTATGTAAAGGAGCCTGAACGAGGAGAATCTCTCATGATGAAGTTACTACTATTGAATATAGATAAGAGGGAATGTGAACTATTCAAAGAAGAAGGTATTTTAGAACAATATGTAAATCAGGGGGAAAATGTTGCAAGGTCATTGTAGATAGTGGGAGTACAAACAACATAGTATCTGTTGAGATGGTAGAGAAATTGAGGTTGAGGAGGATAGCACACCCCAATCTATACAAGGTCTCTTGGATACAAAAGGGACACCAGATCTTAGTTAGTGAATAGTGCAAGGTGAATTTTCACATAGGATCATACAAGGATGAGGTCCTATGCAATATCATGTCTATGGATGCTTGTCATGTATTGTTGGAAAGACCTTGGTAATTTGATAGAAAGGTAATACATGATGGTAGGGAAAATACCTACACCATTATGAAATATGGTAAGAAGTATGTACTAAGTCCATTGAAGGACAAAGATGAGAAAGAGGACAATGGTCTAAAAGTATGCTTGATTTTTGGAAAGCAATTTTTGAAGGAGATGACGAAGAAGAAGGCATGTTTTGCCTTGATTGCTAAACCCACAAAGGATGAAATGATAGACAAGAAGGAGGAGATCCCAAGTGAGGTGAAGGATTTATTAGAGGAATATGCAGACATTTTGTTAGAAGAATTACTAGATGGATTGCCACCAATAAGAAGTATTAGCCATCATATTGATTTTATCCCTAGATCGAGTTTTCCCAATAAGGCAACATATAGAATGCTACCAAAGGAGAATGAAGAAATAAATAGACAAGTTTAGGAGTTATTGGACAAGGGACTGATCAGGGAGAGCTTGAGCCCATGTGTAGTACCAATCATACTTGCACCAAAGAAGGATGGAGAATGGCGCATGTGTACAAATTCAAGGGCTATCAATAAGATAACTATAAAGTATCGATTCCCATTGCCTTGTATGGATGATTTGATGGATTGCTTGAGTGGAGCAAAGTACTTCACAAAGATAGATTTGAAGAGTGGTTATCATCAAATCCAAATTAGGGAAGGATATGAGTGGAAAATTATGTTCAAGACAAAGGATAGATTGTATGAGTGGTTAGTTATGCCATTCAGATTGACAAATGCACCCAATACTTTTATGTGGTTGATGAAAAAAGTGTTGAAGCCCTTTTTTGGCAATTTTGTGGTTGTCTATTTGGACGAAATTTTTGTATTCAATAAGAGCAAGGAAGACCATTTAGCATATTTGAGATTGGTCTTGCAAAGACTACAAGAAGAAAAATTGCTAGTCAACTTGAAGAAATGCAATTTTATGAAGGAGGAATTGGTGTACTTGGGTTTTGTGATTTCCCAAGAAGGGTTACAGATGGACCCTGAGAAGGTGAAGGCCATTGTAAATTGGCCATCACCAAGAAGTAAGTTTGAGGCTAGGATTTTCCATGGTCTAGAAAGATTTTATAGGAAGTTTATCAAAAAAATTAGTGGAATTTGTGGTCCAATCATAAAAATTATGAAAGGAGGAAAGCATGAGTTTAAGTGGAGAAACACAACAAAAAGGAGTTTCCAAATCTTTAAGGAGAAGATAACAAAGCAATCCATTCTAGCCTTGCCTTATTTTAACAAGGTCTTTCAGGTGGATTGTGATGCTAGTGGAACATCGATAGGAGGATTATTGAGCCAGGAAGGCAGGCCCATTGCCTATTTTAGTGAAAAGCTAAATGAGGCAAATATATAAAGTACTCAGTCTATGACCAAGATTTTTATGCCATTGTTCAAGCCTTAAAGAAATGGAGGCATTATTTGCTGCCAAAGGAGTTTGTTTTATTCATAGATAATCATGCTTTATAGTTTATTAACAATCAGAGTAAGTTGAATTAAAGGCATATGAAGTGGGTAGAATTTTTGTAGGGATATTCATTTGTCTTGAAGCACAAAAGTGGTCATTCAAATCGAGTGGTTGATACCTTGAGTAGAAGAAATTTATTAGTGAACATGATGCAAATTGAAGTTGTTGGTTTTGATGCCATGAAGGAGCTTTATGTTGATGATGTAGACTTAAAGGAAGCTTGGAAGCATGCAATAATCCTACTATAGTGGATAGGACACCATGGTTAGATTATTTTATCCAAGAGGGACTATTGTTCAAGGGGCAACAATTATGCATACCATGGAGTTCCATGAGGGAGAATCTGATAAGAGAGAAGCATAGTGGAGGACTAGCTGGACACTTTGGAGTGGACAAAATGATGAGTCTACTTTGTGCAAGCTACTATTGGCCTAGAATGAATGTGGATGTAAGAAGATTTGTGCAATATTGTTAGGTTTGTTAGCATGCCAAGGGGAGAAGTCAAAATATCGGATTGTATCAACCATTACCAGTGCTAGAGAGACCATGGGAGGATGTGAGCATGGATTTTGTTCTTGGGTTGTTGAGGATGCAAAGAGGTAATGATTCTATTTTTGTTGTTGTTGATAGATTCTCAAAGATGGCACATTTCATACCTTGCAAGAAAATGAATGATGCTACCCATATTGTTGATTTATTCTTTTGAGAAGTTGTAAGATTGCATGGTTTGCTAAAGAGCATTGTGTCAGATAGAGATGCAAAGTTTTTAGGTCATTTTTGGCATACCTTGTGGAAGAATTTGGGTACCAAATTGAGCTTTAGTTTAGCTTATCACCCATAAAACAATGGATAGACTAAAGTAGTGAACAAGAGTCTTGGGAATTTACTATGATGTCTAGTTGGTAAGAAGCCAAAGCTATGGGATATTGTATTGGCATAGGTAGAATTTGCATATAATAATTTAGTGAATAGAAGCATAGCTAAAAATCCATTTCAAATTGTGTATGGAACTCATCCCAGAGGAGTAGATGAGTTGTAGAGTACAACTAAATTGCAGAAACCTAGTGCTTTGGTAGAGGATTTTGTCAAGTATATGCAAGACTTACATTGTGAAGTGAAGGCTGATTTGGAAAAGAATGTCATGAAATACAAGCAACATGTTGATCTCAAGCATCAAACACAAGAATTCTAGGTTAGGGATTTGGTTTTGGTGCATTTGCAAAAGGAAAGGTTTCCCAAGGGTACTTACAACAAGCTCAACTAGAAAAATATCGGACCTTGTAAGGTCTTGAAGAAATTTACCACCAATGCATATGAAATTGAGCTTCCAGAAGGGATTGACATTTCACCGATCTTTAATGTAGCTGACCTATATCCATACTATGGTCAACCTAGCAATGAGGATGAAGATCATACAATAGATATTCCAGTAGAGGAATGGATAGCGCAGTTGCCAAAGAAAGAACGAGATGAAATTGAAGATATTATAGACTCAAGAGTGGCATGAAGAACAAGAGGCAAGACATATCATGAATATCTAGTTAAGTGGAAAAACTAGGATATTGATGCAACAACTTGGATGAAAGCTCCTAAGATTGCTAAGTATGAAGTATCCATTGAAGAATTCAAAAATGTTCATAAAACATTTCTTTTGTTACCTGGGGTGTCTAATGCAAGAGCATCTAAGTAAGGGTGTTTGAAACCATGGTTTGGAGAACATGGTTTTCAAACCATTAGAATATGCACATGGTTTATGTTTTGCGCATGTGGTTTTTTTTTTTGAGCACATGGTTTTGTTTGTGCACATGGTTTGTTTACACATGGTTTTATGTATTTTGTTTGTCTATAAATAGGTGCAAAGGGTGAAGTTGAGGGGAAGAAAAAAAGAGGGGAGAGAGAGGAGAGAAAGAGAGAAGGGATCTTCAAAAACTTAGCTTTGTACTCTCAAATAAATAATGAAAAACTACTTTATAAATATATCCTCGAGCCTTGATTTTTGTGAAATATATATTTGGTAAATTGTGTATATTACTGTGTTTTGTGTGTAGGTCCAAGAAATCTCTTGAAGCATTAGAGTTTAGATGGAAAAATAAACATTTGTGGTTGAGGAAGGTTACAAGTATTTGGAAATTCCAAGGAAGTGATGAAGATTGAAGGCTCAAAACATGCCCTGTAGAATTTTGGCTACGAGGAGAATGGACGAAAGAATATAAGATTAAAAATAATAAAAAAAAGTCATGTGAGAATTTGGTTGTTGTTGGTTGAAGGTTGGATTGTTGCATAGTGTAAGTAGTCATATTATGGAGAGATCATACAATTAAAGGTTTGACAAGTTTCCAAGAATAAACCATTAAAAAAGAAATAGTAAATTTAATAACCAATTGCTACAATAGAGCTAGAAATAATTATTCAATTGTACAATTGGAAAATTATTTAATTGTATGCTTGCAAAGGTTGTAGGATAAAATTGATTATTATGCAATAGAAGGAAATGGTTATATGGTTATGATTGGTTGTATAGTTGGAAGTGATTGTATGATTTCAATTGGTTGTATGGTTGCAAGGAATTGTATGACTGGAATTAAATGTATGGTTGGAAATAATTGTATGGTTGGAAGCAATTGTACGATTGGAAATAATTGTATGGTTGGAAGGGGAGTGTGGTGTTTTATAATCATACATGCATGCAATTGAAATGGAAATTGTATAGATATATGATTAGAAAGGTGTGTAATATTTTTTTTTTCTACGTCATGTTTTGATGTAGGCGCATCTAAGTAAGGGTGTTTGAAACCATGGTTTGGAGAACATGGTTTTCAAACCATTGGATTGTGCACATGGTTTTGTGCACGTGGTTTATGTTTTGTGCAAGTTATTTGTTGTTTTGAGCACATAGTTTATGTTTTGTGCACATAGTTTTAGTTTGTACACACAATTTGTTTACACATGGTTTTATGTATTATTGTTTGTTTATAAATAGGTGTAAAGGGTGAAATTGAAAAAAAAGAAGAAGAAAATACAGAAGAGAGAGGAGAGAAAGAGATAAGGGATCTTGAAAAACTTATCTTTGTACTCCCAAATAAATAAATTAAAAAATACTTTATCAATATATCCTTGAGCCCTAATTTTTGTAGAATATATATTTGGTAGGTTGTGTATATTATTGCATTTTTGTGTGTAGATCCATAAAATCTCACAAAGCATTAGAGTATAGATAGAAAAATAGATGTTTATGGTTGAGGAAGGTTATAGGTGCTAGGGCATGCCAAGGAGGTAAGAAAGATTGAAGGTTTAGAAGGCTGAAAGAATAGAAGAAACCCTTTTTTGAAGAAATATTTATTACCCCTTTCATGAGAATATTTGGTTGTTGTTGGCTAAATATTGGATTATTGCATAGTGTAAGTGGTTGTATGATGGAGAGATCATACAATTAAAGGGTTGGAGAGTTATTAAAGAAAAAATTGTTAGAAAAAAATATATTTCATTTATCTTATAATAACCAATTTCCATATTGAAGCTAAAAATAATTATCCAATTGTATAATTGGAAAATTATGTAATTGTAATATTGTGATTAGTTTTACAATTGTAAGTGATTGTATGGTTGCAAGTAATTGTTCAATTGCAAGTGATTTTATGGTTGGAAGGGGAGTGTGGTGTCATGAAAAGGAAATTATACAGACATACGATTAGAAAGGTGTACAATAAATTTTTACTGCATAATTTTGGTATTAGAGCTAGTTTTAGATCCTAGGGAATACTGTTTATGGGCCCGCACACTTATGTTATGCAACTAAGAGAAAAATATAGCTCTGATACCAAAATAATGTAGTAAAAATTTACTGTACACTTTTCTAATCATACACCTGTACAATTTTCCTTTCATGACTATATGATTATAAAACACCACACTCCCCTCCCAATCGTACAATTATTTACAATCATATAATTACTTCCAACCATACAATCACTTGCAACCATACAATCACTTACAACTGTATAAGCAATCACAATTAGACAATTACATATTTTTCTAATCGTACAATTGAATAATTATTTCCAACTCCAATGTGGTAATTGGTTATTATAAGGTAAATGAAATACATATTTTTAAAAATATTTTATTCTTTAAAAACTCCACCCCTTTAATTGTATGATATCTCCATTGTACAACCACTTACACTATGTGACAATCCAATTTTTTATCCAACAACAACCAAATATTCTCGTGCAAGGGGTAATATACGTATATATATATTATTTTTTCTTCAAAAAAAGGTTTCTTCCATTCTTCTAACCTTCTAAGCCTTCAAGATTCCTCACCTTCTTGGCATTCCCTAATGCTTGCAACCTTCCTCAACCACAAACATCCATTTTTTGTAGACTAATGGTTCAGGATATTTCCTAGATCTGCACACAAAAACACATCAATATACACAACTTACCAAATATATATTCCATAGAAATTAGGTCTCAAGAATATATTGATAAAGTATTTTTTAATTTATTCAAGAGTACAAATCTAATTTTTTGAATATCCCTTCTCCCTTTCTCTCGTTTCTCTCCCCTATTTTTTTTCAAATTCACCATTTGCACCTATTTATAAAAAAACAAAAAAACTTAAAACCATGTGTAAAAAAATGTGTATGCAAACCAAAACCATGTGCACAAAACATAAACTATGTGCTCAAAACAACAAACCACTTGCACAAAACCTAAACCATGTGCACAAAACCCTATGCACAATCCAATGGTTTGAAAACTATGTTTTCCAAACCATGGTTTCAACCTGCCTTACATAGATGCTCCTACGTTAAAGACCCCAAGTAACAAAAGAAATGTCCTATGAATATTTTTTAAGCCTTCAATGGATACTTAATATTTAGAAATCTTGGGACATTTCATCCAAGTTGCTACATCAATATCCTATTTTTTCCACTCAACTAGATATTCATGATATGCCTAGCCTCTTGTCCTTTGTGCCACTCCGGAGTCTATAATATATTTAATTTCATCTTGTTATTTCTTTAGAAATTGTGCTATCCATTTCTCGTTATTTAACCATAGTATGGATATGGGTCAGCTATATTAAAGATCGATGAAATTTCAATCCCTTTTAGAAGCTCAATTTCATATGCATTGGTGGAAATGTTTTTTAATATCTTACAAGGTCTAATATTTTTCCAATTGAGCTTGTTTACTTGGAAAACCTTTCCTTCTATAAATGTGCCAAAACTAAATCCCCAACCAGGAATTCTCATGTTCTACACTTGACGTCAGCATGTTGCTTATATTTCATCACATTTTTTTTTCCAAATTAGCCTTCACTTCATGATGTAAGTCTTGCATATACTCAGCAAATCCTTTGCAAAAGCACTAGTTTTTTGTAGTTTAATTATACTCTACAACTCATATACTCCTTGGGAATGAGTTCCATACATAATTTGACATGGAATTTTGGTTGTGCTTCTATTCATTGAATTTTTATATGCAAAATTTTCCTATGCCAATACAATATCCCATAGCTTTGACTTCTTACTAAGTAGACACCATAGTAAATTTCCAAGACTCTTGTTCACTACATCAGTCTATGCATTGGTTTGTGGGTGATAAGTTAAACTAAAGATCAATTTGCTAATCAACTTCTTCCATAGAGTATGCCAAAAATGTCCTACAAAATTTGCATCTCTATCTGACACAATGCTTTGATACTAGAACCAAAACTTGGCTCTAATACCAAAATGATGCAATAATAAAATTACCGTACACCTTTCTAATCACACATCTATAAGATTTTGCTTTCAATCACAAAATTGTATGATTATAAAACACCACACACCCATTTCAACCATACAATTATTTCCAACCATACAATTATTTCCAATCATACAATTATTTCCAATCGTACAATTACTTCCAATCGTATAATTCTTTTCAAGCATACAATTCATCCTCTATTTTGAACATATTTTTCCACTCATCTCCTTACCTAATTCAAATTTAATGATAACCATGTTAGCTTTTGATGATGTATATTAATGGAGATGCAAAAAGATGTAAAATATGTAGGCACCAGTGTTGTAGGTGAGTTGGAGAGGAGAGGGAAATCCTCCAAGGGAGGTCTCAGGTTCAAATCTCCACCCTACCAAAAATTTGAATTGGGTATCCAAAATCCAATTGATAATGTTGGTGTGGGCAAGTTCGAGTGCGACTCTCGGGTGAATTTGATGGTGTAGAACCCCCTGTTCGCGGTCTCTCAGACCAAGGCAGCCCCACAAGGGGTTTTTCACTTTTTAAAAAAATATGCTTGTTGTGGTGCAGTGGTAAATGCCCTAAGTGTTGGTAGAGGCTGACCCAGGTTCCATTCCCCTTGTCTCCATCCTGCAGATATATGGTATAGTTAGGAATGTCCTATGTGCTGGTAGAGGCCGACAAGGCTCCATTCCTCCTATGCCCAAACTATTGAAAGTGGCACCTTGAAAGGGGTGTTTTCCACTATAAATTAGTTTTACGAGATACCCCTACCTCCTTGGGTCTTACCCAAAAGTGGCATCCCTTTTGGGATATTTTCCACAAAAAAAAAAAAAAAAATGTAGGCTATACTAAGTATATGATAATGGTACTTAAATATGTAGGAAAATAAGAGAATAGACTTCTGCAATAACTCAATAAAATACCATTAATGAAAGCTCACAAAAATAGTACAATGCAATATAATGGAGGACTATGAACACTCCAAAATTTTACAATGAATATCTACATTGTACCTACTCACTACTCTATAGTAACATTGTCTCTCACTCACTCCCTCTGTATACCTCAAAGTATATATAATATAAGTTCCTTGGGATTTACTCTATCTTTTCCTATGACTCATGTACACGTGGACTACATGCACATTCTAACACTTGTGCATTTATTAATTCTTTCTCAAGTAACTACTTAACATAAGATAATCTCCTAATCTAATAATGTATCCAAGGTGGTACATTGACATGTACCCAATAATGTAATATATTCTCTAACACCCCATGTATTAATCTTCTTCTTTCAAATATTTTGGTTCCTCCATTTATATTTTTTCAACCTTCATGTTGTATTTGCCTTTAATATGTTCTTCAATTTGGTTCGGTCCTTTTCCTTCGCTTGATTCAACCTTTGTACTCTCTTCATTATATTCTCTGTTTATATCCTGATGAGTATCTTTACCTTGTTTTCTCTTGTTATGCTTTTTCTTCCTCCTCCTTCTTCTTCTTCATTTTTGCATTGTTACTAGAGGAATATCTACTTCATGATGAGTTAGTTTATCATCACAATAATATTGATTAGGATTGTTGGTTTCCTTTATGTTTTGAGCATGTGAAAAAATAATTAATGATAGATATATCATTAAACATTCTTATGATGTAAGTAGAACTATTTTTTGTGTATTCCACCAGGCTCTGAAAAGAATTTCATGAAGGTATCCAATTAATGTTACAAAATTGCCTTCTTTTGCTTCTTTGAGAAATAATGAGAATCTTTCTTTTTCACTAGTGGACAAAAGCTTGTATCCTTCAAAAGTGTCTATTAAGTTTTGAGAGTAAAATTCTACCTCTTGAAATAGTTCCACACCATTGAATGCATTTCTTACTATCTCATCCATTATCTTGAGATCAATTAATAGATTTTTCTCATATTTTGATAAATCCTTTGTAGTAGACTACATTATGACTCCCTAGTAAATTGTGTTTATGATCAAGCAACTATTATTCAAGTAAGCTCTGTAATTTTTAATATATCGTATTCCTTTTGCCTCCCTAATATTTTAATTAAGGGTTTTGTAGAATACTATATCTTTCTCAAGTTCAATCAACTTGATAAAACCTTTCTAATTTTAGGTTTTGTAGGATCCTTATATCTCCCAAGTGAGTTTGATAAAGTGCTTAGTAAGTAATAGTTCACCTTTTGGGTTGATTTTGTAATGTTATGTAAATAACAATAATCAACTCCTATTTCACCTGATCTCTCCTAACGATCTATGCATTTATCAATTTGAATTTCTCTATAGTTGGATTTATTTTGTCCCTTTAGTATGAGACAAGTGTAAGTAAATATTTCCAACTCTTTTAAGTAAATAATGAACTTTTTTTTTATCCCTTTAAACATCCAATAGTTTAATATTTCTAAATTCCAATAATCTATGTTTGATGTAGTATACCTTATAAATCCCTAAGTTGAAATATTAGAAATTAATAATATTTGAAATATAATATGGTTTTGATTTTCCAAGTAGAAACCCTTATATCTCCTATGGTATTAATTGCAAATATTAAAATACTTTGTATTTCAATTAAAGTAATTTGAAATACTTTTAAGGATATAACATTCCTTTGATTTGCTTTCAACTTACTAAGGCTGATTTAACTTATATTTCCAACATAAATAATAAATGGATTCAACCTTAAGTTATACACCTTATCACTTCGAAATGAAAGTGATTTTAATCAAAGTGAAACCTTACCTTTATAATGTTGTATCTCCCTGATAATGGGTGTTGTATTGTGGACGTATAACAATGATGGCAGTGAGTTTTCTAGGCATATTTTATGTGCATATTTAATGCACATTTGACTACTCTTCACCTCCTTGACTTTGTGCTTTGAATGCTTGCTCAGACGTTCTTCACATTCGATCTCAATTGCACCTTCTATTCTCTCTAGACCACACCTTTAATTCTCTCACTTGATGCTGGTTGATGACGCATTTTATCCTCTATGTACCTCTATAAACACTTTTACTTCTGGTAGCTATAAATATGCTCCCTTACCTTTAATTAGGTGTCAAGTGGAACTAGGCATTACCCAAGACTCTTTGGTCTCATTATTAGATGGCGTGGTGTCTGTTATGGGTATTGAGAAGCGTTATGTTACAAATGTAACTCTCAAGCATTGATGATTATTGTAGATGCCTTCTTGAGTATTGTGACTAAGATGAGAGGCATTACGTTGCTTATTCACCCCTTCTCTTGAATGACAGTGTTATGGAGATGCTCTTTCACTGTTGTTCCAAATGGTACACTATCCTTGGTAGGGTTTTACGTCACTCCAAAACCATGCATGTAGAGATCCCCAATGTCTATTATTCATCGATTTTATGCTAGCAAATGCTTTATTATTTCTTGTTGTTCAACACTCTCTTTCTAAGTAGACATTGATGTGATGAAGCTAGCTCCAGTTGTGATGTATTTCAAGCACTACAATGGTGTTTTAATGGTATATTTTTATGTGGTTCTTGATTGGTGATTCGACCACATTGGAGCTATGGTAATACACCTTTGATATCACCTTATACCTTGCTCCTCCTTGCTTGTAATATGTTGTCCTTAACACTATGATTTTATGTAGGGTGCAATAGATTATATTCACCTTACGTAGGCCCTTTCTATGTTGTAGGTTGACATCACCATGAGTGATGGACTAAGGTATCTTCTAACACCTTAATGAGCTAGATATTGAGCCTTATGAATGGATCTTTGCTCAAGCACCTTGGGCAGTGCTTCCCTTACCAAAAATGGATATCAATCCCTTCGATTTGGATAATTTCTTAAGCACCTTTACTAGTGCTTACTCTTTGTAGCTGACAAACATTGAGCCTCTTTTGTATGGCTCCTCTTCAAGCACTTAAGCTAGTGCTAATGGAAACCACTTGTAGATAGGATGATAGACTACATAGACTGTCCTTAAGACACTCATATTTGTCTTCTTTGGTTGTAATAGAAGACACGTTTTATGCTCAAAAAATTGTAATACCTCCTTATTTTCACCTAAAACCTGAGACTCTCCTAGTCTCATTTTGTAGCTCCTTCTACTGGTTTTGATGGTGGATTTCTTCTCCACTCCTTGGAGTAATATTATCCTATTTGGTGGCTTCTCTAGGCCATAATAAGTTGTAGGTTTTGTGTGCTCCAATAGTGTCTCTAGACACTTTGATAGTATGCTAACTTGTGCTCTTTGGTTTTCCACTCTAACTTAACAACCAATGCACATAATAATATTTGAGAGTAATAAGTTTAATATATTTAAGAATAACTAAAATAGTGCAATAGTAATCTCACCTTATTGCTCCTTCAAAGTAACTTGCAATATGCACTAATAGTAATTCTTAAATAAATCTCAAATGCACTAATAACCTCTGCAAATTTCACTTAGTAGTAATATCTTCTTTGCTATAAATAGGTAATAGGAAGATGATATTTTTGTTTTTGTCAAAATATATCTAACTCTTATTTAAGGTGTAGGTAATAACCTTAAAAGAACCTATCTTTTGCACTCCCTCTGAAGACTATAAAATGCAACCTTCTTCCTTGCAACTTTTAAACTCTAATAAGGTGCTCAATGAAACTAAATAATTAATTGAATGTAAGTGTTCATAAAATTAACCCTTTGCACCTAGGTTTCTTACATTTAATGAACTATGTAGATGAAGGATTGCAAGATGATTAGATTCAGCTTATTGTTGCCTTTAACTGAATGAACTTGTAGCTATTTTTGGCTGTCCAAAATAGCTCCTTAAATCATCAATTTACAACTTAGTAACTTCTCTATATTTCAGCTTGAAACTATAGTGTGGTGGTTTCGATTCTCCTTTGGGATGTATCCTAGAAATATGAATATTTATAGTTAGTAATGTTGACCTAATTGCTATCCTTTCATAGTAACTTTTTCTACTGAAATGCTATCCTTGAATCTAAAAAATTTTGTAGGGAACTCCAAATCACAACTAAGACTTTCCTTCAAGAAACTTTCAGTATTCTTCTGTATATTCAACAAACCCTTATCTTCGAATGAGTCTTCTAGAATTCAAAGGAAATTTGTAAACCTTTTAGGTTTGGTAGTAATGTTTGGCTCCTTTCTCCTTCAGTCTCCTTATCGAATTCTAACTTCAATCTAGGCCTTCTTATCAAGAATCTAAAAGTCTTGAGATCTTCACCAATATCCTCCAAAATTTGGCAAACTTCTTGCCAAATCCTTCTCCATTTGGACTTGTTGTTGGATGGTGATAATTGTCCCAAAATCATCATTTATCAAGAACTTCTCCTTGGTGTTAAATTTCTTCAACGAGTTCTCCTATGAAATCATTTAATGGCCTTCTTCGAATCTCCTTCAATGAGGCTCACCAAGCCTTCTCCTTGTTTCTCCTTGAAACCTCTCCAAGGTCTTCAATCTCGTAGCTCCTCTAGTCTTCCCAATGAGACCTTTTCTTCAACCTTCTACTATGGAAGTGTTGGTAGTGAGATATACTTATTAGATCTCTAAAATCTGCTACTACTAGAATTTGGAATGGAACTTTTGCTAGTCCTCTACTTTGCAATCTGTAATCTTTAATGGAGCTCACCAACCTCCAATATTCTAGAACTAGAATTTCTTTAACTAGACCTTCTAAGGGTCTCTTCAACTTCTTCAGGGTGAAGTATTCAATCTTCTACAGAGATCACCAATCTCCTATCTTCACCAGGACTCTTCTTTGGAGTCTCTTCTTCTTGGATTCTATTGTAAGGCTGCTATGGCATTTTCTTCTATAATATGTAAGTTTCAATATTCACTAGAGATCACCAATCTCCAATATTCTCATAGAATATTTATTTGGAGTCTCTTCTTCCTTGAGTTTACAATAAGGCTACTATGGCCTTATCCTCTCTTCTACAATCTGCAAGTCTGTAATTCTTGTAATGGGACCTTTTCTTAGGTCTCTAAAATATTCAATATTCTACTTGTTGTTGCAAGTGCTAGAATGATTCTAATGAAGATATTCTTCCTAGATCTATGTAGGAAGCTTCCCAACTTTCTCTAAATCTCATTTTTCCTACAAAAAGATGTTAGAAATTGGAATGGAAAATTTATAATTTTGGAGATGATAAATATTCACTAGTTTATTTGACAACCAAGTGGACTCCTTGTTGAGTACTAGTCTTCACAAGTTTTTCTACAACCCTATGGAAAGACTCTAGCCAAATGCAATCTCAATTTTTTTGTAAATGAGATTTTTAGATTTTTCTCAATATCTTTTTGTGGCTCTCCCTATCTACCATGTGATTTGATATCACTGTTAGATTTCAATGATTTATATTAATGGAGATGCAACCACAAGATGTAAAATATGTAAGTTATAATAAGTATATGATAATGATACTTAAATATGCAGGAAAATAAGAGAATAGACTTTTGCAATAACTTATTAAAATATCATTAATGAAAGCTCATGAAAATAGTACAATGTAATGTAATGGAGGACTATGAACACTCTAGAATTTTACAATGAATATATACATTGTACCTACTCACTAATCTATAGTAATATTGTATCTCACTAACTCCCTCTCTATAGATCAAGGTATATATAAGATAAGTTCTTTGGGTTTTACTCTATATTTTCCTATGACTCATGTACGTAAGGACTACATGCACATTTAAATTATTGCACATTCTAACACTCGTGCATTTATTATTTCTTCCTAAAGTAACTACTTAATATAATATAAACTCCTAATATAATAATGTACCCAAGGTGGGACATTGACATGTACCCAATAATGTAATATATTCTCTAACAAACCACTCTTCAAATATATATTTGTGAAGTACTTTGCTCCACTTAAGCAATCCATAAAATTTTCCATACAAGGCAATGGAAATTGATACTTTATAGTTATCTTGTTGATAGTCCTTGAATTTATACATGTGTCATTCTCCACCCTTCTTTGGTGCAAGTATGAGTGGTACTACACATGGGATTAAGATATCCCCGATTAATCCCTTGTCCAATAGCTCCTAAAATTGTTTATTTATTTCTTCTTTCTCCTTTGACGCCATCATATATGTTGACTTATTGGGATAACTTGATCAAGGGATGAAATCAGTCTAATGGCTAATACTTCTTATTGGTGGTAATATGTCTAGCAATTATTCTATAAAAAAAGTTTTCTTATTCCTCTAGAAAATCCTTCACCTCACTTGGGATATCATACTTCTTGTTTTTCATTTCATTCTTTGTGGGTTTAGCAGTCAAGGCAAAACATGTTTTCTTGATCATCTCCTTCAAAAATTGCTTTGCAAAAATCAACCTCACTTTCAAACCATTGTCCTCTTTCTCATCTTTGTCCTTTAGTGGACTTAGCTCATACTTCTTGTTGGAGCCAAATTTCACTCAATTTTGAAACCCCCAAATTTAAATTTTTGGTTTCATCAAAATAAGTAAGAATTGCTGGTCTCTTTGTAGCTTGTTAGAGAATTTGGTTTTCCATAAGTTTAACCTTAAACATTGCTATTATGGGCACCCTTTGAAAATTTTTTATATCTTAATATGGTTGCCAAAGTCATCCATTTTAATAAAACTCGACTATTAAAAATACAAGGTTTAGTCTTCCAGATCAATAATCATACTTGGACCTAAGTCAAATTTTAAATCATTAAAGTCCTAAAGTATTAAGAGGATTTAATCAAAGGCCATGGTCTTAAAACCCAAAAAATTTAAGCACAATATTAAAATCCGAAACATAAGGTTTAAAAAGGGTGTATAAATTGAAACCATAAGGGTATGCACCCTGTTGGGTTAAAAATCGTGCACCTTAAAACTGATCTAAGGGTAGCACTTCATCATAGAAGAATCCAATGGATGCGCTTAACTTGATTAAACCACTCTTTAAAATACTATGGTCAAAGGCATTAAGGGTATGCACCCCCTTAAATTAAACATTGAGCTAATTGGACGAATCTGACGATAACACTCAATCCAAATCTGATCGAACGACAACGTTCTCATAAAAGGTGCATCAAAATGGTAAAAGACCACAATATGAATTAAATTTTTTAAAAAAATATTAGTGAGGGTCTAATGCATCGGATAATTATCCCCATTTCGGCTTAATAAAAGTTTAAAATCATGTACCCCTTGGTAACTAACCCTGCAGGTTGAGAAATATCAATGACCATGCCAACATAGATCAAAATCCGATGACCATGCCGAAATAGAAACCCAAATGAGGAAATGGTAATATATCAGGAAACACGAGGGTAAAGAAAATATTAATAATACATTAGTAAGGGTATAATACATTACTAATTGCCCCCTTTCAACTCAAACTGAGATTAATCAAATATAATAATGCACCCATTTTCAGCTATCGAGTGTGCATCTTGCAGGAGATCTAACGACAGTGTCTCATCAAAGAAAAATTGAACAGATGCACCCGATGAAATAAAGCATCCTGACATAAGATCAAAGAAATCAGACAGTTGCGCTTGATCAAAATTTTGATCCGACAATGCGCATTCATCACTAGTTACCAAGGATAAACAAATGAATGACATGATTAATCACATGCCAAATTAAAGGAAATTGACCAATGCACTTTATCCATCGAGCACATTGATATAAATCTAAGGGTAGTGCTTCGTTCTTACTTAATCATATGGTGGTGCTTAAAAGAGCCAATCGAAAGATAAGCTGACCAAAACAAAGCAAATTCGATGATAGCGCTCCATTGAGATTAAAAGGATCCGACGACAATGATTGAGTCAAAGTCAAAATGATAAGATATAAGAAAGGCTAATCCAACAGACATCTTCTGATGAATCCAAAGGATGCGCTCCCTCTCAAAATAATCCAACGATGACACACACTTCAAAGGTAAATCTAATGGTAAGCCTAAATTAGCATTCAATTAATTAAATTTTAATCACATTAGCAATGGTCCTAACACATTACTAATCGCCCCTCTTTTTCTTGATTAATCGATATTAAAAAAAGGGAGGTTTCGAAGCATGTTATTTAGGTTATCTAACCCGCAGGTTATAAAAAAATAAGGCAATGATGGAACCAAGGTTGATCCAAAGACTACGCTCGATCATGGTTATTAAAGGAAACTTAGGATATTCAAGATAATGATAGGCAATCACATCAAGAATCAATTATTATGAGGATCCCTAAGATTATTGCTGCCCTAATTAAAATGTAATCAATCCCTAAGATTTAATTATCATTCCAAGCCAAGGTGGCACGAGGTTCAAAATGGAGGCCACCTCTATCACACGTCATAACTCCACATCAGAGAAGGAGAAGCTTCAGAGACCAATAGAAAATATTTAAATGATTGCAGGTACATAAGCCAAAGAACCTAGAAACACATAGGATGACGGGCTTTACCTGCCATCAAAGCCCAACCTCAAAAGAAATGTGTTGGCAAATTTCCTTTGGCCCATTTTAAAAAGTAGTTGGTAACACAATATTAATGATAAAATGTGCGAGAATATTAAACTCATTTTGCCACCCAGTATTTGAGCTCACCAAATTGACCAATTTACCACCCTGGTAATATAAGAGCAAAAATTTATATGCAAGAGGTACATAGAGTGGAAGAGTTTCAAGCTTTTTTAGGGAAATCAAACTTGCTATCATGAGCACAATAGCATCTTAGGGATACGTTTTTAAACCTGAAGACATCAGAGAAGCAGTAAAATACATTACAAACCGATCACCATACTCTAAGATTTTTGGACCACTTGTACCCGAAAACATAATGTATGAATTCGCTCAAAAGTGTGGAGCTGATAAGAAACCTACTCCAACACAACAATATGATATTGAAAACGCATTTATCAAGAGTTTTTCTCATGTAATGGAGAATGATAGCAAGACCCCATGGATAATGACTGACATATTTTATAAAGCCCAGAGGTTACAATATAAGGGTTTCCCCAGAAGTAACATATGGAACAATAACCTTGGGAAGTTGATATGTTCGAAGGTTTACTTCTCCTTGGATTTAATGGCATGGTTGGTAGTGGCATATGACGAAAGGACTAGAACATTTCAAGATAATAGGAATCGACTAGTATTCAACATCAAAGTCAAGCACATCAAGAAAGTCTTCAATTTTACAGAGTTTACCACCTTTTTGGTGTAATGGGTAATTGAACATCAATCTCGAATGTTAATAGGATTAGAAGTTTTTAAATATTTGTTTGATACAAATGAGAAAATAGTTAATCAATTCCCAATTAGGAAGACTGCTTTTAAGCCATGGGTCAAAGATTTTTGTGATATGAAAAACATAGTCTTAGGGGTACAATATCTCAGTGTAGTGAGTAAAAGAGTTTTATATTTAGTAGCACAGAGCAATCGGGTGCATAACACCCCAATCTATGTATGGGATCTAGAACTGAGTAACCAAATACATGAGCAAATGGTAGAATTAAAAAAGGCCATTTTTGAACTAAGACAAGAGATGCCCTATTTTTTGCAATACTCAATTTTTATCCACCTGATAGCGGGGAAGTTAGGAGAAGAAGCCCGAAAAAGAGTAGAAGTCATTAAAGCCCCTAAGTCCAGACCAGGTTTTTGAGAATATATGAAGGACAGACCCACTTGGGCTGGTTCTGTGACCATTTTATGGTAGAAATCTATTGGACTTTAACCGGTATGCTCCATGAGAGGCTAGGGCAAGGAGTAAGAGATTTTCTCAAAGAAAAGGAGATTGGGGATTTATTTTTCTTAGAAGGGTTCACTTATATCAGGCTATTTGGGGTAAAATTCCCACTAAGCTATTATCGATGTATTTTCCATTATCCCTAGTAGCTCTGGAGTTATGTAGGTAGGTGGCAGAGGAAGCCAAGATGAGACTAGTGAAGAAACATGGTAAAGTCCCTTGGCTCAATGTCCCCTATCACTTTGGGGACTATATATTTATTGGCTACCCTACACTACTAAAGGGAATGTTTCATTTAGATACTATGGACTTCGATGAGATAACTTGGAGGTTTTATCACCCAAAATGGATATACAGTAAAATTATGGAAAAATAGGAGGATGCTCGGATACAACATCGAAAGGATGCTTACGAAGAAATATTATTGGAAGCTATGGAAAAGGGGTAGATTTATAAGATTTATGGGATGATTTCCCTTCTAAAGATAGGAGCAACACAGATTCATGAAGCCTATGATTACCCTACATAATTGAGAAGGCTTCAAGAAATTTTAGTGGAATCTATAGCATCTATTTTACCATAAGCATCTCAAGCAATAAAGGAAGACCCCTTATTGGAGTTGATAGAAGAACATGGTATTGATCAAATGGAGGTCATTGTAAATACTACATATATAATAGAACAACAGGTCAAGCCTACTGTAGATGATCATATTAGAGTAGAGGTAGCACCAAGAACTTCCCAAGAGGTTTCCAAAAACCCAAGCGTAACTAAAGGGAAATAAATTGTGACCACACCTATTTAGAAATATTATCCCCCAAAATAGGATATAATTCCCATTTTTGACAGAGTATTAGCTGTAAAAAATGTGAATAAATTGGAACCCATGGCCATCCTTGCTTCTTTAAAAATAAAAGGATATGAGATTAAAGTTCCATTAGCAATAAGGATGAATATGAGAAGAATTGGTGGATTTGGGGGACTGTTCCAAAGTCACCAAGTGAAGAATCAAACAGAGATAACCACTGCAAAAAATAAGAAGCCTAAATTGACTTTACCTTCTACAAAGGTTTTTTTAGAGAGGTCAGATGAGAAAAATACCTTTACTACTACAGATGAACAAGAATTATAGGTGGTGGCAGGGATGGGAAATATAGGATAACAACTTACAAATGAACCATTATTAGAAACATCTGTATCAGATATAGTAGAGCTAAATCTTCATACCCTACAAGATCCACTTAGCTTCAGAGTCAATGAAGAGATAGGGGGCTCATCAATACTAGGAAAAGAAGGTGAAATGGTCAAAGTTGTCAAGGCAATGCAAAATCAAACCATGGACCAACTGGTCAAGAAAATTGTAGAATTAAGAAATCAATTGAAAAAAGAAGAGAAGGAAAAAGCTGAAATGAGAGCATTAATAAATAAACAACAGGAAGAATTGGCACAAAAGGACACTCCAAAGGCACAACCATCTTCAATGATAAGGATTCAAAATCATACCTATTATTTAAATGTAATGAAGAAGGACATGTCAATGAAAATACAAGTTCATTCGAAAGGGCTCATCGAGATATTTAGGCAGATTAGGGTGATTTAGATAATTGCTCGAGAAATACAAATGTTAATACATGAGAAGGAAGATGAATTCGAAGTCATTCATCCTACAATTGATTTAATAGGAGACAATTTTGAAGAGTTACAGGGTCAAGAAATAATAACAAATGATGGCAGTAAAATCCAGTTCAATTTTGAGTTCTTGAAAGCAACCATGTTTGGGTTAAACCAAGAAAGGTGGAACAATGTTGTAACTAAAATGGATATTCTGATAGAAGATGCAACAAGTAGAATTGTGGATATTGGTCTATCCTTAGACAAATACTTGGAAGCTCCTAGTATAGAAGAGCTACTAAGGCATATAATAGAAAAATTTGACTGTGAGTTAGATGATGAGTCAAAAATGACTAGACAATCTACCTTGCTGGTGAATAATGTGGAGATGTTTCTCTTCAAATATGAGAAAAACAAGTCCATTCTAGCCATAAAGAAAAATAGAATTTTGTAGGAAATGAACATGCTAAGGTTTGTTGCAGCATTTGACACAGAATTTTGGGAACTAATCAACAAAAAATTACAATGGTTGTAATGAGGTCAAAAGGAGAAAAAAGTTGAAATGTATAGTCAACAGTTGGGAACAAGTTCAACTCTTCCAATTAAACAAGGACCTGTATCAACAAAAAAAGTATCCAAAGTGACAAAATATTCAAGTGCTCAAATAGGGATAGTTCAAGAAAAAATAGTCGAAAAGGAAGTAGTGGAATAAAGAATAGATTATCCCAATACCACCATCACTGGTTAAAAAAAGCCACTATTTGAAAAGGTCAAATAAGAGTGTACAACATGAACAAAAAAATATAGTGGAAGCCATCTGTACCAATTTTGAAGATCAACTTAGATTCTGACAAGTGTAAGGCCATAACCAGACCAAAAATAGTAGAATCAATAACCAATAGCTATAAAAGGAAGCAAACAGGTTCAGATTCATCATCAAGCAATTAGGAAATAACATTTTTGGTAAGAGGTATACTTGAGTGCCCTTTAGAGTTGTGCTATTATATCTTCCCTTTGTGTCCATTTTTCTCATTCATTCTTATTTCTTCCCTTTACTGTGTAGGATTTTGATAGGAAAGTGCTCAAGAAGCTAATATTATTTCCTGTCTTATTGAGACTAAGATTTAGAGACTCTAATGTTACCAGATTGGAACAAGGAGAGTAGGAGAGACCTGTTATATTATTTAAACATAGTCTTCTTCATTGTATTGATGTATTTCCTTGAGAAAAATAGAGTTAAAAGGCATGCTGCCCACTCTGCATGTAAAATTTTATGAAATCAATACAATTCTGAGTTTAATTCCTATTATATATTTGTCTTGGTACTGTGTGTCACTGTGTAATGGATTACATTATTTAAATGCATTATATACGTTTCTTTTGTTGGTCAAATTTTAGTTTTATTATGATATTAGAATATGTCTAAGAGTGCCAATTTTATTTTCCCCCTTCTATATGTTCATGTCAAAATTATTGTTAAAATTGTTATAACAACCCAATGAATCTAGGCACTAGTCTACATAAGGCATAACAAATGGTTATATTATTGCTTGGTCATTTTAATACATATAGTGTTACATTAATCTGGAGTGTGTAATCAATATTTTATCATATAATTACCATTGGGGTTTCCTTACCCGTTCTATAGTTTTCATTTATCAATACTCATGTTTATTAGAATGAAGAGGTAGGTTGACCAGAGCCTGTAATAGCTTATTGGTTTCAAACGGATTTTTACAATGTGACAATCGAATCCTATGGATGCAAGAATCGGTTCCAACAATTTTTTGGCACCATTGCCAAGGAGAATTTTTACATTCTAAGCTTGGATTTCATGACATTTATTTTAAAAACAAGTAGCCAATAGGAATAAAGAACTTTTTCTTTGATTTTCTATGATTTGTATGTTCTTTATTTTACCCATGGTTTTCAATTTTTTTTTGGTAGATTAAAAAATTTATTAAAACCAGGGCATTTGAAATGTGCCTTAAAGCCCTGTACAATAGAGGATCAACAGAGGATAAAAAAGGAATAGAAGAAAGACAATATGAACTACAAGTTAAAACAAAAATACAACCTCAAAAATACATCCTCAGACTAAAAGGAGTCAACAACCTTGAATAAACAAGCACTGAGAGAAATGCCAGAGCTAAAAAAGGAATGGTCCTCGACCAAAAAGGAACCCAAAAAGATGCAAACCACTGCCACAGAGGACCTAGAAAAATAGAGGAAGAACCATCAGCTGTCAAGAGGAATATCCAACTACATGAGGAATGAAGAAACACCTTCCAAACTAACAACTTTCACAAAAATATCCTTAGTGCTATCCTTGGGAACAACAATGCAAGCCTCCTTAGCAATATCCATTACATATTCATCGTTGAAAACATATTTTACATCATTTTTGGTGTCGAAGGACACCTCAACATCGACTAGGGCTAAATATTTTTTGAAATTATCATAGAAGAACAAGAGGCTAAGTGCATGGCGATGTTCTTTGAGGGTTGCAATCGCCTTTCCAATGGTCGAGTGAGCAGTTTCAAGATGGTCAATGGTGGCAGAAGTAGCATACATAGCCAACTTGTGAAGATACCTTTCGACAAGGTCAGGAGAATTAAACTTATGCTATGGATTTTTTATAGAGGTAGACGGAGGGGTTTTGACTGCTTCTTTATGTTTCAGCCTCTGGGAACTATGGACATGGGTATTTTCAACTTTGGCTTTCTTTCTAATGGAGAAATCAGAAATAGATTTGCTCCCTTTCTCTTTTATTTTGGATTTGGAGGTTTTAGGGCTTAGGGTTGAGGATGAATTCTCCTCGTCAGAATCAGGGGTAGGGAGATTACCTGAAGGGAATGGCAAAAGGAGGTACTTGTAAAGGACCTTAAAAAGACCCTGGTGGCATGGTTTTCAATTTTTATTTTCTTTACGTTTCTTTATTTTCTTGAATTTCCTACGTTTCTTGATTTTCTTGAATTATCCCAAGAACCGACTCCTGTGAGGATGAGTGTTAATATCAAGCATTCTTGATAAAGTATACGTTGTTCTTTCTGCACCCCGGTGTTGGCGACTCTGTCTGAACGAACCCAAAAGATAAAATAAAAAAGGAAAGAGCAGAACATGCTGGAGAACACCAGGAGAAGCGGTAAGGAGCTATTCCCAAAACTCGAGAATCTAGAGGTATTTATACATAATCAGAAAACTCCACTTTTCAAGAGTACTGCTTATAATAGTAGATCAAATTCTAGTGGTAAAAAGTACGTAAAGAAAAATAAAGATCAGAATACTTTTACTGTTGATATCACTGTAGATGAACATTTGAATTCTGTTATAGAAGATACATGTGATTATTCTCATTGTCCAATTAATAGTAATACTAAGGTAGATAATCCATTAGATTATATTTAGGCTACCCAGACCCATATTACTGTAGGTACTACTACTGTGAATTTGAATTCTACAGTAACAATGGCCTAGGCTAATGTTCATTTATGGAGAACTAATAGATATAGGCATTTTGTGTTACCAAAAAATCTTAATGCCTTGCCCAGTAAAGCTCACAAATACCTTCCAAAATTCTTAGGAAATAGTGCAGTAACTGGAGAAGATCATATCAAGAGTTTCTTGTATGCGATGGATAGTCTAGAAGTTGAACATGAAGACGTAGTCTTAAGACTATTTTTATAGACTTTAGAAAAATATGCTAGAGAGTGGTTCAATTCCCTTCCCGACAATGATATCCCAAACTTCACCAAAATGGAAGTTGTGTTTCTAAAGAAATATGGTGAAAGAAAAAATGAACAATCTCTGTTAACTGAGTTAGCCACTATGAAGAAAAAATAGAATGAGGTTGTTAGTGACTTTAACAGAATATTTTCAAAGACCAAGAACAAAATCCCTGCCAACCTTAGGCCTAGTGATATTCAGTCTATTTGTTTTTACAAAAATGCTTTTCAAGGAGAGTTTAACTATGAGCTAAGGCAAGAACAAGCCACTACCATTGATGGTTGTATGGAAAAGGCAATGGATATAGAAATAAATATGCTTGATAGTGGTAAGATGAAGCCTTATTCTCTAGAAGTCAACCTACCTGATAGAAAACCTAAAAGAGTAGCATTTGATATACAAAGAAGAACTGAAATTGATCCAATGGAGAAATTGACTAGTCAAATGACTGAGATGCTCAGTAACATGAACAACAGGATAGCAAGAATCGAAAGAAACAATGGTAATAATGGTGAATCATCACAAAAAGAGTGACCTCATGTTGATAATCATCCTCCCTTTAAAAATAACTTCAATAGGAATTGGGGAAACAACAATGGTTCTGAAGAAGGAAATAGGAATAGGAATAATGGTAACAATAGCTAGAAAAATAGAGATTCTGATAGAGATCATAATAGTGTTCCTAACCCCATACCATCTACCAATGTAGCAGAAGGCTTTCCCTATTTTTTCTCTACTTGTGATGCACCTCATAACCCTGATGCATGTGGAATTCACCTAAGTGACCAATGCAATGTAGATTTACATGCTGAATCAGAAGAGGATATAAGAATCAATGCTTGTTGGTCTATTGAAGATGAATCTAGAGAAAGGTTGTTTGAAGAAGATATGGATAAATATGCTTCAAATCATCATCCTCAAATATTAGTAGCTGAAGGAACTAAAATCTTGCAGAAATCACATGAGTCAAGATATGACAAGATGAAGCAAGGGAAATTAATCCCCACTGCTCAAGAAGTTGAAGAATTAGAGGCTACCCATACTTTGAATTTAAGAAATAGGACTATCCTAGATAGGATAGAGAAAGCCTCTACAAGTGAAACAAGAAAACAAACTTTCACAAATAAGAATATCAGTAAAGAGAAAACTGATAGAATCCTCAAAAAGATTACTCCTGAAGTAATAGAATTAGAGGAAGAGATTCCCAAAGAAGAAAGTAATAAACCATTGGATATAAAGAAGATAGAATTTGATGCTAGGTCAGAACTCAGTAAACAAAAGGTTAACATCACATTTGGAGAACTTATGAAAGTTCAACAATACAGAGAACAAGTCTGCAGAGCATTTGGATTAGTGGAACAAAAAGAAGACCCAACTTGCCATGCTGCTAGACAAAATCAACATGATGCAAGATCACCATCCTCTGTCAGACCCTTCTATGTATCATTGAGGTATAATTCAGATGAAGGGGAAAGGTATGTGATTCATAATTGCATGCTAGATAGTGGAGCCTCACACAATATCATGCCCAAATTAATAGCTGATCAAATGGGATTAATCTGTACTAGAGATTCTGCCCCTATTTCTGTAATGGATAGTAGACAAATTCCTTGTGTAGGGGTGATAACTGGATTGTTGGTTTTCTTGGATCAACACCCCAAAAAGGGCATAGTCATGGATGTTGCAGTAGTTGATGTTGACCCATTCTTCTCACTATTACTCAGTAGACATTGGGCAGAACAACTGGGAGGTTCAATTCAATTGGACTGGTCCTATGCTACAATCCCCATATCAGATAAGGAGAACATAATATTATGAAGAGAACCATTTAACAAGCACTCCGTAGAGTTAATTCAAACTGATGAAACAATGATAAACTTAGTAAACTCTATGGAAGAAAAAGGGATGGGAGTTTACTCCATATGGCACAACCCATTCCTGGTGGAAGTACTAGAAGCAAAGAACATGGATCCAAAAGTTATGAAAATAGTAGATGCTGAATCAGATAGAGTATTAACCCAAGAAATGTGGACCATGTCTTTTGATGGAGCTAAATCCCAATCTGGAGTAGGTGCAGGTGTTAATTTGACTGATATAAAAGGAAATTACCTTGGTATTCCTTACAGATTAGAATTCCCTTGCACAAACAATGTAGTTGAGTATGAAGCTTTACTATTAGGGTTAAGAAAAGTAAAAGAATTAGGTATTAACTACTTGACTGTAATAGGGGATGTAGAGCTTATTATACAATAGATCAAAGGTAAATATCAGACCAAGCACCCTAGGCTTAAACAATATAAAAATGCAGTATTGGAAGAAATTGATAAATTCTTAGCTTTCAATATCTCATATATTCCAAGAGAACAAAATCATGTTGCAGATATTTTAGCTGTAAATACCTCAGGTTTAGATCATCTAGAGATAACTACAAAATATATGGATAGATTCCCAACTATTTTAGTCTATAAGCCTTCTGTGCTAGATAACATAGTCTATCTACAGGTCTTTCAAGATGATATAGATATTAAGGATTTTATGACTCTGCAAAATTAGTATGCAGATGTAATCTGTGATGAAAAGGATGAAGATAAGCTAAAAGACCAAATAGGAGAGCCAGTAGAAGTAATCCAGTTGAAAACAAATAGAATACCCAAAGGATTGGTTTCTCTAGAGAGTCTATTTGATGATTTTGACAAAGCTTATAAGCCTTTAAGTAGAGAGGTAATATCTGAAGACATTAACATTGGTTCAATGAAAGAACCTAGAATAGTGAAAGTAGACATGGCCTTACCTTCTAAAGAAAAAGTTGGATATATCAGTTTCTTGAAAAAGAACAAAGAACATTTTGCTTGGACTTATGAAGACCTTAAAACTTTCAAAACAGATGTAATGACACACATAATACCCTTGAAAGAAGATTCCAAACCATTTAGATAGAAACAGAGGAAGTACAACCCAACTCTGCACCCAATAATGCAAAAAGAGGTACAAAAATTGTTGGATTCCAAAATAATTAGAAAGGTAAGATTTTCTTCCTGGATATCCAATTTAGTACCAGTAAAAAAAGAATGGGGATATTAGACTCTGTGTAGATTTTAGAAATTTAAACAAGAGTTCTTTAAAAGACAATTACCCATTACCCAACATGGAACAATTATTGCAAGCAGTAGTTGGCTCAACTAGATTGTCTCTGTTAGATGGATTTTTAGGGTACAATCAAATTCAGATAAATCCTAGAAGATAGACATAAGACAACATTCACTACACCTTGGGGCACATTTGAATATTTAAGAATACCTTTTGGACTAATGAATGCAGGTGCTACTTTTCAGAGAGCAATGGATTTTGCCTTCAAAGGATTAATGTTCAAAATAGTAGTTGTCTACCTGGATGATATCACAGTATTTTCTAAAAATCTAGAAGAACATCTAGAACACTTAACTGCAGTTTTTGCTCGGTGCAAGGAATTTGGAATTTCTTTAAATCCCAAGAAATGCATATTTGGGACTACACAAGGAAAGTTGTTAGGTCATATAGTTTCAGAAAAAGGAATAAGCATTGACCCAAAAAGAATTGAAGCCATTTCCAAAATTCCCCCTCCCAGAAATTTAAAAGGTGTCAGGTCATTCTTTGGCAAGATAAATTTTATTAGAAGATTTGTTCCAAATTTTGCAGAGATGACCAAACCCATAAATGATATGGTTAAGAAAACTGGAGAAATAAAATGGACAGTAGAGAATATGGAAGCATTTAACAAAATCAAAGAAGCCATATCAACCACTCCAACCCTAAGCTGCCCTGACTATTTTAAAGATTTTAACATCTATTCATATGCATCTGAACATTCAATTGCTGCAGTTCTTTCATAAAAATATGATGAAAATAATGAAAGGCCAATAGCCTTCATGAGTTCATGATTGAAAGGAGCACATCTCAAATACACCTTGCTAGAAAAATATGCTTATGCAGTCATCCAATATTTAGAACACTTCAAAGGTATATTTGGCTCAAATAAGGTTTACTATTGCATCCCTTTTATAGCAATAAAAGATATTTTTTCTCAATCAGAGCCATTAGGAAGACCAACAAGATGGATGGTAAAGCTTCTGCAGTATGATGCTGAATTCAAAATAGTTAAAACTATCAAAGGACAAGGTTTGGCTAAACTATTGGCTAACAAAGAAGAAGAAGGATTTGAAAATGTTCTCACAATAGATGAGGCATATGATGTCAGAAGAATCAATAATACCGAATGCAAATGGTATGAAGAAATTTTGTCATACCTACAAACCCTTTCATTCCCTAAAGATATGTCAACAAACAGAATGAGGTCAGTCAAGCTTCAAGCCCAAAAATATTATATACAGGATGGTGTGCTATATTGGAAACACCCTGATGGAGTATTATTAGTCTATTTGTATGAAAGTGAAGTCCCAAAAATAATTAATGAATTTCATGATGGTTTCTGTGGAGGACATTTTTCTCCAAGAGCCACAACTAATAAAATTATGAGAGCAGGATATTATTGGCCTTCCATTTTTAAGGATATATATAAATATGTTAGGAACTATCATAACTGCCAAGTTTTTGTAGGAAAAAAGTAGCTAGCAACCATGCCTCTCAAGCCAATAATCATTGAAGCACCATTCACCCAATGGGGCATTGATTTAATTGGAGAGATCAAACCTAATTCATCTGGCCAGCACAAGTGGATCATAACTACAACATATTACTTTACAAAGTGGGTAGAAGTTGCACCTCTGAGAACATCCACTACTACCACTATCATCAAATTCTTGGAGGAAAACATTCTGACCAGGTTTGGAGTTCCTCACAAACTGGTTACAGATAATGCATAGTATTTTGTTTCATATGAAATGGTAGAGTTTTATGCTGAATATGGAATTGAATTATCCCATTCTGCTAATTATTACCCCCAAGGAAATGGTCTAGTTGAGTCATCAAATAAGAATGTAATAACTAGAATAAAAAGGTCATTAGGTAAGAACAAAAGAGGGTGGGACAGTGAACTTAAATTTGCTCTATGGGCTGATAGGTTGTCTATTAAAAGAAACACAGGAAGAACCCCCTATGAGATGGTATATGGAGAGAAAGCCTTATTACCTTCAAGAATAGAAAAATTGGCACTTTCCCTCTTATTACAAGACCATGAAGACCCCAATCCCTTACAGAGAAGGCTTGACCAAATTGTCTTGTTAGAAGAGCAAAGAAGAGAGACCCTTAATAGAATGATGGAACAAACCCAGAAAACCATGAAATTGTTTAATAAGAAAGCCAAGGGTACTCCTTTTTCTCAAGGAGATATAGTCATCTATTGGGATCCTAAAAATGATAAGCATGGTGAAAAGGGTAAATTTGAACCTAAATGGATTGGTCCATACCAGATAGCCCATGTTATAGGGCAAAATACTTACAAGTTGTAGACTTTGCAGGGAGAAATAATGGCTATCCCTATTAATGGCCAACACCTCAAAATGTACAATCCTTGTTGAAGGTGAAAATAAAAAAAAAATAAAAAAAGTGGAAAAACAAAAACCCCAAAAATAGAGTGATGTATTTTGTTATTTTGTGTACTAGATAAGCTTTCTTTTGTTGATTAGCATAATTCTGAGTTTGCTGTACACATGATATTCTTAGTTTGATGAGTATACATTACTGTTGATTCCACCAAAAACAATAAGAAAAAAGGAGATTTATTTTAGACTCTGATGAGGTTTACAATTTTTCAAATATGAGTGTTTATGCAATGGTTATTTGATATGAGATAAAACAGGATGAAAACAAAGTTGATTGAAACATCATGTCAAAGCCTCACATTACAAATGATACTTAAGGTGACTTCAAAGGTCCAAAGAACCGAGTTATCTTTGAGAGGGTGGTTAAGCTAAAAATCATTACACTCATCCTTTTAGCTAGAAACTAATCCTCAACTCAGGCATACTCTTTGCACAATTTGCTTATATCAAATACTTCTCAAACGAGAAAGAAAAATTACAATAAAGTAAAATTGAGTCACTGCCTGAGATATCTTGGAAAACCTCTACCGGGGCTATAGATGCTTGACTGGCAGTAGGGTAAAACCGGATGGGATTAGAAGCAACTCCACCGAGGCTATAGATGCTTGACTAGTAGTGGAGCCCTGTAGAATGGTGAAAATTTTTAAAGAGTGAAATCACATATTAGGCTTAACTATTTTTCTCAGATATGGCAAAGTTCTGAAAGACTTAGAAATCAAAATAAATGCACAAACACACACATGGGCTTAAACATGATGGAGCAAAAAGTTTTGACAAATTTTGTGTAATCATATCTTATAACTTAGCTAGAACAAGCATTACAATATATCTAAAAAGCTCATCTATTTCTAAAATTCTGGCCCTATTTTTCCAAAAGTGAATAAAAGGAAATTACAGTTTTTCAATACTCTATTACTTTGATACTATGTTGTTTGTACAATTTTTCAGTTTAAAAATTGTTATGTTTTGTTTTTCAAAAGTTTTGTTTATCAGTCTTGATGATTTGAATTTGTATCCAAATTGCAATAAAACCAGGAGATTCTATGGTTCTCAAGTGCCTCATGTTTTCAGCACATTGTCCCAGACAGAGCCTATGTTGGAGCCAAATTTGACTCAAACTTTGAAACCCCCAAATTTAAATTTTTGGTTTCATCAAAATAAGCAAGCATTGCTGGTCTCTTTGCATCTTATTAGAGAAGTTGGTTTTCCATAAGTTTAACCTTAAACATTGCTATTATGTGCACCTTTGAAAAATTGTTATATCTTAAGATGGTTGCCAAAGTCAATCCCTTTTAATAAAACCCGACTATTAAAAATACAAGGTTTTAGTCTTCCAGATCAATAATCATACTTGGACCTAAGTCAAATTTTAAATCATTAAAGTCCTAAAGTATTAAAAGTAAGGAATTTAATCAAGTGCCATGGTCTTAAAACCCAAAAAATTTAAGCACAATATTAAAATTCAAAACATAAGGTTTAAAAATGGGGTATTAATTAAAACCATGAGGGTATGCACCCCATTGTGTTAAAAATCATGCACCTTAAAATAGATCTAAGGGTAGCGCTTCATCAAAGAAGAATCTAATGGATGCGCTTAACTTGATTAAACCACTCTTTAAAATATTATGGTCAAAGGCATTAAGGATATGCGCCCCTTTAATTAAACATTGAGCTAATTAGAATCTGATGATAGCGCTCGATCAAGATCTAATCGGACGGTGGCATTCTCATAAAAGGTGCATCAAAAAGGTAAAAGACCACAAGAATTAATTAAATCTATTAAATGAGATTAGTGAGGGTCTAATGCATCGGATAATCATCCCCCTTTCGGCTTAATCAAAGTTTAAAATCATATGCCCCTTGGTAACTAACCCCGTAGGTTGAAGAAAATCAATGACCGTGTCGACATTGATCGAAATCCAATGGTTGCATCGTAGTCAAAACCTAAATGATGAAATGGTAAGGATATCGGGTAAACATGAAGGTAAAAGCTAAGATTAATCATGCATTAGTAAGGGTATAATACATTACTAATTACCCCCTTTCGGCTTAAACCAAGATTAATCAAATATAATAATGCGCCCCTTTTGGCTATCGAGTGTGCAACTTGTAGGAGATCTAATGATAGTATCTCATCAAAGAAAAATTGGATGGATGCACCTGATGCAATAAAGCACCCCGATGTAAGCTCAAAGAAATCGAACAGTTGCGCTTGATCGAACTTTTGATCCGATGATGCACATTCATCACTAGTTACCAAGGATAAACGAAATGAATGACATGATTAATCACGTGCCAAATTAAAGAAATTGACCGATGTACTTTATCCATCGAGCACATCGATTTAAATCTAAGGGTAGCACTCCGTTCTTACTTAATCAGATGGTGGCACTTAAATGAGCCAATCAAAAGATAAGCCGACCAAAATAAAGCAAATCCAATGGTAGCGCTCCATTGAGATTAAAAGGATCTGATGGTAGTGATTGAGTCAAAGTCAAAATGATAAGATATAAGCAAGGCTAATCCAATGGACATCTTCTGATGAATCCAATGGATGTGCTCCCTCTCGAAATAATCCAATGATGGTGCATGCTTCAAAGGTAAATCTAATGGTAAGCCTAAATTAGCATTCAATTAATTAAATTTTAATCACATTAGCAATGGTCCTAACACATTATTAATCACCCTTCTTTTTCTTGATTAATCAATATTAAACAAAAGGGAGGTTTTGAAGCATGTTCTTTAGGTTATCTAACCCATAGGTTATAAAATATCCAAGGCAATAATGGAACCAAGGTTGATCCAATGGTTGCGCTCGATCATGGTTATTCAAGGAAACTTAGGATATCCAAGATAATGATAGGCACTCACATCAAGAACCAAATCTTATGGGGATCCCTAGGATGATTGCTGCCCCCATTAAAATGTAATCAATCCCTAAGATTTAATTATCATTCTAGGCCAAGGTGGCACGAGGTTCAAAATGGAGGCCACCCCTATCACACGTCACAACTCCATGTCAAAGAAGGAGAAGCTTCAGAGACCAATAGCGAAGCTTTAAATGATTGTAGGTACACAAACCAAAGAACCCAGAAACACATAGGATGATGGGCTTTACCCACCATCAAAGCCCAACCTCGAAAGAAATGTGTTGGAAAATTTCCTTTGGCCCATTTTAAAAAGCAGTTGGTAACATCGTATTAATGACAAAACGTGCAAGAATATCGAACTCATTTCACCACCCAGTATTTGAGCTCACAAAATCAATCAATTTACCACCCTGGTAATCTAAGAGCATAAATTGATATGCAAGAGGTATAGAGAGAGGAAGAGTTTCAAGCTTTTTCAGGGAAACCAGACTCACTACCATGAGCACAATGGCATCTTGGGGAGATGCTTTTACACCCGAAGACACTAGAGAAGTAGTGAAATTCATTACAGATCGGTCACCATACTCTGAGATTTTTGGACCACCTGTACCCGATAGCACAATGTATGAATTCACTCAAAAGTGTGGAGCTGATAAGAAACCTACTCCAACACAATAGTATGAGATCGACAATGCATGTATCAAGAGTTTTGCTCATGTGATGGAGAATGATAATAGGACCCCATGGATAATGGCTGACCTATTTCATAAAGCCTAAAGGTTACAATACAAGGGTTTCCCTAGAAGTAATAGATGGAATAGTAACCTTGGGAAGTTGATATGTCCAAAGGTTTACTTCTCCTCAGATTTAATGGCATGGTTAGCAGTGGCATATGATGAAAGGACTAGAACATTTCGAGATAATAGGAATCGACTAGTATTCAACATCAAAGTCGAGCACATCAAGAAAGTCTTCAATTTGATAGAGTATACCACCTTTTTAGTTAAATGGGTAATTGAACATCAATCTCGAATGTTCACAGGATTAGAAGTTTTTAAATCTTTGTTTGATACAAATGAGAAAATAGTTAATCAATTCCCAATTAGGAAGACTACTTTTAAGCCATGGGTCCAAGATTTTTGTGATATGATAAACATAGTCTTAGGGGTATAGGATCTCAGTGTAGTGAGTAAAAGAGTTTTGTATTTAGTAGCATAGAGCAATCGAATGCATAACACCCCAATCTATGCATGGGATCTAGAACTGAGTAACCAAATACATGAGAAAATGGTAGAATTGAAAAAGGTTATTTTTGAACAAAGACAAGAGATGCCCTATTTTTCACAATACTCAATTTTTATCCACTTGATAGCGGGGAAATTAGGAGAAGAAGCCCGAAAAAGAGTAGAAGTCGTTAACAACCCCTACATCCAAACTAGTTTTTGGAGAATACATGAAGGACGGACTCACATGGGCTGGTTCTATGACCATTTTATGGTAGAAATCCATTGGATTTTAACCGACGTGCTCCCTGAGAGGCTAGGGCTAGGAGTAAGAGCTTTTATCAAAGAAAAGGAGATTGGGGATTTCTTTTTCTCATAAGGGTTCACTTATATCAGGCTCTATGGGGCCAAAATTCCCCCTAAGTTGTTACCGATGTATTGTCCATTATCCCTAGCAGCTCTGGAGTTATGTAGGCAGGTGGCAGAGGAAGCCAAGATGAGACTAGTGAAGAAACATGGTAAAGTCCCCTGGCTCAATGTCCCCTGTCGCTTTGGGGACTATATATTTGTTGGCTACCTTGCACTGCTCAAAGGAATGTTTGATTTAGATACTATGGACTTCGATGAGATAACTTGGAGGTTTTATGATCCAAAAGGGATATACAGTAAAATGATGGAAAAATAGGAGTATGCTCGAATACAGCATCGAAAGGATGCTTATGAAGAAATATTATTGGAAGCTATGGAAAAAGGGGTATATTTATAGGTTGTATGGGATGATTTCCCTCCTAAATATAGGGGCAACACACAGATTCATGAAGCCTATGATTACCCTACATAATTGAGAAGGCTTCAAGAAATTTTAGTAGAATCTGTAGCACCTATTTTACCAGGAGCAGCTCAAGCAATCAAGGAAGACCCCTTATTGGAGTTGATAGAAGAATAGGGTATTGATCAAATGGAGGTCACTGTAAATACTATAGATATAATAGAACAATAGGTCAGGCCTCCCGTAGATGATCATCTCAGAATAGAGGCAACACCAAGCACTTCCCAAGAGGTTTCCAAAAACCCAAGCATAGCTAAAGGGAAAGAAATTGTGACCACACCTATTCAAAAATCTTCTCCCCTAGAACAGGCTATAATTCCCATTTTTGATAGAGTATTAGCTGTAACAAGTGTGAAGAAATTGGCACCCATGGCCATCCCTACCTCTTTAAAAATAAAAGGACAGGAGATTAAAGTTCCATTAGTAATAAGGATGAATATGAGAAGAACTGGTGGATTTGGGGGACTGTTCCAAAGTCACCAAGTGAAGAATCAAATAGAGATAACCACTACAAAAAAGAAGAAGCCTAAATTGACTTTACCTTCTACAAAGGTTTTTTGGAGAGGATATATGAGCAAAATACTTTTACTACTACAAATGAATAGGAATTACAGGTAGTGGCAGGGATGGGAAATATAGGAGAACAACTTATAGATGAACCATGATTAGAAACATCTGTATCAGATATAGCAGAGGTAAATCTTCCTGCCCTGCAAGATCCACTTGTCTTCAGAGTCAATGAGGAGACCGGGGCTCATCAGTACTAGGAAAAGAAGGTGAAATGGTCAAAGTTGTCAAGGCAATGCAAAATCAAACCATGGACCAACTAGTTGAGAAAATTGTAGAGTTAAGGAATCAATTGAAAAGAGAAGAGAAGGAAAAATCTGAAATGAGAGCATTAATAAATAAACAACAAGAAGAATTGGCACAAAAGGACACTCCAAAGGCACAACCCCCTTCAGTGGTAAGGATTCAGAATCATGCCTATTATCTAAATGCAATGAAGAAGGACATGTCAATGAAAATACAAGTTCATGCCAAAGGGCTCACCGAGATGTTTAGGCAGATTAGGGTGATTCAGATAACTGCTCGAGAAATACAAACATTGATACAGGAGAAGGAAGAAGACTTCGAAGTCATTCGTCCTACCCTTGATTTAATAGGAGATAATTTTGAAGAGTTGCAGGGTCAAGAGATAATAACAAATGATGGTAGTAAAATCCAGTTCAATTTTGAGTTCTTGAAAGCAACCATGTTTGGGGTAAACCAAGAAAGGTGGATCAATGTTGTAACTGAAATGGATAATCTGATAGAAGATGCAATAGGTAAAATGGTGGATATTGGTCTATCCTTAGACAAATTCTTGGAAGCCCCTAGTATAGAAGAGCTACTCAAGCATACAATAGAAAAATTTGACTGTGAGTCAGATGATGAGTTAGATATGACTAGACAATCTACCTTGTTGGTAAATACTATGGAGATGTTACTCTTCCAATATGAGAGAAACAAGCCCATTCTTGCCATACAGAAAAATAGAATTTTGCAGGAAATGAATATGCTAAGGTTTGCTGCAACCTTTGACATAGAAGTTTGGAGACTAATCAACAAACAAATACAATGGCTGCAACAAGGTCAAAAGGGAAAAAAGGTTGAAACATATAGTCAACAACTGGGAATAAGTTCAACTCTTCCAATTAAACAAGGACCTGTGCCAATAGAAAAAGTCTCCAAAGTAGCAGAAGAGTCAAGTGCTCAAAGAGGGATAGTTCAAGAAAAAATAGTTGAAAAGGAAGTAGTGGAAGAAAGAACAGACTCTCCCAATACCACCATCACTGGTTAAAATAAGCTACTATTTGAAAAGGTCAAAGAAGAGTGTACAACATGAACAAAAAGAGATAGTGGAAGCCAGTTGTACCAATTTTGAAGATCAACTCAGATGCTGACAAGTGTAAGGCTAAAACTAAACCAAAAATAATAGAATCAAGAACCAACAGCTATAAAAGGAAGCAGATAGGTTCAGATTCATCATCAAGCAATTAGAGAATAACATTTTTGCTAAGAGGTATACTTGAGTGCCCTTTAGAGTTGTGTTGTTGTATCTCCTTTTTGTGTCTATTTTTCTCATTCATTCTTCTTTCTTCCCTTTACTATGCAGGATTTTGATAGGAAAGTGCTCAAGAAGCTGAGATTATTTCCTGTCCTATTGAGCCTGAGATTCAGAGACTCTACTGTTACCATATTGGAACAAGGAGAGTAGGAGAGACTTGTTACATTATTTGAATAGAGTCTTCTTCATTGTATTGATGTATTTCTTTGAGAAAAATAGAGTTAAAAGGCATCCTGCCCACTCTACATGTAATATTTTATGAAATCAATACAATTCTGAGTTTCATTCCTATTATATCTTTGTCTTGGTACTGTGTGTCACTGTGTAATGGATTACATTATTTGAATGCATTATATACGTTTCTTTCGTTGGTCAAATTTTAGTTTTATTATGATATTCGAATAAGTCTAAGAGCACCAATTTTCTTTTCCCCCTTCTCTCTGTTCATGTCAAAATTGTTGTTAAATTGCTATAACATCCCAATGAATCTAGGCACCGGTCTACATAAGGCATAACAAATGGTTATTTTCTTGCTTGGTCATTTTAATACATATAGTGTTACATTAATCTGGAGCGTGTAATCAACGTTTTATCATATAATTACCATTGGGGTTTCCTTACCCATTCTGTAGTTTTCCTTTAGCAATATTCATGTTTATCAGAACAAAGAGGCGGGTTGACCAGAGCCTGTAATAGCTCATTGGTTTCAAATGTATTTTTTTGCAACGTGACAATCGAATCCTATGGATGCAAGAATCGGTTCCAACACTTCTTACCATCTTTCATAATGGTGTAGGTATTTTTCCTACCATCATGTATTGCCCTTTTTCAAATTGCCAAGGGATTTTGAATAACACATGGCAAGCATACATAGGCATGATATCGCATAGGACCTCATCCTTTTATGATCCTTGAAAATTCACCTTAAATTATTTAGTAACTAATATTTAATGTTTCTTTTTTAGATAACATACCTTATATAGATTGGGATGTGGTATCCTTCTCAATATTGATTTCTCTACCATATCAATAGACACTATATTGTGTGTACCATCACTATCTATGATGACCTTGCAACATTTTCCCCTTGATTTACAAATTATTTTGAAAATACTTCTTCTTTAACATGTTCATATTTCCTCTTCTCTATATTTAATAGTACTCTCTTCATCATGAGAGATTCTCCTCGTTCAGTCTCCTCTACATGCTTCAGGAAAGCAAAAATTTCTTCTTCTATTTGTGTAATGTATTTTATGACCTCCTTTCCTTTATTGTTGCTTTGTTGCACAGTTGGACATTCAAATACCCAATGATCATATTCTATACTTCTATACATCTTCTAAATAATCCTCTATCCATTAACCAAAACCACCTCTACCTCGTTAGGAGTTTCCACTTCCTCTAGCATTCAGACTAAAATTAGTATGAGAAGTGTTGGCTTCTCCATCTTATTTTTGTTGTCCTCTTCCACTATTTTCTTATCCTCATCCTCATAAAAATTTTCCTCTTCCTCTCTAATTATTTTTTTGCTATCTTAGCAACTTCTCCTCTACCTTTGAGGCATACTGGTAGGCTTCTTCTACTACCCTTATCCTTATCATATTGATTTCATCCTAATGGATATTTGTAGTCCATTGATATATTTTGATACCTTCTCTTCATCATATTCCACATGACCAACCCAAATGGTCAGCCTATAGAATTCCTTAGTGTAATATTTCACACTCATTTCCTTTTGTCTTAGATTTTACAATTTTTTGAAGAGACCTAATTGGTAGTCTAATGGTAAAAATGTGGCCTTTAGTTTGGTGACCATTTTTGCCCATGTCTTGATACTTTCTCTAGCAATTGCACTATCCATTCCTCTGTTGGAATATCTATTGTATGATCTCCATTATCATTGCTATGTTGACCATAGTATGGATATAGGTTGGCTACATTAAATATTGGTGAAATATAAATCCCTTCTAGAAGCTTAATTTCATATGCATTGGTGGAAAATTTCTTTAAGACCTTACAAGGTTCAATCTTTTTCTAGTCGATATTGTTGTAAGTACCCTTTGAAATTATTTCCTCTAGAAAATGCACCAAAACCAAATCCCCAGACTAAAATTCTTGTTTTCGACTCTTGAGGTCAGCACTTTTCTTGTATTTCATGATATTCGTTTCCAAATCAACCTTCACTCCATGATGTTATTCTTGCATATAATCAGCAAAATCCTCTACCAAAGCATAAGGATATTGCAATTTAGTTATACTCCACAACTCATCTACTCCTCTAAAATGAGTTCCATACACAATTTAAAATATGCTTTTGGCTATGCTTTTATTCACTGAATTATTATATTTAATTTTTTTTATGCTAGTACAATATCCCATAGCTTTGGTTTCTTACCAACTAGACATCGCAACAAATTCCTAATACTTATTCACTGCTTTGGTCTATCCATCAGTTTATTGGTGATAAGTTGAACTAAAGCTCAATTTGATACCCAACTTCTTCCATAAGGTATGACAAACATGTCCTACAAACTTTGCATCTCTATCTAGCACAATGTTCTTCGAAAAAATACGTAATATTTCAACTTTTCAAAAGAACAAATCAACAATATGGGTAGCATCATTCATTTTATTTCAAGTTATAAAATATACCATCTTTGAGAATATGTCAATAGTAACAAAAATGGAATCATTACCTCTTTGTGTCCTTAGTAACACAAGAATAAAATCCATGCTCACATCCTCCTATGGTCTCTTTGGCACTAATAATAGTTGATACAATCTAGTAGTTTGACTTTTGCCCTTGGCATGTTGAAAAACATGACAATATTACACAAATATTATTACATTCACATTCATTCCAAGCCAACAGTAGCTTGCAAAAGTTAGAATCATAATTTTATCCACTACAAAGTCTCCATATAGTTCTCCACTATGCTTCTCTTTTATCAAATTCTTCCTCATGGACTTTGTGGTATGCACAATTGCTACCCTTTGAAAAATTGTCCCTCTTGGATAAAATAATTAAACCATGGTGTCTAGTCCATTTTAATAGGATTACTACATGTTTTCCAATCTTCCTTGAAATCTACATCATCAACATAAATCTCCTTCATGGCATCAAAACCAACAACTGCAATTTGCATCATGTTCACCAACATATTTTTTCTACTCAAGGCATTAGCCACTCAATTTGAATGACCACTTCTATTCTTCAATAAAAATGAATATCCTTGCCAAAAATCGACCCACTTCATATGCCTTTGATTCAAATTACTCTAATTGTTAAGAAACTGTAAAGCTTGGTTATCTATGAACAAAACAAACTCCTTTGGCAGCAAATAATGCCTCCATTTATTTAAGGCTTGCACAAAGGCATAAAATGCTTGGTCATAGATTGGGTACTTCTTTTTTGCCTCATTTAGCTTCTCACTATAGTAGGCAATAGGTTTGATTTCTTGGCTCAAGGTTCCTATTGTTGTTCCACTAGCGTTAAAATCCACTTGAAATACCTTGTTGAATTTAGGCAAGGCTAGAATGGATTGATTTTTTATCTTCTCCTATAGGATTTGGACACTCCTTTATGTTGCATTCATCTACTTAAACTCATATTTTCCTCATTTCATAATTTCTATGATTGGAGCACAAATTCCACTGAAGTTTTTGATAAACTTCCTGTAAAATTTTGCTAGACCATGGAGATTCTTGGCCTCAAATTTACTTCTTGGTTATGGCTAATTTACAATGACCTTAACCTTCTCGAGGTCCATCTATAACCCTTCTTGGAAAATAAAAAAACCCAATACAAAAATTCCTCATTCATAAAATTACATTTCTTCAAGTTGATTAGAAAATTTTCTTCCTGTAGTCTTTACAATACCAATACCAAATGTGCTAAATGGTCTTCCTTGCTTTTATTGAATACCATAATATTGTCCAAATAGAAAACTACAAAATTTCCAAAAAATGGTTGCTACACTTTGTTCATCAACTGCATAAACGTTTGAATGGCTAGTTATGTCATTTAGATTGACAAATGCACCTAGTTTGAAGGAAATAATATCTCAAGCATCTCAAGATCTCAAACTTACTCTCAAGTATCTCAAGGTATTAAGCTCATGGGCTATCAAGCATCTCAAGATCTCAATTTTGTAATCTCTCAAGCATCTCAAGAAATAAACAAGCTCATAAACTTCATCAACACAAGGGGATATCAACCAACACATGTTGAGGCTACAAGCTTGCTTGGGTTATCCTCTATCCTCTCTTTTATTTTCATATATTATCATTATCTTGTAGCTTTGTAGTCTCTAATGATTGTGTACTAATCCATATTATTCATTAATGTATCTTATTTACTTTTCCTTTAGTTTTTTGTATCCTTTCTTGCATCTCTCATAAGCAATCATATTATCATACTAAATCTATTAGGTCCCCTACATATCTCGATCAGGGATCATTATTGCATCCTTTGTCAAAATCATGAGATCTCCTCATTAAGGATATTATATTTTATCCACCTGTGAAAGTGTTACTAAATTTTAGGTTTGATGGTGCTATCACTCTCTATTTTAGAGATAGAGTTCATAGTCATAGAAACTGGAAGTACTCACAGTCAATAAAAAGTGTTGACAATGCTATCACTTACCCAATGGTGCTTTCACCACTAAAACAAATTATTATTATTTTATCAATCTATAATTTTTCATATAATATCTAAAAAAGCATTTGGTGCTAGTCAAGGGAACCACATACTCTCCTCTAGCTTAGGAAAACTCCTTTTCTATTGATCCATCATGTTTTTCTCTTTGTAGATGAACAAAACTACCATTAGGAAGCAACAACATTGATGAAACTTCTACAAGATTAGAAGTACTTTTTTCAGCAATTATTTTACACAACAATAGTGTTTTTGTCTCTAAGGCATTAAAACTAGATTTTTAAATTCCAATCCTTTATTTTTAGAATTTAGAGCATAGGTTTGTTTCTTGTATATTTCCAATATATTTTTGTTTTGGTATTTCTATTTTATCGATTAAAGGTAAAGGGGAAAGAAATAACTAGTTAGCATTAATAATTAGGGCACCAACATAAATATTGCATAACGTTAAAGCAAAAGTATATATAGTCACATTAGGACCTTGCACTTTACCTCTTGAACCCTTACTCTTGAAAATAAAATCATCTTTCATTTATCATGAAAAATAAAAGTATTTAGTTTGTTAGGACTTGTTTTCTGAATTATTTTATGTATTTATAGCTAACTAGAACCATATTAATATTAATCTTGTCAAAGGAATATCTTAGGAGAAATATAGGTTTCTAGCCAATCCATTGAACCCTAGACTTAAGCTCACAAACTGACCCTATCCTCAAGGTGAGAAAGGAAGGGAAGCATTATAGTGGATCACTTGAAAGACCCCTCATGATTGTCTTCCCCATCTCATTATCACATATAGATCAATATAGGATTTACTTCCTTTGTTAATCTAAATGGTCTTTAGGATTTTATTCCTTTGAGTTTTTAGTATAGACAAGATATCAAACATAGAGGTCAATCTCATGTGGCAAAAAATATTGGACAAGCTTTTGCTATTTAATAATTAGTTACAATTAGAGTGTCTAACCTATTAAAACATTTTCTTTCAATTAGGGTCATATCACATTCACTTGAGTTGTGGTCTACTTAATAGTGATCATCCAAAGCCATTTTATTTTCAGTCTATATGGCTTCAAAAATTTTATTTCTTTCAAATGGTTATGTTATGGTGCAATGAAGCAAAGTTAGAAGAATCATGTATGTACATTTTTTTAATGTAAAATAAAAGTATATAAGGTAATATCAAATCCTTTCATAACTTATTTATAATAAAGGAGTAAATTAAATCCAAGCTCAACAACTTGCAATAAATACTAGAAATCAATAGAGTGAAAAAACATGCTTATGTGCAACAAAAACAAATAGTTTTTTTATTATCATAAGATATTACTACAAGAAGTGTTTGATTTGAATATATTATTTTTAGGTTTTTTAGCATAACTCAACTTTTTTATTTTGATCAACTTTAGTGTGAATAGACATGATGTTGTTACAACAATCCAAAATATTATATATTAATGAGTGGATCCCCTCCTAGATATTTTGAATCATTAACTGTGGTCTCCACAAGGGTGAAAATATCTTCATTATTCTTGTAAAATCATTTGGAATGACTCTTTCAAAGGCAAAAGTGGAAGAAAAAATCAAAGGTATTCAAATTGTAACAAAAAATATTCTATAATCTCATATATAATTTGTTGATGACACTTTCTTTTTAGATCATTCGTTAACAAAGCCATACAATTTAATTAAGTATTGTAATGATATTAAAAGGATTGTGGGTAGTTGGTTAATATGATAAAATATAGGATATTATTTTATTAATATTGTAGTTGATTGAAAATCAATTATTATTTATATTTTAAGGTTTAAAGTTAAAAATTTATATCAACATATATAAGTATTTCTTCATCTCATAAATTAATAAAAGGAGCTCTCGCATTTAATTTTGGATAAAGTATTATCTTGTTTGATAGGTTTGAAATGCAAGTTTCTAACCATGATTAGAACACTATAATCAATAAAGGTTGCACTAAGATCTATCCTTGTATTTTATGTCACTTTCAAGATACCAACAAGTATATTGTCCAAATTTGATATCGTTAAAATTTACTTTCTTTAAAAAGGATGTGAGGGGAAATTTAGATTTTCTCTTTGCAAATGGGATAGGGTTTGTAGAGGAAAGAATATTAGAGGGTAGGCTTGTGAAATTTTAAATCTATGAGTTTTGCATTAGGTATAAATATTAGTTGGAGATTATTCAAATATAAAGGAGAGAGATGGAAAAAATAGTTTCTTCAAAATACATAAGGTTCAATGAATGCAATAAAATTGTTCAAAAAATAAATCCTACCTAGGGATTTGACGTACACAAAATTTTTATCAAAGAGAGTTTATGATTGATCAATAAAAATGTTAGATGATAAATTCATGAGGGGTATTCTAATAATTTTGATCCAATTCTTGCTTGAAGCCATATCCTCTTATTTTTTATTCAGAATAGTGACCATTAGCTTGGGCCGCATTGGTTTGTATAGGTCCAAAAGTCAAAATAATTATTGATGTGAGCAACAATTCTAGATCTTGGATTTATTTTGGTGACCTAGTTAAAAGAGGCTTGAATGAGCAACATATGAGCTCCAAAATATGAATCGAGTTTTCTATTTATACTCTTCATAGAAGGATAAGTTGATTGGAATTCACAAAAAGATGGTAGATGCTTAATCTAGTTGGGATATAAGGATTTGAAGCAATATAAATTTTCTTCTCCCAAGAATTTCCCTTAGAGGAATGTTTAGTCACTTGCATCCCTTCATAAGGCATACATATTCCTTTGGTTGTTAATACCATTTACAAAGAAGAGGATATCATAGACATTTTAAGATTATCATATGTAAGGAGGTGATAGAAATACAATATCATATGTTTCTTTATTGTCCCTTTTTTCCATATTTAGAAGTTAAATTTAAAAAAAAAACTCTATTGGATTTCTCTATCAATGTTGAAAGGCTTGATGACATGGATTAATTATTTTAAAGCTAAATCACTAAGACTTCTCTAGAGGATTGTTCCTACCATTATTTATAGGAATATATGGATCAAAAGTAAAAATACTTTTTTTAAACAACATATTGAAGAACACAAGCTTATACTGAGAGGGGGGGGGGGTGAACAGTATAAGACCTCTTTTTACTTTTTCCTTTATACCTCAAAATAGTAAAGCAATATACCCAAAACAATATCAAAGCAATGCACAATATCATCCACAAAGTGACACAAATTTTAACGTGGTTCACCCAAAATGGCTGGGCTACGTCCACAAAACTTTTCTCTAAAATTTATCTCAAAGTTCTTTGGGAATCCTTCCCAATTACAATATTTATGAGCATTGGCCCAAAGGATATACCTTACCCTAATCAGAATTTATGAGCCTCTTCTCAAAGGAGATACCTTCCCATCTACTCTGGAAATGATCCCTCAGAAGATCAACTGCCTCTACCTCTTCCCAGCATGTGGAACTCCTTTCCATCGAAGACCTCCTATCCTCAATGCTTAGCCTAAGAGACCTCTGCCTTCTATAATAACGTCCATAGTAGCTCAACAACCTGTACCAAACACAGTCAGTCAATCTAGTACAAGTCTTCCTCTGTCTGTCAGATCTGTCCAATGCTTGAACAAATCAATCCTCTACACACAAGCCTTCTCAAAGACTTGCCAAATCTGTCCTCAGGTTCTTCTCAAAGAACCAGTGCACCTCTGTCCTCAAGTTCTCTGATAGAACTATCAAACTCAACTCACAAGTCCTCTACTAGGACCTATCCAAATCTGCTCACAAGTCCCCACCGAAACCTGTCCAAAACTGCTCACAAGTCCCCACCGGAACCTGTCCAAGACAGCTCACAAGTCCCCACCGAAACCTGTAGCTCACCAAGGAAAAAATCTTTCTTAGTAGGAAATCACAAGGTGAATTTTTAGAGACCCAATGTGATTTGTCAAACTCATAGAAGCATAAAGAGAATTGTTAGAGACTCAATATGTTCTATACTCAACTCCCAATCTCAAAACTCAACTCAAATCAACTCAGGTCAAACTCAATATCAAATCTGAAAACTCAACTCAATATCTGAAATGGATAGGATAGAATGCTTTCTTTCAAGAACATGAAACCCCAAAAATTGCCAACTATGCAAAGAATCACATAACAATGATACTCATGTTCTTTTCACCATCAATTAGGGCTTCAACAACAATGCTCATCAAACAAGGTTTAATCAACACCATTCAGCTCAAAACACAACCTTAAATCATTTCACAATCAACATTAGAAAAGGAAACAAGTAGAACTCCTTTTCTCTCCAATATTGTTTGAACAAAAAGCATCCACCAACTCAAATCACAATAGCACAAAACAACTTTTCAAATCATCAACAAAGGAGTAAGCCCAACACTTTAACCAAGTAAATAATAGCTTGATTATTACCAATTTAATGAAAGCAAATGTCAATCTCAAAGCTGCCCACTTAAGGTTTCACAACTTCACACAAGAAGCAATTTTAACCTTAAAACATCATGCTTTCATTTCCATAATCAACCGAAAGCACTCTCAACATTACAAGAAAAATTTATCCCTTATACACCTTATTTCTCCCTTATAGTCTTATCAAAAATAAAATTTATCTCTCATAAGAATGCAATAAGATATTTAAAACAACACCTTCAAAAGAATCTTTTATCAAAATAAAACAAACTTTAAACTCCTTATAACTCCTAAGCTGCTTTTCCCTCTAATAAACTTCCTCCATCCACAAAATACACTTAGCAAAAATTAATTTCAAAAATACCTTGGCCAACATCAAAAATCATGCTATGGAGAAATTGCGCATGAATTCTAACACAACCAACTGTGTCCACTTCACAAAGAAAAACCCTTTCACGTTATTCGAACGCGGAACCTCCCGTTCGGGTAGCGCGCCAACAGCCTAGCCACTATCGGTGCGCCAAATGCGCCCAGTGAGGTTTAAACCTCATGCTGTTAGCCTTGTTCCTTCTACGCCAGGGATTAAATAAAAAAATAGTGCCTCCCTTTCTTCTAACATGAACACGAAGATAAAAACCTTACGGCCGATTTACGACAAACGACGAGTACAAAAAAATGAATAGCGGATTCATGAAAACGACGAAGACACAGTCGAACGACGGGTTTACAAAAATGGTAAAAACACAATCAGAGAAGAAATCTAAATAGCAGATCACAAAATCATAGCGAGGATGAAATCGAACAACAGATCACAAATTCACAACGAGCAACTCTTTTCAAAAATCGGATGGGATCCTTCTTGATTTTCATCGAGGGAGATTTATATGCATTTTTACCATAAGATCTTGATGTCAGCGAGGAGTTTAACACGTCGACGGAGGTCTTGGCTAGCACCCACAATATTAAAACATAACGCCCACATAGTTAAGAAATTTGCGCCATGGGTTAGGAGAATCCATTGCAAACAATAATTTAATATTTATTTAAAAATAATTAAAGGGAACCTTAACAAGGTTTTTAATTATTTAAATAAATACTTTCTCCTGGACCCAAATGCATTAAACTAATGCATCCACATGTAGTCTTTAAACCTACCAACTTGGGGTTTACAAAAGACCATTGAAACTGTCATGCCGTAACCTTCATCAAAACAAATTATTTGACATCAAACAAATTCCTTCAAGAGCTTCTTGACATCAATGACAACTTATACACATGATCAAGGGCAATGTACCCGATGTATCCAAAATTGCCAACAATATCCCCCTTTTTCATTGATGGCAAACCTTTACTGAAAACACATCTCAGGAGCCAAAACTGAAACCAACTATGCTAACAATTGACCAACTGTGCCCACAACTAAGAATCTTCCTTTGAAGTTTTGCTCCCCCTGACTTGAAGCTCTCCTCTTCACTTTGAAGCTCTCCCCCTTACTCATATCTCTCCCCCTTTGTCATCAATGGCAAAGGGTCACATTTAGGGCTCGAGACTAAGAATGATCCTCTTAGCTTAGTCCCTCCCCCACCTCCTGATGAGGTGATTAATTTTGGGGTGGGAGTAAAACTCCCATTAGGCATTGATCATCATCAGCATCTATAACTTCCTTGCCGGGCCTTCTCTTGAACTCTTTGTCCATATTCCTGTTCTTGTCACTGTTCTTGTTCTTGTTCTCATCCCTATTCTTGTCCATGCCTTGATCCTTGGACCTAATCATGCCATTGTTCCTATTCCTGTATTATGGAATTTCAGCTCTACACTGTCTGATTATGTGACCTTCATTGTTGCACTTGAAACACTTGACGATGTTGTTTCTCTAAGGTAAACCTAATATTTGAATCCACCTATTCTGACCAAACCTATTCTGACCAAACCTATTTTGGCCAAACCTGTTCTGACCAAACCTATTCTGACCAAACCTGTTCTGACCAAACCTGTTCTGGCCAAACCTGTTCTGACCAAACCTGTTCTGACCAAACCTGTTCCTTTTATTTGCCTTGCAATAAACTGCCTTGTGCCCAAACTGTTGACAAGGGTAGCAATACCCTTGAAAGTAACTAGCACTTCTGAAACTATCATTTACCTTCTTCACTTGAGCCATGCAATGTGAAGCCATGTGACCAAACCTATGACAAGCAAAACATATGCCTTGAAACTTCCCTTTATTTGACCTCTTAGGTTCTAAAAACTTCTTCTCATTCTGAATTCTGTTTTCTGTTTCTGTGCATCTATCATTCAAGGACTCCTTTTCTGAAATACTTTCCTCATCAGAACTCTCTTCCTTTTGGAGTCTCTTACACTCTCCAACTTGTTCCTTGTGTGGCTTAACAAAACCAAGGCCTGTTTTATCTGTTGTCTTTCTTTGAACTTTGATGAGTGACTTAACCTTTTTGGAGCTATCTTGGAACCTGTAAAGCTTATCCTTGTACTCTTTAGTTTCCTCTTTCAAAGAAGCGATTTTTTGCTCTAACTCACTATAATCAAGAACCTTAGACTCTAACTCATCCTTGAGTTCCCGTGTCTTAGCTATAGAGAAATCAAGACTTTCTATAAGATCATCTCTCTCCATACAACATTCATCTAACTTATCCTTGAGTCTAGCATTCTTCTTTCTTTCCTTTTTCAAAGCACTAAGAGCACTAATAAGTTCACCTTCAAGATCTACTTCACCTTCCTCTATATCTTCCTCTATTTTTTTGCTTTTTGAATCATCAAAGCCTTTTTTAGATTTCTTATCACTAGAGGTGCTACTCTTTTCAAAAACCATACATGCATCTTCCTTATAGTTTTCTGAAGCATCCTCATACATACTAGAAACCAAATCATTATTTGTTCAATCATCCTCAAGGTGACCAAAGTTTCCACATCTAAGACATTTCATGATAATGAATCTATGTTTTGGTTCTTCCTCTTTTTCTGATATGAACAACATCTCATTTTCATCATCACTTAAAGAACTTTCACTATCACTACTAGAAAACTTACTTGCTTTGTCTAGGTAGAAAATATTCTTGTGCTTGTGAGAATACCTCTTTCCTTGATTGTTGTGCTCATATTTGTTCTTCCTGTGATGCTTGTGCTTTTCAGAATCCTTGCTTTTAGAATCCTGTTTATTTTCATCACTTTCATTCTTGGGAACAGTATAGTCAGTAGCATAATGACCAAACTTTCCACAATTGAAACATCTTATATTTTTCATACTTTTGTGCTTTCTAGAGAACTTGCCTTTCTTGTCGTAATATGCCTCTTCATCACTAGAAGACTCATCACTATCTTGAAGCTGTTTACCCTTGGATTTCTTGGTAGCATTGAAAGCTTCCTCTTTCTTGACATCAACCTTCAATTGAGTTCTCAACTCAAATGCTACAAGTATACTATGGAGCTCATCCTTTTTCAACTTATCCAAATCTTTAGCTTCCTCAATAGCAGAAATATTTTCACTAAATCTATTAGGAAGAGATATTAAAATCTTATCACAAACATCATTTTCAGCAAGCTCAAGACCTAAGTATTTCATGGAGTTAACAACCTCATCCATACGAAGCATGTAGTCACTAATATTTTCATCATTATTCATATTGATTTGTTCAAACATACCTTTGAAGTGTCTCAAATTGGCCTTTCTGACATTTGTATCACCTATATGAACCACCTTCAACTGTTTCCACATTTCACTAGTTGTCTTGCAGTGAATCACTTTGGTGAGATTTGCTTTCTGTAAGCCTTTTAGGATTGCATTCATTGCCTTTGAATTGCTATGATGTAGGAGCCTTTCTTCTTTAGTATTAGGACCATGTTTAGGAATAGTGTACTCATATTCAATCACTTCCCAAACCTCATTCCCAAGTGCCATTAGATGAACCTTCATCCTTGCACTCCAAAGACCAAAATCTGACCCATCAAGAATAGGTGCTGCATTGCCACTCGAATGATCCATTGTGTTCTTTAATAGATTTTCCTTCAAGTTGTTAAACTTTTCGAAGGCACCCGCTCTGATACCAATTGAAGAACACAAGCTTATACTGAGAGGGGGGGGTGAACAGTATAAGACCTCTTTTTAATTTTTTCTGTATACCTCAAAACAGTAAAGCAATATACCCAAAAAAATATCAAAGCAATGCACAATATCATCCACAAAGTGACACCAATTTTAATGTGGTTCACCCAAAATGGCTAGGCTATGTCCACAAAAATTTTCTCTAAAATTTATCTCAAAGTTCTTTGGGAATCCTTCCCAATTACAATATTTATGAGCCTCGGCCCAAAGGAGATACCTTCCCCTAATCAGAATTTATGAACCTGTGCTCAAAGGAGATACCTTCCCCTCTACTCTAGAAATGATCCCTCAGAAGATCAACTGCCTCTACCTCTTTCCAGCATGTGGAACTCCTTTCCACCGAAGACCTCCTATCCTCAATGCTTAGCCTAAGAGACCTCTACCTTCTATGATCATGTCCACAGCAGCTCAGCAACCTGTACCAAACATAGTCAGTCGGTCTAGTACAAGTCTTCCTCTGTCTGTCAGATCTGTCCAATGCTTGAACAAATCAATCCTCTACACACAAGCCTTCTCAAAGACTTTCCAAATCTGTCCTCAGGTTCTTCTCAAAGAACCAGTGCACCTCTATCCTCAAGTTCTCTGATAGAACTATCAAACTCATCTCACAAGTCCTCTGCTAGGACCTGTCCAAATCTGCTCATAATTCCCCATCGAAACCTGTCCAAAACTGCTCACAAGTCCCCACCAAAACCTGTCCAAGGCTGCTCACAAGTCCCCACCGAAACCTATCCAAAACTCAGCAAGCTCACCAAGAAAAAAAACTTTCTTAGTAGGAAATCACAAGGTGAATTGTTAGAGACCCAATGTGATTTGTCAAACTCATAGAAGCATAAAGATAATTGTTAGAGACTCAATATGTTCTATACTCAACTCCCAATCTCAAAACTCAACTCAAATCAACTCAGCTCAAACTCAATCTCAAATCTGAAAACTCAACTCAATATCTAAAATGGATAGGATAGAATGCTTTCTTTCAAGAACATGAAACCCCAACAATTGCCAACTATGCAAAGAATCACATAACAATGATACTCATGTTCTTTTCACCATCAATTAGGGCTTCAACAACAATGCTCATCAAACAAGGTTCAATCAACACCATTCAGCTCAAAACATAACCTTGAAGCATTTCACAATCAACATTAGAAAAGGAAACAAGTAGAACTCCTTTTCTCTCCAATATTGTTTGAACAAAAAGCATCCACCAACTCAAATCACAATAGCACAAAACAACTTTTCAAATCATCAACAAAGGAGTAAGCCCAACACTTTAACCAAGTAAAGAATAGCTTGATTATTACCAATTTAATGAAAGCAAATGTCAATCTCAAAGCTGCCCACTTAAGGTTTCATAATTTCACACAAGAAGCAATTTTAACCTTAAAACATCATGCTTTCCTTTCCATAATCAACCAAAAGCACTCTCAACATTACAAGAAAAATTTATCCCTTATACACCTTATTTCTCCCTTATAGTCTTATCAAAAATAAAATTTATCTCTCATAAGAATGCAATAAGATATTTCAAACAACACCTTCAAAAGAATCTTTTATCAAAAATAAAACAAGCTTTAAACTCCTTATAACTCCTAAGTTGTTTTTCCCTCTAATAAACTTCCTCCATTCGCAAAATACACTTAGCAAAAATTAATTTCGAAAATACCTTGGCCAACATCAAAAATCATGCTATGGAGAAATTGCGCATGAATTCTAACACCACCCACTGTGTCCACTTCACGAAGAAAAACCCTTTCACGTTATTTGAACGCGGAACCTTCCATTCCAGTAGCGCGCCAACAGCCTAGCCACTACCGATGCACCAAAGGCACCCGGTGAGGTTTAAACCTCATGCTGTTTGCCTTGTTCCTTCTATGCTAGAGATTAAATAAAACAATAGTGCCTCCCTTTATTCTGACGCGAACACGAAGATGAAAACCTTACGTCGGATTTACGACAAACGAAAAGTGCAAAAAAATGAACAGATTCACGAAAATGGTGAAGACACAATCGAACGACGGGTTTACAAAAATGACGAAGACACAATCGGAGAAGAAATCCGAACAATGGATCATAAAATCATAACGAGGAAGAAATCGAACAGCAGATCATGAATTCACAACGAGCAACTCTTTTCAAAAATCGGATGGGATCCTTCTTGATTTTCATCGAGGGAGATTTATATGCATTTTTACCATAAGCTCTTGACGTCGGCGAGGAGTTTAACACGTCGACGGAGGTCTTGGATAGCGCCCACAATCTTAAAACACAGCGCCCACATAGTTAGGACATTTGCGCCATGGGTTAGGAGAACCCATTGCAAACAATAATTTAATATTTATTTACAAATAATTAAAGGGAACCTTAACAAGGTTTTTAATTATTTAAATAAATACTTCCTCCTAGACCCAAATGCATTAAACTAATGCATCCACCTGTAGTCTTTAAACCTGCCAACTTGGGGTTTACAAAAGACCATTGAAACTGCCATGCCGTAACCTTCATCAAAACAAATTATTTGACATCAAACAAATTCCTTCAAGAGCTTCTTGACATCAATGACAACTTATACACATGATCAAGGGCAATGTACCCAATGTACCCAAAATTGCCAACACATATATCATAATCATATCCAATTATTTGTTTGTATCATCATTTCTCTTGTATAATGTTCATAGCACTGGTGCTCATCATGAAAAGTTTTAATTGTGAAAAATATGTTCTAAAATCTTGGTTAAAGGATTTGAATATTCATCATCTACTCAATTTCATATGGACCTTTAGTAAACAACTATGTAGAGGCCAAAAAACTTATCACAAGCATCAAAATTACTATTTAAAAAGTATGGACATATCACATATTATTACTCATATTGTCAAGAAAAATGGATGTGGAAAAGAGATAAAATAATATTTTTTTATATCCATAAATTATTGATGAAGGCATTATATTGGGTTTAACAACACACCTATATATAAGGAAACATCATGATAGATAATTTACCCAATTATATTGCTGATCTCAATCTTGATAAATTTTAACTTTTAGAAAACAACTAATTAAAGAATTTTAAGATCTTAGTGAAAATGATAACAAGGGTTTGAAATACAAAAAATAAATATTTGAGTTATATTTATTTTTCATAAATGGAACCTTAAATATATTATTTTCAAGATATTGAGGTTCTCTTTGGCTTACACTTAGGCTATTGTGAAACTAATCACTAGTCACTTGTAATACCCTTAAACTTGCATTACAACTATTTTTCCCATACCCATAAGTACTCATGTAAGAAAATAATAGAGCATGGAAAAATACATAAATATAATGATGCATTTTCATGGATCCAAAAAAAGTACTAAACAAACAACATATTATTGCTACACCGTAGTATTATCCATTACTATGTCAAACTTGCTAGGATTCAATCATTAAAAGTATATAAACTTACTAACATCCCATAGAATGAATACAATACAAGTAAAACTACGTAAATTATTTGAAAGAACACAATAAAAAGTAATATAGTGAATTATTATGGAAAATTATTTGGAATAAAACCCACAAAAGAAGCATTCAAGATTTTTATTCCATGTAAAACAAAGAGATTAGAAGAGTTTCCACCATCGACTTAGCCATAACTAAGATATACATCCACTATGCCTTTGATTATAATTTCACATAGTGACTCCTAGTGGTATCCTTGCTCTCTCAATGCTAGAAATACCTTGTCCATATTCTTCCTTGTCTTGGCCTAAATAAGCTTCATATTGTCTCTTCCTACTTGAATTCTAGAAGTGCAACTGATATTTCTTGATTAATGAGACCCTTTCAAGTTAAAACCATTCATGGATATGATGTGTCATGTTTCTCTCATAAATATTCCTCTTAACAATTGTCCATATAAGTTTTAGGCTACCTTAACCATGTCAAATGAGCCCATTCGCTTCTAACTTTTGCATGGATTAATTTGTTAACTTTTTAAGGCAAAACACATGAATTTTAGGCTAAGTTTTGATAGGAATTTGTTCAATGATGTCAAGAATCTTAAATAAAGTTTTTTATCTTATTTAGAGTTATCAATAGTAAGAAACGGGTATTCTCAATAGTAAGAAAAGGGTATTGTATAGAAAACTATGTTTTGCCATTTTGATTTCCCAAACAAATGTATTTTAACAAAAAACATAAACTTATGAATCCTCATTCTCTTAAAAAATGAATAGCTCAGATTGGAGTTGATTTGGTTGACTTATGTCAAAAATATTACTCACTCATATTTGATCATTTATTCCTATTTTGGGGGGTTAAGGGTTCCATTTTGAGTTCAAAATAATTTTGACCATTCTTCTTGATATAGGAATCCCCTCTAAAATTTTATTTAAATATGAATTCATTTAAAGTATTTATGACCAAAATATAACTTTACCCCTATATTAGAAGCTTGTAAGGTCAACCTCACTTGATTTTTCTTCCTAAATACCAATGTTTCTCGTGCTCCCAATGACCTATAATAATTTGATATGAATATTTGAAGGATATGGTTTCAATGATTTAATAGAGAATGGGATGTTTTTCATATATGATAATAACCCTTATAAGAACCTGTAGACACCAAAACAACACCAATCTGATTATGTGACAACAAGCGTTGATCGCATTGACACAAACAGCCCCTAGGGCAGCCCCCAAAGGTTAAACAGTGGTCCTAACCACTTCCAAAAGTAGTTTTGGAGGTCAGAGGTCAATTTGGCATATTTTTGGCACTTGCTCTCTACTCGTCCCACCCCAGGACGAATAAAAACTGGCATTCATCCCACCCAGGGATGAATATCAGTATTTGCTCCAAGGTGAGGCGAATAGCAATTTTGACTGGAAAAAAGTCAAACCTTGACAAGTCCGCCAGTTAACTAAGGCTTCAAGCCATGCAATTGAGAGGAATAGCTTTAAATCAAGAAGAGAGACTTCTGTCATGCATGTCTTTATTTTAGAAACCTCATGCAAGGATTCTAAATCAGGGAATTATCTTTTCTCTCAAAATAGGACAATCAACTCAAGTGGCGCCCTCGCATGCGCATTCCAAACAAAGAGACCCTAGGTCTATAAATTGGTGAGTTTTCTCACCCAAAATACATACATAGAAGGAGCATTTGAGCAACGAAGTGCTGCCAATTTACATACCTACTTGCGGTTTGTGCCTTTCACATCCTTAATCTCTCATTCGAAAGGGATGTTATTGGGTGATTATTGGAAGCACGAATATGGACCCAAAACCCAATATTTTGCCACAATATTCCATAAAATTTGTTGAAAACACCCCATAAGAAGTTTTGGACCCATCCCAAGTGGATTGGTGCTGAAATAGAGTCCCAAATGGTGGGCGTTCTGCCCTTGGGTGCCCCCCAAGCTACCACAGCCCTAATCGCCCCACCCCAGGATGATTAGAAATCTATGATATATTTCTTGAATTTTTATTTTGCATCTTATTCTAGGTCTATTAAATAGGTTTTAGTTTAAATTTCACTTCATTCTGAGCAATTTTGACCAGGTTTTTATCATTTCTCGCATTTACTAACTTGCAAAACACTAGAAAAATCTAGGTGATAGAGGGAAAATTGGAGAAATATGACCTTCTGGGTCTTCCCAAAACATCCCCAATTAGCTAACCCCAAATTTTTAGGTCATTTGTAGCTTTTTGGATAGGACATTGAAGAGGGTGCTTTCTGACAAGTTATTGCAGGTCTATTCATCCCACCCTGGAGCGAATACAAATCTGTGAGGAATTTATAGATTGTTCCTTTTGCAGTGGCTTCCTGGTAACATATTTATGCTTATATTAAAATTTCAGGTCGATCTGGGGTCATTTGATTATAGTTTTAATATTTTCATGCATATACTAACAGTAGGCCTTGGGAAATACATGTTTTATTCTATCTGTAGGTGCTACTAATCTTTTCTGTCTCTTTGAATGCATGTGTTCAACATTAGAAGAGCAGGAAGGAGTGAAAAATCATATACAAAAGTGGTGGTGACGTTTTGGTCCACCTATATTACATGTGGGCATGCGGAAGAAGGATCGCTATCATGGATGTGATCAAAAACATATTTAATGCTCCTATCCCCTAAAAAATGAAGGAGATGTATTGTAACATGACTTTGAAAGCACATCAATAAAGAGGACCTTATTCCATATTGCTTTTATCTTGTGTCGATTCGCTCATGTTCTTTCCTTTTATGCATTTTTTTAATACATAGGCTTTTGGCGTTAAGTTTGGTTTTAGACGCATCGTATTCAACATATTCCTTTTTGTTTTTGTATCCTCGTGCTTTCAATGGCGATCACGGTGGGACCTCTGTCCCTTGATTTTTAAGATTAAATTTTTGATTAAAGTTGCTTGTTTTTTTTTCTTTGCTTACAGGTACCAAGTTTTCAAACGCTGGACTATTTCAGAGCAAAAATTCAGACATCCGATTTGGGCAGAGAAGAGGTAGAGGTCTTAAACACCTTCTATCAAAAATTTTCTATTTGTTCTCTGGTTATTTGCTTGCATAGGAGAGTTTGAATGCTTGTTTGCTTCATTTATGTAACTTAAAAAGAACCCAACACACCACATGGTAAGTTCAAACAACAAGGATTTGGTCATAAAACCCCAACCCTTGAGCAAGACTAACGGTGGATTTCATCACCACCTTGGCTTGAGATACTGCATACATTACCCCGATCGTGACTGTTGCTAGATGTAAATCCTGATGAAAGCTGACCAAGTGTAGCTGGGGTGATTCCCAATGCATGAGGATAAGTCTTCTATGGTAGGTGTCATAAATAGAGCGATTCCCCTTCCGTACCGCCTATGTTCCACATACCATCTGCTCTCACGTACCAATAGTTTCCCTCACATAAATATGGGTATATAGAGAGGTTAGTATATCGGTCTAGCAACAGTATATCGAAGGGGTGACCATTTTTTTTTTGAGTCATAAGAGCCATCATTTTGCATTTAAATGTTCTTTCCATAAGCTTTCAAAACGAACATTAAAAACACACTGAACCAGGTTTAGGGCACACTTTTAATATTTAAATGAGATAATCATTGTTTTGTGTGTGTGATATTTCCTATTTAGTGTAGTATAAGAAATCCTAAAAAATATAAAAATCTACGCATCTTTAGGTAAGCATCACCATGGTGTACACTCGTAGCCGAGCCCAATCACGAGCAAGCATTGCAAAAAGTGCACCAAGGGGGACAAGTCACCTCCGATATAGTCCTGAGGACTTGGTCATCCCGCCTTGGTGGCCTGACACACAAGATAGTACACATCATGCCATAACAGAAAAGGACTATAGAGGCACCCCCACTCAGCATAGGTCCTTTCAAGAAGAGAACCTATACGTAGCACTCAACATAGACAGGAGACCTCCCTTAGATGCTTGTTATGAGTGGCCTAGTGATGAAGTGTTAGAAAAATAGAGGGTCCAGAAGGAGGGGCCATAGGATTTCATCATCCCTCCTCTACCCCAGATTATTGTTAGAAACACTAGACCAAATCTAGAGTATCAGGATTTCTAGACAGGGCAAGACAATTCTGCCCGCACCTTGCACGCATATGAAAGGGAGTATGAGGAAGACTACCACATTCCTCAAGAGTAGTACACAACACGGGAGCGATGTACCTTCGTGCCTGCCATGTATCAGGATCACCCATTGAGGCTACAACCTCGGGTTAATGTAGCTAACCTCGATAGAGGAAAGCAACCCATAGGGGTCTCGGATCACCATGACCAAGATAGACATGTAGGAGAGGCATCTAGGCTTCCTAAACAAGAAATGATGGAATAAATTGACTTGGCATTTGCCATACATGCCAAATTCCAAGCATAAATCACGTAGCTCAGGCAAGATCAACAATAGTTAGAGCATCTGTATCGCCTTAACAAAGAGTGCATTCAGCGTTATACAACGTTAGAAAATGTGCCTACGAAGGTTCCAACCCCTCGCACACATAAAGTAGAAGTGTATGAGAGGCATAACCCCTTGGTACGAGACAGGTCTACGTGACCTTATCAAGTATTGCCTCTGATACCTCCTAGACCTGAGCGGGAGGCCACTCCCCAAAACAAAAATGGGCATCCTCTGCGAGCACCCAACCATGTGTATAGGTCTCGACCAAGCACTCCTCAATAATCCTATGAGGAGTATGAAAAAGAAGAAGAGTGGGCTGAAATGCTCTACCAAGGCAGAGGGGGTGCTATCCAACTACCTCTCAATAGGCCTCAAGTTCCCTGCAACCCACAATGAGAGCAAATTAAGAATGAAGAAATTAAATCCTCTTATGCATATAAAGTGCTGCTAGAGCGCTTAGATTCTATGGAGATCAAGACTTCTGGGCCCCAAAAGCACTGTACGCCAACTCCATAATCATCCTGTGCATCCGTCAGTGTTGGCACCTCCATACCCGGAACACTTTAAACTGCCCCATTTGGCACTCTTTAGAGGGGAGGAGGATGCCCAAGAGCATGTGACTATATTCCTGAACTAGTACTTTAGCATTCAGGATAATGATGCTTTGTTACTAAGAATATTTATAACCACATTCACAGACCCTACCTCGGATTGGATCACCCAATTATCGAAACATAGCATCAGTAACTTGGATTAGCTAGTGGACGCGTTCCTTGAACGCTTCACCTTCAACACTAAGAAAAATGCATCATTAAGTGACCTAGCTAGCCTCAGGTAGTATTAGGAAGAAACCATGGTGGCATACATGAACCGGTGGGACGTTGCTTTCAAAGCTGCCTTACCTCCCTCCTATGTCGGACCTGACCCAAATGTTCTCAAAAAGCTGTTTGAGATTGATCTCCGTGCTATTGCAGCTGCAACAATATGCCAATTTAGAGGAAGCTCTGGCGCAAGCCAGAATCATTGAGGAGATTAAGATACAAGATGGCAAGATCGCCAAACCTAAGAAGAAAGAATGGACCAAGAACACTAAAATAGGGACCACGCAATCGAAACCTGATGCGGTTAATTAGGTTGCTATCAACATCCCTAAGCCTATACAAGCAACACAACCTCAATAGGCTAACTATCAGGCGGTGCCTCTTAAAAACTATGAGAGAGAAAACCAAAGGCAGGAACAAAATCATCAGCGTCGCCCTAGGTGACAATTTACTCCTTACACAGAGTCCAGGGACTCTCTGTTTGACCGCTTGTCAGCAGCGAACTTGATCAACCTTCCAAAGATTCAAACTATAGACCCCAATGCATCGAAGCCTAAGGGGTATCGAGAGGACTTGTACTATAGGTTCCACAGGCGTAAGGGACATGATCTTAACGCATGTTGGAAGTTCAAAGGTTTGGTACAAGACCTAATCAACAATAAGACATTGGTAGTGGACAACCCCATAGCACCAAACAACCAACATATGGGAGTCTTCAGAGACCCCTTGCCTACCCATGAGGCACGGGCAAAGCCCCTTCAAGTTAATGAGGTGCAACAGAATTGCCCCATACAGGGGTATGTAGGAATGATAAGCATAGTGACTAGGAACAAGAGATATCCAGGAGTTGCCCTCATGGTAGCCATAAGAGAGGTTCCATCGATGTCAAAAACTCAACAACACCCTACACGACTCCCCCCGCCAAGACTAGTGGCCATGTTTCGAACTAGACTTACCCAAAGTCTAAGGACCACGTCGGCTAGGCTCTCCATATACAATCTCATTCAATAATCAGCGCCCCATTGGGAGGCTCTAATGGAGATTTTAAAGGCCATCGAGCTGCAGCCCCATGAAGCGAACTTTTTCAACAACTTTGTGGGACATGTAAAACAATGTACAAAACCAGTCATCACTTTTAGAGAAGATGAATTGAAAATAGTGATTAGTGATGTGGCAGATCCACCCTTGCATGTTATTGCATAGGTCAATAGGATTCCGTATAAGAGGGTGTTTGTGGACACTAGCTTGTCCAATAATATCATCACTACAGTAGCACTAAAACATTTGAAGTTGCTAGCATCTCACATCATTGCCTCCACTTATACACTGCGAGCATTCAATGATGCAATCTGCTCAACAGTTTGCACAATTGTCCTACCTATCCAAGTGGGACAAAAGACTATTCATACATTGTGCCATATCTTGGAAGGTGAGATGACTTATAATATCTCTCTGGGTCGGCCTTGGATTAGGGACATGAAGTGTGTCCCTTCAATAGCTCACCAATGCCTAAAGTATACATTTGAAGGACAGGTACATGTAGTCCCGATAGACTTGGAGCCCTTCAAATACTGCAATACAGTGCAATTCATGCCGCAATCAACTCTTCCATAAACACATTTGGATTTTTAGTTGAATCCATCTCAACAGGGTCCGATTCTATAGGCATCTCCATTGATTAATCCATCAAGTCCTTAGTCGGGTCCATCTTCCTTTGCTAGTCCTTCAACAATGATGCCACCTATGGTGGCCACATCCAAGGACAAGGGAAAGAAACCCCTAGAAGAGGAACCACCTCTAGTCTCAACCATCTTAATAGAAGAGATGCCTAGCAGAATGGAAGTCGAGATGCCTAGTTTGCCCCACATGGAGTGGACTCAGGAAGGACTCCCATTCGCTCCCCCTCAATCGCCAATGGTCACCATTGAAATGGCTAGCATGGGCCTGGGGGAGTATCTAGTGAGGAACATTGTAGCAACGCCCACACTTGAGTCCATGAAGGACATGGGGAGGCCTCGACTCACCATCGATTTTGTGGTTCCTTTAGGCTACCCACCCAATTAGACAAACTTTTTTTATGGGGGCCTAGATAATGGTGTTGAAATTTGTATGCAAGAAGATGAAGATGAAGAGCCCTTTGCTGAGGACGTTAACTATTTGTCCAACCCAGACTTTGTATTGAGATATCTTGGCCAATGCAATTGGCATGGATATGGGTTGGGCAGGTATGAGCAAGGAGTGCGTGTTATTTGCCAACCGAGATATCAAATGTCGTATGACAAGTCAGGAGTAGGGTTAAACTACCCATTTCCCCTAAACATCTTGGTGGAGAACATGCAAGGCCTAGGGATAGGCGACAAGGATGGGTTGGCATTAGATCCATATGACAATCCTAACACAACATATACATTGGGAGATTATCTCCCATTGCTAACAACCAACCTTGTTGACCATAACAACCCTTTCCCTTCGACCGAACAGGGAGAAAATTTGAGGACTCCCCTATAAGAGGGATATGTACAAGACCAAGAGGGGTCTTCAGAGGATGAGTCGGAGTATGAGGTAGCACCGTGGGATCCTTGTGAGTCTGATAGCAATAATTCACAAGTAAATCCCATGGATGATGATCAAGAGAGCTTCCTAACAATGTTCCATTTGGATGCTCCATTTGAGTATATGCCACCTCAAGAGAATCAGGTCTCCTCACAGAGAGCGGAACAACCTCGATGGGACCACATTAATTTTCTCGAACAAGATGAGCCTCATATATCGCAAACTATTGTTGGAGCCAACAAAGGCCTTTGGATCTCTGACAGTGATTATGAATATGAAACCAAGATGGCTTATCTCAATAATATGCGATAACAGCAATATCCCTTGGATATAGATGACATGTTTGAATAGCTACACATAGGGCCAAGGATTAAGTGGCACCTAAACCAGGCACAGTTATAGCAATTATTGCACTCGCCACTCCAAGTACACAAAGAGCATATTCCTCCTGGAGACCCTATAAAACCATTAGTGCCTAGGGCGGACCCTATCTATGTATCCATGCATAGGGCCGATCCATTTGTGCTAGTACCCACAGAGCCAGATCCGGAGCACAAATATCATCTAGGATGTTTGAGTTACAACACCCACGGTAATGGAGACCACAATCATTTCATCAACATGATCTCCATTGACCTAACTACCCCCATCCATGATCCAGTCGACCCGACACGATCATTGCATATAGACCTAGAGGCTATAGACTGGGATCGCGCTGACACACCACCATCCCCATCAGAGTACTGGCCTTATGGTGGGATGTTCCATTACACCCCAGGATAGACTCAGGATGTCTTCCATGCTGAAGAGGAACCTGATATTCCAAACGATGATCTAAATTCGACAAACGATATCCACTTGATCCCAACTCCACACCAATTGGAGGATGGGTCCCACATGTCGGTTAAGGAGATGACTGACATAGACATCAGCTCAGATCTAGTGAATTTTCAAATCATCAAGCTAGGGGTAAGTCTATCCCCCGAAGAGCAAGCCGACTACATTGCCCTTCTCAAAGATAAGAAGGAGGTTTTTGCATGGTCATACAAAGACATGCCGGGACTAGACCCGTAGCTAGTCACACATAATTTAACACTTGATCCGACAGTCAAGCCAGTAAAGCAAAAACTATGTAAGATGCACCCAACAATGGCCTTAATGGTCAAATATGAGCTACAAAAGTTGTTGGATGCACAGTTTGTCATCTGCGTGGATTACCCGCCATGGTTGTCTAACATGGTTCCCATCAAAAAGCTTGATGGGAGGATTCGCATATGCACTTATTTTTGAGATCTAAACAAAGCAAGTCCTAAGGATGATTTTCCATTGCCAAGCATCGACGCATTGGTAGACGCTACAATGGGCCACGAAATGCTCTCCCTCATGGATGGTTTCTCGGGATACAATCAAATTTGTATCAATCTCGAGGACCAACTAAAAATGGCGTTCATAATGCCTTGGGGGACATTTTTCTATAAGGTCATGCATTTTGGCCTTAAAAATGTTGGCACCACCTACCAACATGCCATGACGTACATCTTCCATGATTACATGCACAAAACTTTGGAAGATTACATGGATGATTTGTTGGCTAAATATCTTTTGCGATGACTTAAGTAAGATCCTTGATCGCCTCATGGAGCATAAGGTCAGACTAAACCCCAAGAAGTGCATATTTGGCATCACATCTGGAAAGCTCTTGGGTTACATAGTCTCTAAATGAGGAATCAAGGTAGACCCACACAAAGTCAAGGCAATCCTTGAAATGCTTCCCCCAACTACCATCAAGCAGCTTAGAAGTCTATAGGGAAAGGTCGCGTCAATCAAGCACTTCATAGCACAACTATCTGACAAATGTTGACCCATGAATAAATTATTGCACAATGGGGTCACATTTCCCTGGGATGACGAGTGCCAGTCAGTCTTTGATGACATTAAACAATACTTGGCTTTGCCACCAGTATTGGCACCACCTAGACCATGAGTGTCGTTCTATTTATACATCTCAGCTATTGAGGTGGCACTGGGCACCATGCTGTCCCAAAAAAATGAACTACACAAAGAACAGGCTACTTACTATCTTAGCCGCACCTTGGTATGTTATGAACTTAACTATGCATACGTTGAGAAGCTCTGCTTGGCAGTGGTGTTTGCTACCAAAAATCTACGCCACTACATGCTCAACAATACAACGTATGTTGTGTCTAAGGAGAATCCATTGCGATACATGATGAGTCGTACTTATCATAGTAGCCGCACAATGAAATGGATCATGTTGTTGACAGAGTTTGACATAGAATTCATTGGACAAAAATCCATAAAAGGTCAAGTCATCATCGATCAACTAGTAGAGGCTCCTCTTGAAGATGATCAACATTTGACCGTAGAACTACCTGATGATAGGGTTTTTCATGTTTTAGAATTTCCAGATTCTAATGAGCCTGAGTCACAGGCTGACATGACCTTATTCTTTGATGGTTCTAAATGTGAGCAAGGAGGTGGCACAGGAATTGTATTCTTCACTCCATAAGGGGCTCCAATGCCTCTGTCATTTAAATTAGACTTCCCATGCACCAACAACAATGTAGAATACGAAGCCTTGCTCATAGGTCTTCAGATAGTAGTCACCATGAACATTAAACGTTTAAACATCTTTGGTGATTTGTTGTTAATTGTCAATCAAGTCAAGGGGATATTCCAATGTAAATGTCCAATTCTATAGGCCTACAAAGCCCTTGTGGACAAATTCTTGGCACAACTTGAATGGTATGACATCGAGGCACTCCCTCGATCATCGAATCATTTTGCGGATACTATGGCCTCCTTGGGGTCACTAATCTCGCAAGACCCTTCCGGTGAGATGACAACCATTCAGGTCAAAATATTATCACAATCTGCAATGGAGCGTGCAAGCTCTGACCTAATGCCAGGAATCCACTTGATCCAGATTGAACCATCTCAGGATAGGTTCTCTCGAATCCATGATTGTCTGACTTGAGCCAACTGGGGGTCCTTTTTCTCCTCGACCCCTCTTAATAGCAACACAATGTTCTTTTTACAAGTTCTTTCCCGCTTCATTTTTGCTAGGGATGAACTTCAAGAGGGATTGGACATTCATACCATCGAGGTTTTTGATCAGCAGGATTGGTACACACCCATAAGGGATTACCTCAAGTTAGGTAACCTCCCCCTTGGATTGACACAAGCCGCAAAAAGATCATTTAAATAGAAAGTGACAAAACATGTCTTGTTAGGAGACATTTTGTATCGTCGGAGCTATGAAGGAATCCTCCTCTGTTGCTTGGACTAGCAAGAGTCCGCTTGGGCGATCACCCAAGCACATGATGGTACATGTGGTGGCAACTTCAGTGATATGGCCATCGTAAAGCGCATTCTTCGCATGGGCTATTATTGGCCATATTTAGAGTGAGATTATTGTGCATATGTAAAGAAGTGCGTGAAGTGTCAACACCATGCTAATTTGACACACGTGCCTTCTCAGGCCTTGCAATCGATCCAATCGGCTTGGCCTTTTTCGTAGTGGGGCTTCTATCTAATCGAAAAGATCTCCCCTACATCGTTCGATCATCACACGTTCATCATAACGGCCACAGAGTACTTTACCAAGTGGGTGGAAGCAATTTCGCTAACCTCTATGACTGGATCTCGCATTACGGAGTTTATTTTGCATAACATCATATGTCATTTTGGTATTCCATCCAAGATCCTGTCGGATAATGGGACGTCATTCAAGAACAAAGATGTGCGTGCTTTGACCACAAAGTACAAAATTTAGCATAGTTTTTCAACACCCTATTATCCGTAGGCAAATGGGCAAGCAAAGGCATCGAACAAAATGCTAGTCACCATCCTCAAAAAGACCATCGTAGATAGTCATAAGGATTGGCACATTCAAATCCTACTTGCCCTATGGGCTTATCGCACTAGCATTCGGACACCCACTGGGGCAACTCCATTTTCACTGGTGTATGGCTCAAAGGCAGTCATGCCTCTTGAGTTGGAAATCCCTTCTTTACGCATTTCAATCGATGATGACACTGCACAGCAAGCCTGGTTAGACCAACTGACGTTGCTCGATGAATGATGTGTCAATGCTCTCGAGCATTTGCATATCTATCAAGAGCGACTTAAGAAAGAATACAACATGAAGGTCCACTTAAGGGAATTTTAGGTTGGTGACTTGGTCTTGAAAGAGAACCAGAAAATTTCTAATTTGCCGTCCCATCTAAGGGACAAGTTCATGGAAAATTGGTTAGGTCCTTATGTCATTGACAGTAGAATAGGCCTTGGAACATACCGGCTCGCCTCTCTTGAAGGAATCAAGGAACTAGAACCCTTGAACATCAGTCATTTAAGGCCATTCCACATCTAGAGAGCCATAGTCCAACCAAAAGCTCCAAGGATTCCCATAATCGCTTGGTCACCCCAAAATGCCCCAAAGGTATCTATAAACCCTTTGGTCAACCCAAAAGCTCCAAGGATTCCCATAATCACTTGGTCAACCCCAAAATGCCCCAAAGGTGTCCATAAACCCTTTGGTCAAGCCAAAATCTCCAAGGATTCTCACAATCGCTTGGTCAACCCCAAAAACTGCTCCAAAGGTATCCATAAACCCTTTGGTCAAACACCAAAAGCTCCAAGGGTTACCATAACCGCTTGGTCAAAACAAATATTCAAAACAAACAAAAACAATAAAATCATCAAAAAAAAAAAAAAAATTGCATTTCAATTCCATGCATACTCATAAAAATCAAAATACAAAAATATAGGTTGCATTAGGCATCACATCCATACATTGCATATTTGCTAGGTCATACAAGTCAAAAGCACCATAGACTATCATTACTTGGCAATTCCATCATTTTCCACATCAAATCCATTTTATAAATGCATACCTCTAGAATACCACCATTCCCATTTCTAGCAGAGTCAGTTGTATCCTAATGTATATAGGGTTTTCATCATTCAGTGGTCTTTAAATTGCTAGCCAAAAACTGTACAAAGTTAAATAGATTTTACATAGGAAAGTTTTACTTGGATCACGCCTTGTTACGTAACATCCCTACACAAGTTAAAACACATAAGATAATTCCTAAGTTGTGTGAACACAAGAGAAACCTACAAAGCAGTCTAGGGTACCATAGGTGAAAGATTAGTCTGTTCATCCCCCTGTGCAAATGGTTTAAGAGTGCTGAGAATTGACAAAAGGACGAGCTCTTCCCCATCAATTTCCCCTAATAAACGGTGGTTTTCACCACTACTCACAAAAATCCCAATCACCATTGGTCCCCAAAGTTGTAAGGATTTGTACTACACGTCCCTGCCAAGGATGGGTAGTCATCCCCAAGGCCTCAAAGGATCGATGCCATTCAAAAGAAAAATCCCTACAAGCCATCATCATGACCACTTCCCATCACCTTTGGTCTCCAAAGTCGTAAGGATTCGTACTACACACCCCTGACAAGGATGGGTAGTCATCCCCAAGGCCTAAAAGATCAATGCCCTTACTTCATAATATCCATAATCCCCTTTGGTTCCCCAAGTCGTAAGGATTCGTACTACACATCCCTAAACAGGATGGGTAGTCATCCCCAAGGCCAACAAGATCAATGTCATTCCTAAGCTCAACCTTACAAAGTTTAAAATCCAAAATCAAATAATAGTGGTTATCACCACTATTCAAAATCCTTGCTCAAGAAGAAAAACAAAGAGAAAAATAAACAGTGATTTTCATCACTATGTATACGAGCAAGTATCCTAAACCATTGAACAAATACAAAAGCCTAAACTTGAATCCCTAGAATTCTTAGCATTCAAAAACCATCTAGGTGATCCTCATTACGGGTTTGGTGGACAGCCTACCTGGCAATGGCGGTATCCTAACCGCATGACGATATGTCTATCACATTAACTTTGTGTGTGCGCAGACCAATGTTTGCATGTGGATGAGCTAGCTTATGGTACCTTAGATTGTCTCGTGGATTAATCTTACTAAATACAACAACGAAGTTAGTGGAGCTAATTAGGTGATCCTCAATACAGGTTTGGTTGATAGCCTATTTGGAACTGGCGGTATCCTGACAAATACCACATAAACGAACTCAATTGCACACACAGGGATGTGAAATAACTTGGTTAAACTCAAGTCAAATTTATACCTTGTTCAAAAGTCTTGTGAGATAAATGTACGGTCTTGGCTAGTTAGTTAAAATATCTGAATCTTCGAAAAGCTTAACTACATTTTAAAAACAATTGAAACATTTCATTACGTACATCACCATCAAAAAATATGCAAAATACAAAAACAAAGTTTTCACATGCAAAGTCATTCCACAAAGTCATCCCATAAGTACAGCAAGCCAGTAAATCTTGTACAGTCTATGGTGCCATCGACAAGTTATCAACAACTCATTTCATTCATTCCATATGCATACATCATATAAATTAGAAACATCGCATTCATAATAGCATATGCATACATCAATGTAAATACATGTACATAAAAACAAACCATGAAAAGTGCATAAACACCAAAAAAAGAGTCATCTGTATATATCTCATCAAAAATGCTCGCAGGCTACAATGAACCGGTCCTCTGACCCCGCAACAAAAATCCCAAAGCTCAAAAACCCCTAAGCCTAGGGTGTCGGCCACCATGATCATGCAGGATCGGTGCGATAGGAACTACCCCCGTGGTGTGGGTCCTATGGGACCCCTCAAGGTAGCTGCTGCTAGCCCCCACATCATGCTTACTAGCGCCTCCCTCATCTAGTCGCCTACATCGAGAGGATGCTGACTGCTCAGTATCGCTCCCTCTCATGCGGCATGACGATCCGTCTACACTAGCCGTAGGAATCTGCCCCCCAAGGCGAATAATCTTTGCCTCCATATCAAACTGCTATCGAAGCAAGTCCATCTCCCATCGACGAACTATGGCCAAGTTCTCGTCACACTACACCAATGCGTTCTCCCGCTCTGCTAGCTGTGTCTACAGGAGATCAATCTCCCATGCAACATCAGTATCCCCATCCCATCGACGGTATGCTACCAGTGCATTCTCCTACTTTGCCAGTTGCATCCCTAAGCTCCTCATCCTACCTTCGAAGAAGCCCCTCCAATCGTGCATTCTCAGAGTGCAACATTGCCTTAATATCCTTTGAGACGACCTACGACATCAACATCTCTGAAAAGGTAGGCTGCTTCGGCACATCCTGCATCTTCGATTGCTTTGGAACCCCATAGTCCACGCCCACATCCTCAACCTCCACCATGTCTACATCATCATGTGAAACACCCCAACCCTCATCTGATGCCTCTGCACCCTCATCCCCTGTTGCTGCCGCCTCTGCACCGCCTAGAGGCCCCTCGCCTCGCCATCATCGTAGAGTCCACCACTGCTCATACTCTATGGTAACCCCGATGTCATCCATGTTCGGGGCATCTATCACTGTGTCCTCATCCTCACCTAGTGGCACAATGACTGGCCAAGCAAGAGTCCTCTCATCCCCCCGACATCGATAGACCACGGGCTCCCCAGGCAACCCCTGGTGCACCTCGAACTATCGTGTCACCCGACCATATGGGAAGAAATCTTGCTCAGTCCCATGATGCCCAATCAGCCACCACCCCCTCCGTACCCATCGAGCCACTCTCCAGCCTCAGGCTAGGCTAGACAATCCCGGTAGGGGCTCCGAACACCTCCCCTGGAGTAAGCCGAGCGAAGGCATCGACATAGTGCCCTACGACACCTGCCCATCGCCGACTCTGTCCCTACTCCTCAGACCTCTACCATAATGCCCCGTATCCGATATCCCGGTCTATCATCTCCACCCAAGTCATCCAGGGCAACCCCACCGGCCTCTCCACTACTATGTGCTGCCAAGCCCAGCACTACAACAAGTAGCTACAACTAATCCCCTTCCGCTTCTGGCAGTGGACCTCGTATAGCTCATCCTAGAGTTATGCCAGTAAAGTCTGTCCCCATATCATGATCATCGATGCATCTGTAGGACACTCCACCAACCTGAACACCACCTCTAGCAAGTTCCACGGGAACCTCATGCCCAAAGAGTCAGGAAACAACATGTTGGAAATAAGGCCCATGAGTAATTCATGCCTCACTCCCAAAACACCCCTCTCTAGCCACCATCGCACCAATATACCACCAATCTGGCAGTCGCCCTCCACCCTCTCCATTGGGCTCTCCACACCCAACTCCTCCCCATGCCCGAAGCAGCATGTCAGCACTGTTGTCTGCCGATCCCACGACGTCATCCGGATCGATAGTCCGTCTATTGGAATCCAAAGAATCCGATAGACATCCTCCAAGGTCACCGTCATCTCCCCTATTGGGAGATGGAAGGTATTGGTCCGGGGATCCCACAAGTTGATCAGGGCCTTCAGATAGGCTCGATCCCCGACCATCGGCTCCAACCGAGTCACCTGCTTGAGCCCAAGGGCATCAAGCCAGTCCCAGTCAGCCAAAGTCAGCGTCGCACGTGCTTCAGTGAAAACTATGGGCACACGGTACCGGCTCTTCACAACCTACAAAATAAAACAACATAAAAACATTAAAACAATGAAAAACTATACAACAATAACATGAATATACAACAATGCATCAAAATGTACAGCCAAAAACATAACAAAATTCAAAAAACTAATTTTTTAGTTCTAGGGTTTTAACTCTACACTGCTAAATTACAAAAACATAACAAAACAATTCAACAAAATCATTTGTTAGTCCTCGGGTTTTTCACTCTCAACTGATAAATTCAACAAAAACATCACAAAATTCAGAAACTAATTTGTCAGTCCTAGGGTTTTAATTCTAACTACTAAATTAAATATAAACAAACAAAAAAAAAATTCAAAACAATAAGTTGTCAGTGCTAGGTTTTTTTTTTAAACTCTAACTGATAAATTAAAAAACAAACAAAAACATTCACAAATCATTTGTCAGTTCTAGGGTTTTTAACTCTAACTGATAAATAAAAAAACAAACAAAAACATTCACAAATAATTTCTCAGATCTAGGGTTTTTAACTCCAAACTGGTAAATTAAAAACACAAAAACACAAACCACAACAAATAACTAGGGTTAAAGCTACATTTTTATGCTCAGTTTTACCCTACGTTTCTAACCTAAGTTTTGATCTTGGTTCAATTCGGGTTCAACGAAGTTTTTAAGTTATGTTCTAAACTAAGTTTTTTAGCTCAGTTTTAAACTAACTTTTGATCTTTGTTTAACTAGGGTTATACTAAGTTTTAAACTAAGTGTTAATTTTGATAGACTAGGGTTTCATTTTTAACTTTAAACAACAAAATAAACAAAAGAACAAGAAATAAGAATACCGCGGTTTTCAAATTGCAACACAAAACAATAAAGAGGAAGGGCACTCATTGGTCTCGCTTTGGCTTTGCCGCTAGATGATCCGGTGCGTGAACTCATGGTCATAGGAAAATTTTGGCAGCGCTTCTCTTCGTAGAATTGACCTCCTCCTCCTCATAGCTCCAAATCACCAAGAAAAACAAATGCAAATGAGCCCAAAACTCAGTTTTGGCCTTTAAATAGGCTTTTTGAGCCTGTACTCGTCCCCCCTGGGAAGAGCGCTCTGGTTAGTGCTCGTCCCTCCCTGGGACGAATACTAAATAGGAATTCGTCCCACCCAGGGAAGAATACAGAGCAAAAATTTCAAAAACAACAAAAACTGCACAAAATGGCACAAAAACAAGCAAGAAAAGTGTCCGATAAGAGTGCTTTTGCACTTGACAATCCGGGCATGCAAAATAGATGTCGGGGTCACAAATCCTCACTATCCTATTCCCTAAGAAGGCTACCATAGCTGGACCACTCCACGGGAAGACGGATTTTTGAGAATTTCATCCCCAAACGATGTCACCAAAAGGGTCAAAACCCAACCAAAAATAGCAATAACATTTCCGAACGAAGGCGCCTTTGCACCTGACATTCTTGGCATCCAAAATAGATATTGGGGTTACAAATTGTCACTATCCTACTCCCTAAGAAGGCTACCATAGCCGGACCGCTCCATGGGAGGACGAATTTTTACCAATTTCAGCTCCAAAATGCATCACAAAAAGGGTTCACACCCACCAAAAATAGGTCAAAATGTTCAGAAACTGCTTTCGCATTCAACGGTAAACAACTGAAGGCACCCTTAACTAAGTCATCTTGGGTCAAGCGACTCGTCGCTTTTCTCATGTCGGTCATTCCCTCATCGATTCGTCGCTTGAGGGGGTAGTCACACTTAGTCACCAATCAAAAAAAACATACCCAATCAAGGAAATGACACACATTCAAAGGATCATTGATAAAGACAATCACGCCCCTGCTTGGGGCAGCAAAAAAGCAATTATCACAAGCTAATCAAACACTTGGCATTCATGAATCATGAACTCAAGGTTCCCACAAACAAAAGGTTGTGCCCTTTGCCTATTCATGACTGATCAATGTCCAAGCTCAAGTAACACCTCACCGAAAAAGGTTAACACTTGAATTAAGTTCCTTAGCTCGTCAGAAGCAAGGATTCAAGAATGCGTGCCCTTTCCATACTTGGGGCATCAAGAGTTGGTTAGGTTACTGAGAAACCCTAATCATTAGTGCTTTGGTTATCTATTTTTGCTTGGTGTTGTGCCTTGCATAGTGCTTCCAAAAAATGGGCATCTATAGACACCAAAACAACACCAATCCGATTATGTGACAACAAGCGCTGATCGCATTGACACAAATAGCCCCTAGGGCAGCCCCCAGAGGTTAAACAGTGGTCCTAACCACTTCCAAAAGTAGTTTTGGAGGTCAGAGGTCAATTTGGCACCTTTTTGGCACCTTGCTCTCTACTCGTCCCACCCCGGGACGAATACAAATTGGCATTCGTCCCACCCAGGGACGAATATCAATATTCGCCCCAGGGTGAGGTGAATAGCAAGTTTGACTGGAAAAAAGTCAAACCTCGACAAGTTCGCCAGTTAACGGAGGCTTCAGGCCATGCAATTGCGAGGAATAGCTTTAAATCAAGAAGAGAGACTTCTGTCATGCATGTCTTTATTTTAGAAACCTCATGCAAGGAGACTCTAAATCAGGGAATTATCTTTTCTCTCAAAATAGGACAATCAACTCAAGTGGCGCCCTCGCATGCGCATTCCAAACAAAGAGACCCTAGGTCTATAAATTGGTGAGTTTTCTCACCCAAAAGATATACAAAGAAGGAGCATTTGAGCAATGAAGTGCTGCCAATTTACATACCTACTTGCGATTTGTGCCTTTCACATCCTTAATCTCTCATTCGAAAGGGAGGTTATTGGGTGATTATTGGAAGCATGAATCCGGACCCAAAACCCGATATTTGGCCACAATATTCCACAAAATTTGTCGAAAACACCCCATAATAAGTTTTGGACCCATCCCAAGTGGATTGGTGCCAAAACGAAGTCCCAAATGGTGGGCGTTCTGCCCCCGGGCGCCCCCCAAGCTGTCACAGCCCTAATCGCCCCACCCCGAGATGATTAGAAATTTGTGATAGATTTCTCTGATTTTTCTTTTGCATCTTATTCTAGGTCTGTTAAATAGGTTGTAGTTTAAATTTCACTTCATTCTGAGCAATTTTGACTAGGTTTTTATCATTTCCCGCCTTTACTAACTTGCATATGGCACCAGCAAAATTTGGGTGATAGAGGCCAAATTGGAGAAATATGACCTTTTGGGTCTTCCCAAAACACCCCCAATTAGCTAACCCCAACTTTGCAGGTCATTTGGAGCTTTCTGGATAGGACATTGAAGAGGGTGCTTTTTGACAAGTTATTGCAGGTCTATTCGTCCCACCCTGGAGCGAATACAAATCTGTGAGGAATTTCTAGACTGTTCCTTTTGTAGTGGCTTCTTGGTAACATATTTATGCTTTTGTTAAAATTTTAGGTCGATCTAAGGTCATTTGATTATCGTTTTAATATTTTCATGCATATACTGACAGTAGGCCTTGGGAAATACATGTTTTATTCTATCTATAGGTGCTACTAATATTTTATGTTTCTTTGAACGTAGGTTTTCAACATCAAAAGAGAAGGAAGGAGTCAACAATCATATACACAAGCGACGGTGACGTTTTGGTCCGCCCATCTTACATGTGGGCACGCGAAAGAAGGATTGCTATCATGGATGTGATCAAAAACATATTTAATGCTCCTATCCCCTAAAAAATGAAGGAGACGTATTGTAACACGACTTTGAAAGCACATCAATAAAAATGACCTTATTCCATATTGCTTTTATCTTGTGTCGATTCGCTCATGTTCTTTCCTTTTATGCATTTTTTCAATACATAGGCTTTTGGCGTTAAGTTTGGTTTTAGACGCATCGTATTCAACATATTCCTTTTTGTTTCCATATCCTCGTGCTTTTAGAACCATATATAACTTTAGCAATAAATAAAAATTATTTTTATATTTATAACTTCATTTTTTTTTAATTTTAATTGAAATTTTACTATCAACTGTCATTAGCTCCATTGTTAAATTTCTAGACTTCTAAGGAGAGATCCAAGTTCAAATCTTACCAAGTCAATTATGCATAATAGTCAAGATGTAAAATAGTTGGGGCTCCTTTTAATTCCATATAATCAATTTTATGTATATTTCAAAATACATTAATATTTATAGATAATTATTATAATCATCTTAAGGAATTCTTGTATAAATAGAATTTCAAATTATTTTGATATGCAATGATCATCTCACTCATTGTGAGACTAACATTACATGTGTATTGACTTTTTATATTTTTTTGAATAGGTTGAAAAGCTAGGGGCACATCAGGGGCCAAAACATTATTTTTTTTATTAGGGTAAAAAGAGGTTTTAGGGTCCCCAAACCTGTATATCAAGTTATGTAAGATAGTACAATATGGTGCAAAAAACTTACAAAATACTATCATCCACTTAGTAATATGACTGAACCTTAGAATACTGCATATCAAAAAAACAACTTCCCCAACATGAAAAATTAGTAGACCACTTGCAAAACAAAAACTTATAAAATATATATATTAAAAACAAAACTGTAGCTACCACCCAATCATAAAAAAAAAAAAAAATCCTATTGTGGCCTCTCCACAACTATCCCCAAATTTTTGGGGACCCATCTTAAAATTTTGTGTGTTTGGGGTTTTCGGTTTCTGTGAGTGACAATTTTGATAAGTCTTTGCTCATGGACTTTGCCTTGTAGGTTCCAAGGTTCACTTTTTTTTTATTTGTGGAAAACATCCCAAAAGGGATGCCACTTTCGGTAAGACCCAAGGAGGCAGGGGTATCCATTCCGCCAAAAACGCCCATGACTCGGACCTGGCCTACCACCTTTGACACACTCAAGGAGCAAACAAACACACAAACCCAATTTAAAAATAAGCAAATAACAACAAAAATAATAAAATAAAATAAAAAACATGCTCCTTGAGTGTGTCAAAAACAAAAGCACAACCAAACACGCACAATAAGATAAAAGAAACCACAACACAAACCACATAGAAAAACACAAGAAACACATAACAAAACACAAACAAGACAAAAACAACAGAACACTACAAAGACATAACCCAAAAAAAAACAAGAAAAATAAACACAACCAAAACCTAAAAAATTAAAAAATAAAACAAAAATAAAAATAAAAAACAACCAACAACAGACAATAAAAAAAACAAAAAATATAGAAAACACTCACCCATAAAAACATGAAATAACACAAACAAAGAGAAACCCAAGAACAAGAACGAAAAAAAACACAAGAACAATAACAAAAAACATAAAAAAAAAAACAAAACAACAAAAACACAAGAACAACAAAAAACAACACAAAAAAAAAAAACCCACCCACCTTAAAAAACTAAACAAAAAAAACAAAAAGGAAAAAAGAAATAAAAAATGAACAAAACAAAGACCTATCTAGACCATAAGACTATTAAGGCAAGAATCAACAGAGGAAACAAAATAAAGAATAGAATGAGCTAGGGAACTAAAAAAACTGAATGAACCAAAGAGAAGAAAAAAAAAAAAACAAGAAGAAACTAGGTACCTTCAGAACTCGGAGCCATCCAAAGAAATGATAGAAAGAAGAGCTTCCCTAATTTGAGAAGCCCACCATATAGGAGGGTGGCCATAACAAGTAAGATCACCTTTGTCCAAAGCCCAATTAGCTAAAGCATCAACACTCTTGTTTTGATCTCTCGACCACATGATTGTAATCAACTTTCAAAAATCCCATCCGGATTAACTCGAATCTTCTCAATAATTCTTTTTATTCTCCAATCCACCTTATGATTCTTAGAAGGATTCTTCAAGAGATTAATCATAAGTTGAGAGTCGACTCAACTAACACCTTTTCCCATCCAACCTTAGTAGCCTCCTCGAAGACCTCTCGAGGATACCATACCCCTCAACGAAGGTTATTGGAAAGAATACCCAAATTCTCAAGCAAAAGTAAAAACCAGGGAGCCATCTCGAAAGTCTACCAATTCCTCCCACATCGGCTTTTCCAGGGTTCCCTCTAGAGGCTCCATCAGTATTGACTTTTCCAAAATCCTTAGGAGGAGGTTGCCAATTTCTATTCCTATCCAATTTACTAATACTCACATTCCCTTTAAGATGGTTGCCCTTAGAAGGTTTAATCTTCAATCTTTGCATCACTTGATCCCATATTTGGTGGGAGTTTTGGGGGTGATTAAGGAGATGATGGACTCGATTCAACTAAGTTGGCTATGGTCTTTTGCCAAATATAGTGAATATCCTTCCTATCTTGATTAAAAATTTGGTTGTTCCTTTCATTCCAAATATTCCAAAGAAGAATGGTAGAACCCATCCAAACTAATCGCCTAATAAAATGATCAACACCCTCTTGATTAGGCCAATCCCTCCAAAGTCTGTTCAAAAGTAAAAAAATTGGACCACCGTAAGCCAAGTAAAGTGGCCATTCTCCTCCACAGCTCGAGGCTAAAGTACACTCAATAAAAATATGGTTGATATTTTCTACATTCTCTTCACACATTTCACATCTAAAAGGGCCATGAAAACCACGCTTCATAAGTTGCTCGCTAGTAAGCACCCTACGATGCAATAAAAGCTAATTAAAGAACCTCACCTTAGGCCATAGCTTTTGAGCCCACAATTGAGAAAATATGTCGAAAGAATGGTTGGGATTATTATGGCATAAGGTCAAATAACCTTGAGCAACCGAATACTCACCCTTAGTAGTGTTGTTCCATCCAAAACAATCTTTTTCATGGGACCAAGAGAGGGATCTCATATGAAGGATGCCTTGGATATCTTGTCTTTGCCTTTCTAGGGATTTGAATAGGCCAGTCCTCAATAGGGATCCAATATCTACCAACCTTTGAATTACCAGTATGGTACCGACAGTAATTAGCCACCTTTATCCAATTAGCTCGGTGAAGCTCCTCCATCCAAGGCCTCCAATCGGGAAACTGAGTTATCAAAGGCTTGTGACCATCCCAAGAATCTGTCCAAAAATTTGCATGTTGACCATTATGAATGATCCAAAATAATTTTTTCTTTATCAAATCCTCACCAGTCTTAAGAACTCGCTAAAATGGGAGAACCTTTGGAAGGAAGTTGATAGCGAACAAGGTCTTCAGGACTTTTGTTCTCAAGCATATTTAGCACGAAGATTATTGGCCCAAAGAGCATTGGGGTTATGCAACATCCTCCAATATAATTTAGCAGCTAAAGCTTTGTTGTTATTAATTGAAGACCGTAAACCTAACCCCCCTTCACTCTTAGGAAGACATAAAGTATCCCATTTCACCAAGGCCCATTTTCTTTTCTCCTTAGTACCACTCCAAAGGAAACGATGACTCGATTTGATCCAATTCTCGAAGAACAGCCTTTGGAATATTCAAAATGGAAGAAACATAAATAGGAATAGCTTGAAGGACTGATTTTACCAAGGTGATTCTACCCCCATAAGAAAGCCACTTGTTGGTCCACTTTCCAATTTTCTTCTTGACTTTGTCCAACAACCAATTCCAATCTTTATTTTTCTGCCTTTGAATATTTATGGGAATACCTAAATAAGTGATTGGAAGAGAGGTCTTCTTATATCTTAGCTTATCCAAGACCATGGATTCCTGTCTAGCAGAGCAATGAAAGAAAATAACTTTAGATTTGTCTTCATTGATCAACCGCCCAGTAGCCTTAGAAAAATAGCTAATGATTTGCTTAATATTAGAAGCTTCCTTAACTCGTAGCTTTACCTAAAATAGTAGAGTCATCCACAAATTGAAGATGAGAGATAGGTCTAGCTCCATGAGCAATGGTAACTCCCTCAAGGGTTTTGTTTTCCCTCTTTTTGGTTATAGTCCTACCCAAGCATCAAGCAAGAATGATGAATAAATAAGGGGATAGCGGGTCACCTTGCCTAATACCTCTAGAAGCCGGGAAAGACCGAGAAGGCCTCGCCATTGATAAGAACTAAGTAGGAAACTCGAAGAGATACATCCCATAATCCAATCCATCCAATCCTTAGAGAAACCAAATTGCCTCAAAACTTTGATAAGGAAGTGCCAATCCACTCGTCATAAGCTTTGGATAAGTCTAACCGAATGAACATGGAAGGAGAATTTTGCATATCCATGGAATGGATGGCTTCCCGAGCAAGAACTATCTCATCTACTATTTGACGTCCTTCCACATAACCCCCTTGCTCTGGGGAAATAATCTTATGCAAAAGAGGCTTCAACCTTTCTCGCCATGATTTTAGTAATGATTTTGAGAAGAACATTACATAAAGCAATAGGTCTAAAAGCCGAGATATGATCAACCTCTTGAGCTTTTGGAACAAGAGTAATATAAGTTTTATTGATAACCTTCAAAATTTCTTTTGCTTTCCCGGCTTCTTCCACCACCTCTAATAAATCAACATGAAGGATATCCCGTAACTCTTGGTAGAACTCAATAGGAAAACCATCAGGACCTGGGGTTTTCCCTTTTTGCATTTTAAAAACTACTTGTTGAAGCTCATTGATAGTAACAGGAGCAATCAAAATAGAGTTCTCCTCGTAAGTGATAAGAGAAGGGATTGCTTGAAGAACATTATATTGTGAAGCCGAGTCAAGGGGAGTAGCAAAAAAAATATTGGAAAAGTAATCAACAACAATAGAGTTCATGCCATCCCAAGTATAAACAACATCTCCGTAATCTGATTTTAAGGAAGAAATAAAGTTGTGAGATCTTCGAGCTAGAAGAGATTTGTGGAAAAAATTTGTGTTTCGATCTCCTTCTTTGAGCCATTGAATTCTAGATTTTTGCTTCCATAAGATTTCTTCTCTTTTTTCCCATTCCTCTAACCGAGTTGTGAGTTTAATTTCATCTCGCACTTCTCTTCTCTCGTGAGGCCATCTAAACGGATTTTCTTATTCAAATTTTCAAGATGAGCAATAACTTCATGTTTTTTTTTATGAACATCCCCAAACTCTTTCCAGTTCCAAGTCTTGATTTTGGATTTAATGTATTGCAGTATTTTGACAAAATAGAACATCTTAGTCCCATGCCTAGGTTTACCTTCCTTCCACCATTGTTGCACATGAGGTCTGAAGGAAATGTCTCTAAGCCACATTAATTGAAAACGAAAAGGAGAGAAACTCACATTGGTTTTCCACATTTCCACCATGATCGGCCAATGATCCGAACCAACATTATTAAGAGTCTTCACTTTAGGAATGTGACCATGGATTAAGAAATTTTTAGAGAGCAAAAACCTATCCAATCTCTCCATTATACAAGCTAAGCCTTGCCTTCTATTAGACCAAGTCATAAGGCCATTATCTCGGTTGGATATCCACAAGATGGAGGTTTGCAATATATTCGCTCATGAGGTCGGTGCTTTTGTCCAAATTTCTATTTCCCCCCTTTTCTCATCCAGAGAGAGGATGGTATTGAAATCTCCTCCGATCAAGATCCAAGCTTTAGGAAAATGAGAGATAATATGAGTAATATCCTTCCACTGTCTTCTTTTTTCCTCCAAAGAAGTCGGAGCATAAACAATAATGCAGAGCATAATCTGGTTGGAATGTCTACTTTGAATAGCTATAGCCAACAAACCCCAACTACCAACCATATGGTGAATAACTACCTCTTTTGGATCCCAAAGACAAGCAATGCCACCCGAAGTCCCTTGGGAACTGAGGGAAACCACTTTTCCAACTGGCCAAATTTTACTGGCAATTAAGTCCATATCCTCCATTGACATCTTAGTTTCTTGAAGGAAAACAAGATGTGGATGATTTACCCGAATCATTCTTCTAATTTCATTTTGTTTTGAAAGACTCCCTTTGAGTCCTCTAATATTCCAAGTGATGATCTTCATTAATACCAGGGCTAAAAAAGTTGGGAAGGGCATTAATCTTACCTTCCTCTACAAGCTTTTCACCTTCTTTTACCATATGATATTGATTGGTCTTGCGACCTACTTTTTGATTAGAATCCATCTTCAATTTTTTTTCCCTGTTTCTTGACTTATTCCAATTGAATCTGAAATGGCTTCTAACCTTGAAGAATGCTCGTACACAACCAAAATTTTACTAGATGGTTCAATAGAGTCTATATTGGGACCTCGCATTATTTGAAGTTTTGACATTTGAAATATTGTTTTTCTTGTGTAAATTTTCTCCTTTTTTTTTTTTGTTGAAAACCTTTGATTTGTTGGTTTGTCTCTGAGTTCTTCCCTTCATATTTAAATTGTGTTTCTAAGATTTCAGTTTCCATTATTTCCTCTTCCTCACTTGGGACATCATTTGTGGAAAGGATTTCAAACATATTAGCAGATGACTTTGATTGATCCTTCATAACTGGTTTTTTCTGAGTGTTCTTCTTCTTAGGTATTTGGAAACCTGCTAAGTTTATATCTTCTTTCTTTTGATCAAGAATTTTATTTGGGCAAGCACTGGCCAAATGACCATATTCATGGCAAATTCTACAATGAAAAGGAATGTTCTCATAGTCCACTACTTGCTCCCAAGTGTCTTCCCCAAATTGTAATGTGATCTTTTTAGGTAGGGGTTTGTCAAAATCCATTAAAACACAAATCCGAGCATAAATAATATGTTCAAAATTTTGAGTACAATCAAGCAATCATCATAAAAGTTCCTAAAGAGTTTCCAATTGAAGAAAAAATAGTAGGATTCCAAAATTCAATAGGGAGGCCAAAGAGTCTAACCCACACGGGAGCAATAGAAGGCATCTCTTCTTCGGCTTTAAATTTAGTATGCCAGGGCTTCATGAAAAGCCCCGCCCTTCCAAAAAACCAAGGCCCCCTTGAAAAGTTTTCTCTCTATCTTCATTATTAGCAAATAAAACAAGAAAATAACCATTTGGATAAATAGAGATTTGTAACTCACCTTTAGTTTTCCAGCTTTTTGCAGCCCTAGACTTTGAAAGCAAATAGGCTCAGAAAAAAACCCACAAATCGACAAATTAGTTCTCTTTTTTCCAAATCTTCAATGCCGATCTGAATGTTATCCATATCAAGCTTAACAATAGGAGTTCCATCACCTGCTTTAAGACATCCCGACTCCATTTTCCTGGGATCAATCTTAGGCATTCTTAGAGGTTTATGGGAAGCCCTAATATTGATATTAGCATTGGGCTGAGGCTGTCCACCACGAAGGGCATCCCTAAAATTCATTTTTGGGACTCGAGTCTTCAAAATTCTTACCCTTGATAGGGGTTTTCACAAGAGAATTATTTTGTGGGTGCACCTTAGCACCAGATTCACTTGAGATATGAGCCATTTTTTGATCAACTACTTGAAACTTGTTTCGTGATCTCTTTAATCCTTGCCCTAGACGTCGTGGAAAGGTATGGTTTTCACTTTTCTTTTGTGCAGCAAATTGGAAGCCGTTGTCACTCAAGTTCACGAGTATGATCTGTTGAAAGACAAATTTCTAACCCATCTTGTATCCCCTGCAACATTTCCTGCTAAAATATTGAGAATAAACTACAAAAACATTGGCCGCTAGGGCCCGAAGGCCCTAAAAACCAACCTCCGAAGCCGCTTGCACTCAACCCAGATGAAACCCTCGCATAGCCGCTTGCCAAATATGTCGTTCACACATAGGGATGCGCTAGGATCTGTGTTGCTCCAAATGATATGAAAATTGGTGGAGACGTTCTAGGGTTTTTCAGGCATCTACCCTCAAAATTTCAGCTCAATCCGAGTCCGGATGAGTGAGATATGACCAAAACAAGTTCGGCAGTTTGGGCAGTCCTGCGAAAAACGTCTCCAAGGTTCACTTTTGGTGTGTGTCCTTTTTGATTTGATATTTTTGTCATTTTCAATATTTTAATGTTGATTCAGATATTATGATGCTTAGGCTGATTTTATTGGTTTTGAATTTAAATTTAAAACATTTGAAATTAACCAAAAGAAAATCATGTTTAAAAAGAAAAGAAAATAAATAAAAATATAAAATATAAAAATATAAAAACATAAAAACAAAATGTTTTATGTCTTTGTCCTTTTTTTATATAATGTTTTCTTTTAATAAAAATATAAAACATAAAATTAAAAATTAAAAATTAAAAAAAAAACAAAAAAATGTTATAATGTATATATTTACATATATATACTTGTAATAATGTCAATGACCTTATTATTATGATTATTTTAAAATATCTTGGTTTTAAGTTTAGTATCTTAATTAATTTTGGACTGGTGTTTGATTAAAGTAGTAAAGTGTTGGTTTGTAATATGTTGTTTACATTGTTTGTGTTTGATATATGCAGATCCCAATGATACGATGTGTCAAGTTTTGAACGTGAACATGCGAAAGACATGGATGCTATGACGAACTCCAGTGACGTACGAACCAAAGGTGATAATTACATGCATGGTGAGGCACCTGAAGAACACAAGCTTATACTAAGAGGGGGGTGAACAATATAAGACAAATTTTTACTTTTCTTTCCCAAAAAATATTATGCAATGTATCAATAGCAATGTCAACAATAGTAATCAAAGCAATGCATAAATCATCACACACAATAGAGACATCAATTTAACGTAATTCACCCAATGCGGGCTACTCCATGGAGAAAATATTTCACTAATATTTTCTCAATAAATATCTTGGGAATCCTTTCCCTATTACAATGTTTATGGACCTCTATCCAAAGGAGACACCAATCCCCTAATCAAGTTCATGGATCTCTATCCATAGGATAATTCCTTTCTTCTCTACTCTGGCTGGTGATATTCTAGAAGAACTACTACCTCCACTGCACTGGCTAATGGATATCTATCCACTAAAGACTCTTATCCTCACTCAGAAGACCTATCCTCACCGATCCGGCTAATGGATCTCTATCCACTGGAGACTATCATCCTCTATACTTTGTCACCTCCAAATCTTACTCTTAGCTCTATCTCAAATCTGTACTAAACACAGTATTTCGGTCTAGCACAAATCTTATCAATCTTTGTCTCTTGTCTGGCACAAACCTATCCTTAAATTTGCACCAAACTCTATCCTCAAATTTGCACTAAACATAGTCCTTCAGTCTAGCACAAAGCTATCCTCAATATTTATCCTCAAGCCTTAACACAAAGCTTGATTTAATCTCAAATCAACTCTGTTGGATCTTCCCCAAACCTTAACTCAAGGTTTGAAAAAATCAATCAACCAACTCTGCTCTCAAGTCTTCTCAAAGACTTATCTCAAATATGCATTGTAAGCTTCCACAAAATCTCACACTAATCTGTCCACAAGTCCTCTCTAGAACTTGTCCAATCTGCTCAACAATCTCTATCCTCAAATCTATATTGTAAGCTTCCACAAAATCTTACACCAATCTATCCACAAGTATTCTCAAAGACTTACCTCAAATTTGCTCAAAAATTCCTCACTAGAACTTGTCTAATCTCATAGAAACATATAGAGAATTGTTAAAGACTCAATATGGTTCACATTCATCATAATGCTCAATCACTTTCAATCTCTCTTTTTATCACAGAAACATATAGAGAATTATTAGAGACTCAATATGCTTCACATTCACCACAATGCTCAATCACTTTCAATCTCTCTTTTTATCACAAAAACATATAGAGAATTGTTAGAGACTCAATATGTTTCACACTCTCAAACACTCAACCTCTTTCTCAAATCAATTCAGAATATGAAACAATTTTTTCGTAGAACTTGAACTACCACTTCAACACTCCCACTTGACTAGGCTCAATCAACTCTACTCAACCAATCACTCAATGAAACAATCCTTGCTCACAAACCCTAGTCCAAGCATATGAACACTCATTCAATTATTTCCAACCAATCTCACATAACAATGATACTCATGTTATTTCATAAACCCTAGTTCAAGATAGTTCACAACTTCACATAACAATGATACTCATAATTTTTTACAAACCCTAGTTCAAGATAGTTTACAACTTTACATAACAATGATACTCATGTTCTTTGCACAAACCCTAGTTCAAGCATATGAAAGCTTTACTCAATATTTCCAACAATGCTTATCAAACAAGATTTCTAGAATCAACTTTCGTTCTAGAAAAACTAAACTCAACAATGTTTATCTAAGAACCCTTTTCACTCCAACTTAACACTCACTACATACAATAATTACTCACTAGAAGATGTGCCCATACCCTTTTGTTTGATGAAGAAGTGCCCTTAAAACCTATTTTAAACACAATTTTCTTCTTTGCTAATTTCAATGGTTAGATGACAAATATCACACTAACCCTCTCTTATAAATATTTCTCAATTATAAAAATAATCAAACTCAAATACACCTTATTACTCCTTCTTTGAAATTAGAAATCATCAAAACATACGTAAAATAATTACTTAATTACTCCTTATAATCTCCAATATCAACCTCCAAAAATCAAACCCTCAAAAATAATGTTGCCTATCCTTTTATCTCCCTCAAATACTCAATAATCAAATTTAAAAATAAACTTTATAACCCTCCAAAATATTTATTTTTCATCCAACCTTAGCAAATCCAAAATAACTCATGCAGCCTTGGCAAATATTAATAATGCATACCAGCATACCTTTATCTCAAACAAAAGGTGTTGACGAGTTTCGAACGCGAGACCACTCCTAGGCAAGAACCTTATTGAGGTGCTAGTCCACCATGTGGTCTATGAGCCTCCACACGAAGGGGAAGGCTCAAGCCTTCCTCTTCTTCCTTTTTTATCGATGCAACATAAAAATGAAATGCCCTTCTTCATTGCAAAAAAAACTCAATGGGTTTCGAACCCTGCTCTCTAGCCTTTCGTAAGTCTTAGCACCACCCGCTATTTCCAACTGCGCTACACAGTGTTGTGTGAAGATAAAGGATCCCCGCTCCTATTTGTCCTATCCTCTACCATCGATAGCTTTTAAAACATGAAAACCTTACACTCTTTTGCACACAAATTTTGGAGCATTGATTTCATCGATTATTGCATGGGGATTTTGACTAAGGTTTTTGCCCTCTTTTATATACGAAGGCCAATGTTTTGGAAATATCGACGCCTTATTCGAATTTTGAATTTGAATAAATAAATAATATTTATAACCCAACCTTAGGGTTATTTTAATTAACATAAATTAATTTTATAATTAAATTATAATTAGTCTATAATTAACTTAATAACTTTAGAAGTTAATTAAATTAATTAACAAATTAATTTATAATGAATTAATTAAAATTAATTTTTAATTAATTTAAATATCCTTTTAATATTATAATATTATTTTGCTTTCTTCATTGCTCTTTAAACCTCATCTGACCACCTGAAACTGGATCTGACCAACTAGAGGTGGACTTTCTTTTTGCACTGATTGCGGATTTGCTTCTTTTTGCACTGCTCACTGAAACTGACTTTTGACATCAATGACAACTCACTCTTGACATTAATGACAGCTCAACTACTCAAAATGTTCAACGCCACGGTAGAGCGCTGAGTTTGCATAGAGCTGGACAGTATCGGGCATCAAGGTGGAGATGGTGGGCAAGATATCAGAGCCTTAACAGCTTGGTGGTGACGGATGGTCCCATATGTAGGGACGACACATGGGAAACAGTGGTAAATAAAGATATGCAAAGACATCATGTCGAATGATGACAAAATTATATAACTGTAATTCGCGTTGTGAAGCTAACGTGAGTCTACGTGATAACACAGGGTGCTACGCAAGGCGACGGTTATATACAGTAGTAGCAGAAGAATTTTATCTAATCGACGGTAACAACCTAGAGCAACGAGGATCAATGTGATTCTATGGCACATCGAGCAAAGGATATAGCAATGTTTACAGATACAGTTGAACTGGGGAAGTCACTGCCAGCGTGGGAAGAAAATCAATAGCAATGACAAAGACAAACAAACTTGCGAGAATTTAGTGAATGTGAACTGATTTGAGTAGATTGGTGGGCTATTCGAAAGAACGCCCACATGGGATTCCAACGAGGATGGTTAAACTAACATGTTATCAACCCCAAAATATCCTAGGCGTTGACAGCGTGGTACGCACAGTCAAAACGCTCCTTTAATTAACATTTTTAAAATGCTGGCGGATGGGTTAATTGTACATCAATGTCAGGATTTCTTGTTATGGATGGATAAGTGTATATAGCCAAGCACCAGTCTGCAAAAATCAAACTGGATAGTATGAATCGTAATGACATGGTCGACGTGGTCCACGGCGATGTGTAGGAGGTTTATGGTAGGTATGGATCTCGTCGTGGAGAGCAAATCAAATAGTATGAAACCAGCAATACCTTTGAACCTATGTTTAAACTGACATAGGAAGATAAATAGAGATATTTGACAAGATAGCATAGCACCAACATTACACACTGTCATACACAGCTGAAGGTATGAAATGAAGATAATCAGCAGAGACCAAAGCCATGTAGAATCACTGGGAAGTGAACACATTATCATTACAATGGGAAAACACGTAGGAAATGTTGGCTATCTTTAAAACCTTATTCGCTAGGGATGTTGGATAACTATTGTTGTTGTGATGTGAAGAGAAATTATATAGTGAATGACCAGCGACAACATGGATGCATATGAAGAATGTGGACACTGTGTAATGCCAAGGTGGCTTGGACGGGATTTCATCGACACCGTGGGGTTATGCGTAGTAGTGAACATGCAAATGAGTGCAGATTGTGGAAAATCATGTAACATCAGATGAATATAGATTTTACACAGCGATGGTGGATTGTGACAAAGCACAACTCAGACATGAGCTTGATGATTCGAATAACATGATGGGAAAAGTTCTAAATAATGATATACTATTGTCGACGTCCAAATGGATATGTAGCTCATAGCTATAGATGTTAACGTTTATGTCCAGATGATGCATAATTCGAACCTTGACGACAGACTACCGGATGACGAGTAACAAATACACACGCATACATAATGGCAGAGCGAGGATAGCAGCCAAAATTCCTGCATTCCACATGCAAAGAATTTTTATTATAGCCGTGTAAGTCATCATTAATTGGGGATCGTCGCGGTATTGGTGGTCGGTCTCTCCACACAAGCGTTAGAGATTTCGAGCTCGAAAGACATCATGGCAAGCGATAGCCAGGAGGTGGGTGCACCTTCTAAAGGAGAACGACCGCATATTGAAGACGTTATGGTACGCAACGGACCAGTTTGGCGGAGTAGTGTGTAAGCGTTTGGTTGACAGAGCAATAAATATTTTGGCAAGAATTATCATGAGGACCAAAAATTCCACACGTCTACCACTCGTCTACCACTACTTATTATGATTTGTTGTTATATTACTTCTCACCTTAATTAACAATGAGACTTGTATAAAGATATTTAAACTTAAATCTATGGCTAACATAATTAATTTCAACAAGGAAGAGGGGACACTATGATTTCAAGGAAGTGTATTAATACATTCATTTTCACCCCCTCACACATATTGTATACACACTCATAAACCCTTGGCCATGGTTTGAATTTGGATCCTCCAAATGAGAGCTTAAAGTCATACTCCTAAAATGTCCACAATAACTATATATATGTAATTCTTGCATTAAATTTTGTTTAAAATTTAATAAAAGGTTTAAGAGAATGCTCTTTACTTTACATATAGAATCAAAATTAAACAATTTTGGGATAGTTAAATATTTTAGCCTCCTCATTTCTTGACAACTAACTAAAGGATGTAAGAGTTCATCATGGTGATGTCTACTATGAAATAAGCATAATTAACATATTGTTGGCATTTTTGCCACACTAAAATGAATTTTAAAATTTTGTCTAAATATGCTATAATTTTTGCTCAGCGAAATCCAATTTCACGTAACGTTTCAAGCAAAATATAGTTTTCAAGTAGGAGACAGTTCAAATTTAGGTTTTGCCTTGGCAAAAGGTCCATTTCACCAATTTTCCAACGAAATTTGTATTTCGGCAACGACATTCCATTTCACCCTCGTCTTGGCGCATTTTTGGGTGAACTTCATTTATACTATGGCAAAATCACCATATCGCGTGCTACCTTGGCGCAATCATATTTCCCCACGTTACCTTGGTGAAATCACAATTTTTGGCATAACACTTGAGCGCAGTTCCTGGGTGAAAACCCCTTTCTTTTCATGCCTCACAATGGCAAAATTCCTTTTCACGCCTCATAGTGGCGAAAATCCTATTCGTGCAAAGATCGGATGAAACTCCTTTTTGCATGCTGCTTGGTGAAAAAAGCAACAACACTTGGCGCATTTTCTAATGAAGGCCTCTTTGCGCGAAGCATGGGGTGTTATCTTGGGCTTAAACCCATGACACTCTATATCTTGGTGAAAGCACTTTTTCATGCTATAGCCTAGCGAAAGCATCTATTCGTGCTATACCATGGAGAAATCAATTTCTTTGCATGCTACGCCTTGGAGAAAGCCCTTTTTGGGCTTCACCTTGGTGAAATCAATTTACTCCATTTTCTCCAGGAGAAAATCATGGTCAAAGGTGCTCTGAGTAAAGATCATACTGGAGGGGATTTCAAGGCCAGTGAATTCAATTTTTGGGGCAAAAAAGGTTAAATTTTTTGGAATTGTTACTAATAAAGATCAGGTTTGATAGATAACTAGAAGATTACCCAAATTAAATGTCATTCACTCTTGACTCTGGTGTGATCCTGCTATTTTCAAAGCATCGCTATGGAAATGAATTTTGCTGATGATTATGGCTAGGTCTCGATATACCATCTCCCAAAATTGCTCATTGCTTCCCAAGGTACCACCAAATTGGTTTGTTGTTGCTATCGAGGAGAAAATTACGACCGATCAATCTATCATTTTCCATCATTTTTATTTAATGAGCATTTAATTTTGGAGGTGAAATCCTCTATAAATACTAGAGAACTTGATATAAAAAATAGGAGGGACATTCTGTTGAAAAAATCTTGGAGTTTAAATTTCTACCTCAATTGAAAGACTTTTGACTCTGGTTCCTGGATTAGTTGTGTATGTGATTGCTTTTTGCTTGTCATTTTTGTTATATTCATACCTTTGTTAGATAGATTTAATTATGTATTTGAATTTAATTTTTGATGAAGAAGTGAATGTTGAAATGTTAATTGGAAGTCATATTTACAATTTGTGATTGGTTCCTATGTTGTTATTTCTATTAAATGTTGGTTAGAACTTGAATTGGTTATTTAGCTATTAGTTCATCCTCACTCTATTTTTCTGGCTTACAGCCATATCTCCCATATATTTCAATTAATTTCTCTCCCTAAACTTTATATAGATTTTTAGATTAGTAACGGAACCAAACATCTCTAGATATTGGCCCGAAGGACATCTCTTTCCTTTAGCCTTTCAATGTTGTCCAGGTCTAGGGCATATATATTTTTATACTTAGGCATATTCGTGACCAACAATTTTTGGCATGCCTGATGGAACCTGAAAGTTTCACCTTAAGCAGTATTAATATTTGATGTTTGTATTTTGCTGTTAGATTAGAATATCTGGCGACTCAATTTTACCCCAAATCGTCTAAATGTGAAGTTGGCAAAAGTTTTACTTCATGATCACGAGATCGAAGGCCAAACATTTAGAAAAACCTATTGAGTTCTTTGAGATTGACACCCAAGTCTTAGGAGAGCATCCTAGATTAGTCACTCCGACCATCCCATCAATTGTAACATCTTCACAGGTAACTGGTGTGTTTTTCATTCCTTCAACTCCCTCTAGCACTGCCACTAGCTTTCCTCCCCGAGTAAATTCTTCGGTCCAAATGGCTCAAAATCCACCATGATAGTTTCCAGTATGAAATAATTTTAGAGCTTTGAATCTGCAAGCTCAGAACCTACTCCCGATAGCAGTATCGAAGGCTTTACCTACTTACGATGGTACGAGAAAAACAACTTATGAGCATGTTCAAGACGTGGCTTCTTTGGCAACTATTCATAGCATCATAGACGAAGATGTCATGGTTAGATTGCTCGTGCTCTCTCTCAGAGGAAATTTGCTTTACTAGTACCGATACTTACCACTTGCCACTATTACCACATGGGATTAGTTGGTTGAGTTAATGATAAAAGGCTTCAATGAACAAGCAAATCCTTTTTCTCTATTACATCAATTTACTAATATTCAGAGGTATCCATAGGAGAAAATTGTTGAATTGAATGTTAGGTTCGCTTGAACTTGGCAGAGAGTCCCTAACGGTCTCTGATCGATTCTTGAACAAGTTGCATTCTATTATCTCTGAGCCTTCAATTCTAACATTAGCATGGTCATCCATCAGTCCAATATTGATACATTTCTAGCATTGTACTCCCAAGCGCAAAATGCTGAAGCTAATTTAATTGCTATTGGTATGCTCCTGTTGAAGATGATAATGCCTATCTTTCCTGATCTCCCATGGCATTTATATTCCAATGCATCCTCTCAATATTTACCAATGTCCCCCATGTATCCAGTCCCTTCATGAAATCCTATTTTATCTCAAATCTTGAAAGTTTCTATCCTACAACTGTCTGCTCCTTCCATTTCACAGCTACCCGCTCCAGTTCCATTCCAAAAATTTCCATATTTTCCAGTACCACTACCATTACCAGCTCCTCCAACACCCTCAAATCCTGATCCTCAAGTGAAGTTGTTGCAAGAGATGTAATCAATGAACTCAGCAATGAGAGCGATGACAAATGAGATCACAACCATTAAGAAAAGGTAAGCTGAGAGAGATTTCCAGCCTAGGATATTTCAACCTCCACCAATCACCAAAAAGCAAGTGACTTCAACCAGTAAGATGCCTAAAAGGAATCCAACCGTGTTGACAAATGAAGAAGTTGGCCCATTAGATAAAATGTATTAGTGTTCTACCTGCAATGATCCGCATGGTGAAGAAAATTGCATGGTTCATCTGAACTATGTGCATAAATTGGTAGACAACTCCTCTGAAGGTCAGATCAACATGATTAGAGAATCCAATCATAATTTTATGGTCCTTTTCATAGAACAAGTTTTAGTTCTCATGAGAGCTGGAAAAAATCTAATCACCGTGGACCCAACTAAAATGGAAGCACTAAAGGTACTTGCTAAGCCGAAGGTGCAGAATGAAAAGAAACCAAACATAGGAAAAGGCACGTGGCTCAACATCTAAGTTGGAAGAACCTATTATTTTAAAGGATCTCTTACCCACACAAGCAAAAGAAATAATCTCTCAAGCGAAGGTGTCAACTTCACAAACACAAGCTGAGACAAAGGAACATGCAAAAGAATGCCTTAAAGACCTATCTTTGACCAAGCGTTAGAGGGTGGAAGCCACACATCAATATCAGAGCAAGTATGAGGATGATAATGAAGGAAGGGAGTCCAATTCATCCACGTACAACATTGTTGAAGAACTAAAGAAAATTCCTACCAAGGTTAGTCTCTATGATGCATTGCAATTGCCTGGACAAGTTGATTTGTTGCAAGAATATTTGAAGTTTATTAAATATAAAAAGAAAAATCCCACTAAGACTATGTTAGCTCATACACTTACAACTTTGGCTACTGGAAAGAATAGACCACCATCATTTTACTTATCTCTTAGGATGGAGGGTTGGATTGTGCATAACTACATGATTGACTCTAGTGCTACGATAATTGTCATGCCAAAAGCGGTTTGTGAAGTTATGGGTATGGAATATACAAGAAGTAGCATAGGTGTCTTGCAGTTGGATGATACTCCTGTAAAAATAGTAGGTGTTATCAAAGATATCCCCATTGTCCTGCATAATATGTCTCAGATCACTATGATCTAAGAGGTGGTTGTAGTTTAATTAGAGCCATATTTTAATATGTGCCTCTTAAGAGATTTTACTACCAAATTAGGAGGTTATCTCTCCTTGTATTAATCTCACCTAGAATTTTCTTTCAGAGGAAAAAAAATCTGAATCTACAATGAGAAGCCTTCCACATTTCATGTAGAGAGGATTGAAGAAGAAGAAAAGTCCATGGATTCTATCAATATGATGACTAAAGAACTAGGAGAATTGAATTTAATGGAAGAACCTATGGATGAGTTTCGTACAGAAGATGAATTTCTAATGAGTGATTTTAACGTAATGATTGAAACTGATAATGGTTGTTACACCATTACTAAGCCTAAAAAGGTTGAAGTAAAGGTATCTAATGATCAATATCCTATTCCAGATCAGTTTTGGAAGCTCTACGTTGATGGTGCAAGATGCAAAAATGGTGCAAGAGAAGGGATTGTCCTTATCTCATTTTCCAAGAGATAGAATATATACTCGTACTAGCTAACATGGAGCTATACCAACAATGCTACTGAATATGAAGCATTGTACTTAGGCTTAAATAAAGCAGAGAAGCTCAGGATCAAACAATTACAAATTTTTGAATATTCTTAGCTGATTGTGAATCAAGTAACTAGTGTGTCTTTGTGGTAAAGAGAGTGAGCGGAATAGTTTGCACAATAATATTAATCAGAAAACATTAGCCTAACATTAGGAAATAGATAGGCTAATATAGGTTACAAAATAGGTTGTTTAACCACATTAACGCTAACTACGCTAACCATAGGAAATAGCGCTAACTGACTAACAACTAACCTAGGATATTTAAATATTAACCTAGGATAAGAATGATAAATATCTAGAATGTAAAAGTAACTACTCTTTTACCTAGTGGAGTAAATGGTAAATATCCCAAGTAATGGAATATTACTCTAACATCCCCCCTTATTACATTATTTGGGTAATACATACATATCCCTCTATACAATGAAGAAGATGTTTGATCTGTTGGTTCTTTGCTCTGTCACAGTGCTCTAGCTGCTCCTATGCAAAAAGTGGGTCATTCCTCACTTTGTCTTCACACCAACGAATGTCCTTATGGTAATCACATCATCCAACTAAATTGCATGGGTAACCAACCGCTACAATCGCTACGTATAGTAGAATAGATGACTTCATACGAGGTTCATTCATTTTACAATATGATTTTGCAAAAGATAAGGTAGCTAAGGTGTCAGTCACTTCCGAAAATGCACCCTTATAAGTTCCACCCTTCTCGTTGCAAAACATAGTGTATTCAATTTCTGAAGGAAGTGTGACTAAGGTGTCGGTCGAAGCCGAAAATGCACCCTTATAAGCCTTCTTACCTATTTACAAAAATCAGTGAAGAAAAGAAATTTATATCCCCCCTCAATTGCAAAAAAGTGTGCAATGCAAGAGTGTGGTGAAGGATTTTACAAATATTGCCTCCTAGACAATTTTACATCACAAAAAGTCGCTCCTCTTGTTACAAGTACTTCAAACACCTAGAATTTGCTATTTATGAAGCCTAAAAGAGGTACAAGCACCCCTTATTGCAAGGTCTTCAAACAAAAAACTTATGCTATTTATGAAGCCAAAAATAGGAGAGAGAAAATGGTGCTTTTGCCCAAGGTGACACATGTGTTTTCCCTCTACAAAATTGTTTTAGCAATAAGCACTCCTTGTGCTATCTTTGAACCATAATCAGAATTAGAATGAGAATGAGACACTTCACTAGAAAGATGGCTTCTGTGTTGTGCCTTTGCCATTTTAGTTTTGCTTGTTTTGAAACCAACACTGAATGGTGTCATGGTTGTCATTTTGATAATTTGTGCAAAACTATGCTTTCTAGGCAATTTTATCAAAAAGGTCACCAAATCATCCTTCCTTATTGTAAGAACTTCAAACATGATTGCTATTATGAAGTCTAAAAGAAAAGTTATAATTTGTATGACTTCTACTTTTATGATTGCATTTACAAGTTTTATTTCCCTCTTGTAAAAAATCTGTGTTTTGAAGGAAGAAAGGAATTATCCCCCCTTAGTGCAAAGGATTGCTACTTTTTAAGGTTCATTATTTTCAAAAACTTGTTTTTTCTTTTGATTACCTTAAAAGAGTACCAAAAGATAATTCACTCAAACAGATATTTAATGGCACCTGCCTTAAATCCCTTCAAGAAGGATGAAAAGTTTGAGGTAATTAAGCCAAACAAATAAGAGTGAATTAGGGGTTTTTTTGATTTAGGAGAGAATATCAAGTGAATTTTGGCTTTAAATCTGTGTAAGGATTTACACAAATTTATGAAATTTTGGGGTTTAGTGTGTTCTTGATTCTATGACTTATAATTGCAAAAGAAATAATGCAATAATCAAACAAGAATGCCCACAAAATTCTTATCACCTAGGTGTCAGATGCAACAAAAAATGCACCTAATTTGCCAATAAAGGTGTCAAGTAAAATCGAAAATGCACCTTTTAATTTTTGCAACAAAATGTGGATTTTGTGTTGTGCAAAAAATGATATTTTTATGTCTCCTACTTTGTTTTCCAATTTTGCAAAAGAAGTACAATGTTGTCTTCCCCCTTGAATTTTGCAAAATGAAAAATTTGAGCACTCCTTCCAAGACAAGTTGACACACGACCTGCGTTTGGAAGGCTTCCAGAACTAGTCGACACACGACTTAGTTTTTATGGGCCCAAGGTTACAAGTTCTTCTCAAATTCGCAAAAAAAAAGATGTGCAATTTTATGTATTATATCTCCTTGGATAAAAAAAATGCACAAATTTTGATGTTTGGATTTGAGTCCTTGCGTTACAATTTTGCAATAAAATAGTGGCTCCTTTTATGTTGCAAAATTAACAAGTTTTGAGAAGAAAGAAGGCTTTTCGAATTTGCAAAAAAAATATGCTTTTCTATGTCTTATATCTCCTTTGTGGTGAGAAAACAAAAAACAATATGTTGTTGTAATTTGCAAAATATGAGCCTTCTTTGTTTTAATTTTGAAGTTTATAAAAAAAAATCTAAGTAATTTAAGTAAAAATTTATCAAGAAAAATAAAAACTATTTTAACTTTAAAATTACCTTAAAAAATAATTCTAAGTAAAATAATTTTTAAACATTTTTAATAAATTAAAACTAAATTAATTAAAAAAAATAAACTTCAAAAAATAAAAAAATGTACCTTGTTTTTTTTTATGAATGCTCGTCGAAGTAAAAAAAAAAATTACTTTGGTCTCGACGGGGCTTGAACTCCCGATCTCTTGGGCGGGATTCTTTCCTCCGGGTCCCCTCGCTGGTCAGGCTAGCAATCCCGACGGGTTATGGAGGGGACTGCCTTCTATAAGAATGATAAATATCTAGAATGTAAAAGTAACTACTCTTTTACCTAGTGGAGTAAATGATAAATATCCCAAGTAATGGAATATTACTCTAACAGTATCCAAGCAGCACTATCTGAAGGTATATCACAATAAGGTTTAATATCTGTTTGAGTCCTTCATGGAATTAAAATTTCAAGTGCTTTTGTGGGAACAAAATAAATACACAGATATTTTGGCATCCTTTGGTTCCAACTCTTCTCTAGTTGAGCACATGGTGAAGAAACCAAAGACCGTGAGGTTGGTTTATAGGCCTTTAGTTCTTGATAAGAATATTTATTGGCAGGTGTTTGAAAGTGATGAGCAGATCATGAAATTCCTGATAAAAGAATCTAGTAGTGTGGAAGGAAGAACACTCGATGAAGAAGAACCTGAGGAACTGCTCTAGTTAAGAAGTAATCATATCTCAAAAGGATTGATTTCACTTGAAAGTCTCTTTGATCAGAATGATAGAGTTAAAAAACATAAGATTAAAGTATATGAGAAGGAGAACATCGAGCTATAGTTGGAACCTGAAAATTCAATTAAGGTTGGAATTGATTGCACTTCAGAAGAACTTGAGGAAATCAAGAAGTTATACCATGAATTTCCAGAAATTGTTGCTTGGAGTTATCACAATTTAAAAGGTTACAACAAGAATGTGATCCAGCATACTATTGAACTGCAAGAAGAAGTGAAACCCTTCAGGAAAAAACAAAGACCATTCAATCCCAAAATTAAAGTTATGATGAAATCTAAACTATTGAAAATACTAGAAGCTAAAATTATTTACCCAATCAAGCATTCTACCTAGGTAGCTAATTTGGTCCCTATGTGAAAAAATAATGGAGATATTCGCTTGTGTGTTGATTTATGAAATTTAAATCAAGCTTCTTTGAAGGATCATTATCCTTTGCCATAGATTGATCAGATTCTTCACATAGTTGTAGGAGCTCAAAGATTTTCTTTGTTATATGGATTCTTTAGCTACAATAAGATATGGGTCAAGTATGAAGACCAATACAAAATAGAATTCACCATAAAATGGGGTACATTTACTTATCAACGAATACCTTTTGGTCTCTCGAATGCTGGAGCAACCTTTTAGAGAGCGATGGATGTGGATTTTGATGAGTTATTAAATTGAGTCATCATTATTAAGACAAGTTTTTGAAAAATTATGAGAGTTCAGGATATCCATTAACCCGAAGAATTCTATCTTCGTGGTGAATGAGGGAAAGCTCCTAGGCCATGTAATCTCAAAAAAAGGTTTAGTTGTTGATACATCTAGGGCTAAGGATCTTTTTAAGCTTTCACTACCAGCCAACAAGAAGGATTTGCAGTCATTTTTTGGTCAAATTAACTTCATTTGGAAGTTTATAGTAAATTTTTCTCAAGTTGTGAAACCAATGATTGAAATCTTGAAGAAAGATATTGCGTTCAAATGGACAGATCAAAGGAAGCAAGCACTCAGAGAAATAAAAGAAATAATTTCTCAAGCCCCTGGTTTGGTGAACTCTAATTATTCTAAGGATTTCATCCTTTATGTTGTCGATGAGCAAGAAAGTTATGCGACTATCCTTACACAGAAGGGAGAATATGGAAATGCACAACCTATTGAATTCTTGAGTCAAGTGATTCAACCACATGAAGAAAAGTATAATTTCATAGAAAATCAAGTGTATGCAGTAATGAAGTCCTTGAAGAAGTTTTAGCATTTCGTTTTGCAAAGTAAAATAATTGTTTATGTTGTTCATCCGGATGTTCAAAGTTTCATTATCCAGGGTGAGCTTGGAGATAAGAGAGCTAGTTGGGTTTCTAAAATCTAAGAATATGATATCAAAATTTGGCCAACCAAGCTAGTTCATGGTCGAGCACTATGTCAAGATATTGCGAAGAGTGCTACCCCTGAATCAATGGTTTACCAGTATGAAGATTCAATATGTGAAAGTAATCTTGCTAATAATTCCTTAGTTAACTATGATTGGACAGAGGACCTTGTCAAATAATTTAATCCAGGATGGTGTCCTTCACATATCAATGCTTCACAAAGAATAAGATTTAGATTATAGGCCCTCAGGTATGTTATATTACCAAGTAGAATGTTCCATAAGAACATTGATGGGGTGCTTCTCAGGTGTGTTAGAGAATCTGTAAAGCAAAAAATACTAGAAGAGTTTCATTCTGGATTGTTAGGAGGTGTTGTGGCTGCTCCACAACGTACCCCAAAATTGGGGACCCACCTTTTTTGCATGTTTTCCAAGAAGACCGAAGTGGCCCATATGCTAAAGATCAAAGAAAGAAGAAAAGAGAAAAAGTGTCGCGATATCGCGACATGTTGCATTGTCGCGGCCAAAGGAGGAAAAAGTGTCGCGATATCGCGACATGTTGCATTGTCGTGGCCAAAGGAGGAAAAAGTGTCGCGATATCGCGACATGTTGCATTTTCGTGGCCAAAAGAGAAGAAAAGTGTCGCGATATCGCGACATGTTGCATTTTCGCGACCAAACGAGAAAAGAAAGAACAAGAAAGAAAAGTGTCACGATATCGCGACATGTTGCATTTTCGTGGCCAAGAGCAAGAGAAGAAAGAAAAGTGTCACGATATCATGACATGTTGCATTTTCGTGACCAAACGAGAAAAGAAAGAACAAGAAAGAAAAGTGTCACGATATCGCGACATGTTGCATTTTCGTGACCAAACGAGAAAAGAAAGAAAAGTGTCGCGATATCGCGACATGTTGCATTTTCGTGACCAAAAGAGAAAAAGTGTTGCGATATCACGACATGTTGCATTGTCACGACCAAAAGAGAAAAAGTGTCATGATATCGCGACATGTTGCATTGTCGTGGCCAAAAGAGAAAAAGTGTCACGATATCGCGACATGTTGCATTGTCGCGGCCAAAAGAGAAAAAGTGTCGCGATATCGTGACATGTATTTTCACGATTCAAAAGGGGTAGGCAAGCAGAGAAACAAGAAGTGTCACGATATCGCGACATGTCCGATTTTTGCCAAGGCAACAGAGCAGTTGACAGTGCGTCTGATAATAGTGACGTGGACATAAGGACAAAATCCAATGAATAAGACAAAATGTTACATAAGGAATCTTTAATGATTTGAAATCATTTAAGATGGCCGTTACACACGGAAGGAAACGGACGCAAGCCCATGTGGAGAAAAGGAAACGTTCTTTCGAAATCAAACGAAAAGTGAAGCCAAACCATGGAAATGAAACGAAGGGCCACAGAATAGAAACGAAAAGTTTTTTTTTGGAAATCAAAACACATGCATGCACAAGGGAAGGTGAAAACAAACAGTCATGGAGGGAGAAACAATTTTTTTTAGAGGTTTTAAATACGCCATTCAAAGAAGTGGAAAAGGGCTGGAAATTGTAGAAAAAAAAAACAAAGACTATCTTTCGAAATAAAGGAGTTTTTTTTTGGCAAGAGCAACTCTTGTGTGTGAAATCAAAAGGAGATTGAAACTAAGACTGCTGCTATTTCTATAAATCTTCCCTTTGCATTATTGCTTCTTGTATCTATTCGTTTACGCCATAAAGTGGGTTATGATAGGTGAATGATGGAATGATGCAATTATTTGTTTCCTTAGAATCTTGCATCTGATCTAATTTGATTGTGTTTATGTTGCAGTGTCTGTTAGGTCAGGTTGTTTTAGAATTTCATCTCATAACTTGGGGTTTTGCAGGGAGGAGATTGCTAACCAAATTAATGTCCTGTTTTGTTTTTCCAGCTAACTTTTGTAAATAATGTTTCTATTTTAGTTTTCTGATATTTAGATTAGTCTTGCTTTAAAATCTATTGTTTCGATTCGGGTCCATTCCAGAATTTTTGCATTTGTTTTCATTCTTGCATCTCCAAACACCTTCATCTAATTTTTAGATAAAATATGGGTTTAGGAGGGCTACTAATTCCAAATGCACACTAAATCAGATCAAGTGAATGAATCCTAGCTTTCTAATTTACTAATTTTTTGCTAACATTTAATGCTAACATTGCTAACTTTACTAACACCAAATGCTAACATAGGGATAGTGGAACACTGTTAAATGAAGATAAAACGAACCCGCTAACTCTAAAAATGAATCTCATGTTAAAGGCACGGAGCTTAAAATGAAGTGGCTTATACCACACACTTTCTCATTTGGAATATTTTTAAGCTGAAGATAAAAGAGGTTACTAACTGGGTTTCGGGTAGATCACTTTAATCTCAAGAACATTAAAAGAAGCTATCTTCGCATTTGGTTGATTTAATGGATTATGGTTGCAAAGTACTTGTTCGAATCATTAAAGGCCCCTTGTTAACAGTTACTTGCATGGTTTAAGTTATTCTAGTATACATTCATTTATTTGCTTTAGTCTTGATTGATTATATGCACATGAATGTTTGTTCACAAGAACCTTGGAGAAATGAATAATGCTACTTAATTTCTTTGCAAGAGAGAGTTTCCTGTTTGAGACTCTAGTTGTGGTGATCATTTTTCTATAGGGAAAAATATCCACTCAACATTTTGGCGCTAGAAGGAGGGCCTTCTTTATTGCTTTGTGATTGCGATCTGTTCTAACGATTAACGTGGGTAGTTTTGTTTCCACCTATTGTGCTTGCAGGTATAACATTTATTTGTTTCATTTTGCAAGTGAGTTGAGAGAAGTCTTTTAGAGTTCTAGAGTTTTCAAGCCGGCCCAACCTGAGTACATAGCTACTAGGTCCAAAACCATAGGGGAAACTATTTTCCAAAGCCTTTCTCCCACTGCTAGGAAGCCGAGAAACAAAACATTAGAGATCGAAATACCACCTAGTGTACTTGAGTTAGGAGCTTCTTTAGACTCAAGTACGTCTAACGGGCTGGAGCCCACAATTTCAAATGTGACATCTACACCAAGTGCGTCTGTCCCCATCATTACAAGTGTCACCATTGTTCCTATAGGGTCGATACCTTTGAATAACATGGCCCAACAACAACAACAACAACAACAACCACCTGCCCTTTGGTATGGTGTGCAAAGTTCTCCCTTGGATATCCCTAGGGTAGTCCATGACTTGCCTAGAAATATTGAAATGGGATTGCCTAAATTCGTGCATGATGGTCCCATAACAGCCGAAGAACATGTCCAAATTTACAAGGATTACATGTTTAGACAAGGAGTTACCCATGAAGATATCGCTTGTCAAATTTTCCCTACTAGTCTAGACAGTATGACCAATGAATGGTACAGGAATCTTCCCACAGGGTCCATTACTTCATGGGCCCAATTAGAAGCTACCTTTATTAGCCAATTTTGAATGTTGTTGGATCCTTCCATAATTTATAATTTATTCGTATCATGCAAAAGGTTACCCAATGAGCCCATAAGAACATTCAATCAGAGGTTCCAAAAACTGTATACAAATTTGAACTCGCCACTTTGCAGTAGATCCTGCGGTGGCCCCGCAACTGTACTTTGGAGCTTTAGATCCGTTAACATCCTTGTTGACTAGAAGGAATCCTCAGGTTACGATGCTTTCGTTAGCTTATGCGGAGACAATGACCCTTGAACAACAAATGAATTTACCTAGAGTAGGGTTGTCTCAATTGATTGGGATGGGACAATATGGTCCATACAGTCAATTCGCCATGATGAATCAATTAATGGCACCACAAGTTCCAACAATGAACAATTTCCAACAACCATCTCAAGTCGCATCATTTCCCACTTATCCTAATGCCTCTGTTTCAACACAGGCATTGATTCCAAATAACCCGATGACCTTGCCTGGGTTCAGTATGGGCAATAACTTGTTGACCATACCTAGGTTCACTCCGATTAGTATGCCAAGCCCAACGACTTATCCAACAATCACTCCTATTCAAAGTGTGAATCTAGGATGGAATCAAAGTGCCCAGGACCCAAGCCATTGTACCTATTCCAGAGGTGGCTAATGCAACAAATACAGCTGGGCCCAGAATTACAGTGCCCCAACCACATGGGCCTGAATCCGTGATAGAAGACATGAAGGAAACATTGGCCAAAGTTTTGGTTACCGTGGGAAATGTTAATAAAAAAGTTGACCAAGTCATGGGTCATAACCGACCTCATAACCATAGAGGAAAAGGAACATACAACACACATCCTAATAATGGACGAGTACCCAATCCCGTAGCCAATCATGCAGATGTCTCGAAAGATTTTGGAGAGTCGGGATCTTGTGATAATGATTGCCCGCACTATTGCCATGGAAAGCAGGAGTCTATATTGACTGAAGTTATATATTCCCAAGAAAGTGAAGAAGAGGAGGATGTGGAGTTTTTTGGAAAAGAAGATGAAGAAACATTGGAAGTTCATGCCAATAAACGTTTTGGGAAAGGAAATCACAAGTATTACACAAGGAGTTCTAAGGATCCCAAAACTTCCTCTACCCCTCCAAACAACCCATTACTTCCTCCCGATTTCAAAGGAGATGTTAATCCACCTCCTCCATCAATGGCGGAGAAGTCTAAGTTGGTGCAAAACATGTCAAATTTGGAAAAACCCACTTATGACTTGATAGAAGACATGAAGAAAACTAAGGCCAATGTCTCAATGTATGATATGTCCCAACTTTTAGGCCAAGAAGTAAGTCCACCAAAAGGTTTGGATCCACCTACCCAAGTTCATGAAGCTAAGGGTGTTGAATCCCAATTGGTTTGGAAAGGGGAAAAGTGAGACGTGCCCCCATTTCTCATAACCATTAGAATTGTTGGTAGAAATCTACACAATTGTCTAATAGATTCAGGGGCCTCTGCTAGCATTATGCCCCTAGAAATCTATCAAAAATTGGGACTTACACCAAAACCTTCTAAAAGCAAGGTGGTGCAATTGGATAGATCGGCCATGGAGGCAGTGGGAGAATTAAGGGATATTCTTATTCAGGTCAACTCAGAACCTAGGGTTCAACATCACATAGATATATTGGTACTTAACATTCCTATCAAATATGGCATGGTGTTGGGAAGAGATTGGAGCAAGAACTTAAACGGATACATTGTAACAGACTCTTCACATATGTGGTTGCCTTGGAGAGGAGTGGCCAACCAAATTCGAATTGATAGTGAACCTAGGCTCAAGGAAATGATAACAGAATACAACAAACCTAATGAGATTCAATACATTGAAACTGAATTAGGAGCCTATTGCTTGGACGTAGAAATTCCTGAGAATTCTCAAAATGGAAGTATTGGATGCAATGATTCTGAAGAACACCATAAGGTTTGGACTTTAATATTTGATGGATCCAAGTCCAAACAAGGGGCGGGAGCTGGTATTGAACTTTCATGTCTAGACAGAAAACCTATGTTGGCTGCATATAGATTACAGTTCCCACCACCAACAATGTGGCAGAATATGAGGCCTTGATTTTCGGACTTCAATTGGCCCTTCGAAAGAAAATCAAATGTATCAAGGTCTTAGGTGATTCTGAATTGGTGGTAAAACAAGTTAAAGGACAATATGCATGTAAGAACAAGCGGCTCAGCCTTTACCAAACCAGAGTTAGAGATTTAATAAATGAATTTGATGCTTTTAACATATCTCTAATCTCTAGAAAAGGCAATCGTTTGGCAGATTCTTTAGCCGTAGCTGCTAGCATGCTTAAACCAGTGGATCACAAGAAGTGCAAGAAATTTTCCATAGAATTAGTCCCTTGCCCCTCGATACCTGATAACGTCACGAATTTCCAAGTCTTTGATAGTGACAGACATATATTCAATTTTGTCACTAATTCTGGTATCTTTGAAAATCAGGTTATTGATGAAGACGAGAGGGGGCAAGAAGAGGCAGGTTTGAAAATGGACGCTACTGGAAAATGGAATGAGATGCCAAATGGGATGGCCTCATTAGAGAAAATGTTTGATATTGGATACCAACCGAAAGGAGGGAGAAAAGTTCCACCTCCCAAAGAGGCTTGTGACTCGATCAATATTGGAAGTGCAGAAAACCCTCACGAAATACTCATTGCAAAGGCATGTACCGAACATGAAAAGAATTCCATTGCCAATGCATTGAAGGAATACATAGATTGCATAGCTTGGAGCTATAAGGAGTTGAGAACTTATGATCAGAATGTTATAATGCATACAATCCCTTTGAAGCCAGACTCCAAACCCTTTAGGCAAAGACAGAGGCCAGTCAATCCGTTACTAGAGCCCTTGATAGAAAAGGAGGTAAAGCGACTATTAGAAGCTAAAATCATCTTTCCTATTAGGCATTCCACATGGGTTGCTAACTTGGTCCCTGTGAGGAAAAAGAGTGGAGAGATAAGGCTATGTATTGATTTTAGAAATCTGAATAAGGCCTCACAAAAGGACAATTACCCTTTACCTACCATTGACGAAATCCTTCAAAAGGTAAATGGGTCAAAAATGATGTCATTCCTAGATGGCTATTCAGGATACAATCAAGTCCTCATCCATCCTAATGATAGGATGAAAACCGCCTTCACCACAAAATGGGGCACGTTTGCATATAGGAGAATGCCTTTTGGATTATTGAATGCAGGTGCTACATTCCAACGAGCCATGGACTTTGCCTTTAAGGGACTCATCGGTAAGTGCATTATTGTCTATGTAGATGATATTCCCATATTTTCTAAGAACAGGGAGAACCATGTCAAGGATCTAAGGAAAGTTCTCCAAAGGTGTAGGGAACATGGCATTTCACTCAACCCAAAGAAGTGCATTTTTGGGGTAACGGAAGGAAAATTATTGGGACATGTAATATCCAAAGATGGAATTTCCATTGATCCTGAAAGAATAGATGCCATACAACAGATTCCTTTTCCCAATAGCAAAAAATAATTGAGATCATTTTTTGGGAAGATTAATTTTGTTAGAAAATTTATTTCAGGTTTTTCAGAAATTGCAAAACCCTTGAACGATATGTTGAAGAAAGAGGCCCAAATCAAATGGACGAATGAAAATAGGGATGCTTTCCAAAGAATCAAGGATGCGATTTCTAGAGCCCCGGTTTTAGTGAGTCCTGACTATGCGAAGCCTTTCTACATTTACACATTTGCTTCAGACCATTCCTTTGCGAGTGTTCTAACTCAGAAGAGTGAACGCAACATTGAAAATCCCATTGCCTTCCTTAGTACTCCTCTCAAAGATGCGAAATTGAGATATTCCATCTTGGACAAGCAAATGTATGCCCTATTTAAGACTCGTAAAAAAATTCAGACATTATATAGTCCACAGTAGGGTGTTTGCTATAGTCCCAGATCCTGCAGTTAAAGCCATGTTTATACTGAATGAACTGGGTGAAAGGCGAGGTAAGTGGATCTCAACTCTTCAAGAATTTGATCTTGAAATTCAACCTATGAAGATAGTGCGGGGACAAGGGTTGGTTAAGGCCATAGCAGAAAATGATCCCTTAGTTTCATGTCAACATTATGAAATAGCAGATATAACTGAAGATGAGTGGTACGTAGATGTTGTGTATTTTTTACTAAATGGTAAGTGTCCACCACATTTAAATTCTACTCAACGAAGAGCCTTGCATTTAAAATCTGCTAATTTTCTAATCAGATCCGGTGCATTATACAAGAAAAACCACGAAGGAATTTACCTTCGTTGCGTTGATCAAAAAGAGGTAGCACAAGTACTCGAGGAATTCCACGGTAAGTATGGGATAGGACATGGGTCTGCTAATGCCACAGCCCATCAAATCCTTAGAGCTGGTTACTATTGGCCTCAAGTGTTTAAAGATGCTCATGCTCATGTGAGGTCATGTCATACTTGTCAAATCATGGCAAATAGAGAAAGGGGTGCTTCTATGCCATTACAATCTGTAATCGAGTCTAGACCTTTTGCACAATGGGGTTTGGATTTTGTTGGGATCATCAGTCCCAATTCATCCGATTCCCATAAATACATTCTCACGGCTACAGATTATTGCACAAGGTGGACGAAAGCTATTCCCACTAAAAATGCCACTTCGAAGTTGTTATCAAATTCTTAGAGGATAACATTGTCACTCGATTCGGAATGCCTAACTCCATTGTAAGTGACAATGGTTCCGCTTTCTCCTCTCTGGAATTTGCAAATTGGGCATTCGACAACATGGTGAGTTTGAAGTTTTCTTCAAATTATTATCCACAAGGTAATGGATTGGTTGAGTCTTCCAATAAGAACTTGTTATGTGTCATTAAAAAGTTGCTTGAAAGAAATCCTAGAGATTGGCATAACAAACTTAAGTTGGCTCTTTGGGCTGATAGAATCGGAATCAAGGAATCATTAGGAACATCTCCTTACCACTTAGTTTATGGACAAGATCCTATTTTTCCCACAAATCTTAAGTTACAAACATTACATTTCATGAAAGATTACCTTGGAACCGATAATAAACTTGAAGCTAGACTAACACAATTGATGCATCTGGATGAAAAGAGGGATGAGGCTATGCTTCACTTTAGTAAACACCAAGATGTAGTAAAAAGGTGGTTTGATAAAAAGTCTAGAGTCAAAACATTTAAAGTTTCAGATTTAGTGTTGTTGTGGGATAAGAGACATGAGAGGAAAGGAGATCATGATAAATTTGATTACTTATGGTTGGGTCCTTACCAAATTTCAGAAGTCCTAGGTGAAAACAACTTTAGATTAAAAACCCTGGATGAAAAATATTTGGCTTTACCCGTCAATGGGCTGCATTTAAAGCACTATTTCCAGGCCTGAAATGGCAAGGCCTTGTATTATATGTAAATATGTCATGCTTTGTTTTTGCGTGTGCAGATTTGATTTTCTTAGGTGTGTGTTAGGTTTTTTTGCCTTCAACCTTTATTTTAGCATGAGGAGATTGTTCTGAACGAGGTTTTGGAGGCATTTTGATTGCATTGTTCTTTTCTTAGCTTAGTGTGTTGGTCATGGGACCAGTTTTGGGCGTGATAAAAAAAAAGGGGGATAGCAAAGTGGTTAGTGTGTATCCTTAGCAATGTTCTAAAACTAGAAGTATATGAAACAACAGAATTGTATTACAGAAAGCTCCACGAGCACCGCAAACACATTAAAGAATATCGTTTGAAATTTGGGATACATGAAAGTTGTCAATTTTGCAAGATAGGGTGAAGCATTTTTGTATAATCCATCTTACCCATTTGTGTTCAGGATGCATTGCATAATAGCCTCGAGTCTCATTCCATTCCATATTTCAAAAACAACCACCAAAAGCATGTCAGACCCTCTTAGGATCATTGCACAATAAACATTAAGTAAGGTCTTGGGGTTGGAAACCGATGCCGCATTGTCTTGAATTAGACACGTTCTGCACATATAAAGAACATCTTGGGCAAAATGGTTGAAACCTTACTTGGAAGAAAAGTGAGGCGAAAAGAATTTTTCTTGTCTGTCCCATCATGCAAAACATAGTCCATGAAACAGTGGTTTTCACCACTCCACCTCCATAACATCACTTGGATTGAAAGGATCGTACTACGTGTCCCTCATAAGGATGAGTAGTCATCCCTAAGATTCAAGGAAGCCATTACCACTCCACCTCCATAACATCACTTGGATTGAAAGGATCGTACTACGTGTCCCTCATAAGGATGAGTAGTCATCCCTAAGATTCAAGGAAGCCATTACCACTCCACCTCCATAACATCACTTGGATTGAAAGGATCGTACTACGTGTCCCTCGTAAGGATGAGTAGTCATCCCTAAGATTCAAGGAAGCCATTACTACTCCACCTCCATAACATCACTTGGATTGAAAGGATCGTACTACATGTCCCTTGCAAGGATGAGTAGTCATCCCTAAGATTCAAGGAATCCATCATTAATCCACCTCCATCACATCATTTGAGTTGGAAGGATCGTACTACGTGTCCCTCACAAGGATGGGTAGTCATCCCTAAAATTCAAGAAAGCCAAAGCCAAAGCCTGGACTATGGGGCTGATCTCCATCGGGGCTATAGATGCCTGACTGGTAGTGGAGTAGGCTCATGCATGGTGACATGTCTCATTTAAAAGCAAGACCTCTGACCGCTCACACGGACAGGCTAGCCTGGTAGTTATCCATAATAGGTTTAATCATTTTGCTTAAGATGAGGTAATGAACTCAAATCAGAGTAGTAAGGATAGGGTTAAATTCTCATCATGCTTAGGTTGAGAATCTGATTCCCCAAAGCTCGATTTCACTTACACATGCACATTGATTCAATATGGCAGTGGCGCATAACCAACCTTGAGATTGGGTATATGAACTCAATTCATGCATGATTGGTCCTGAGAGGGTTTGATAGTTTTAATGTTTGTGCTCGTGCTACTAAAAGTTAGGAGTCTTGGTAAAGCAGGTCAGCCATAGTTCATTATGCTGGCAGTACATTCGATCTTGCATAGACCCTCCATGATTCATTATATGCATTCATGTGAAATTGGCAATAGAATGGGGAACTATTTCAAATGATAAAGAATGAATCACTATGCACACATTGAGCGGATGCTGAATAATTCTAATGTTTCATGTATTTCTGGTTTATTTACATTCTTTGGATATTTTCTAACGCTTGCAGTTGAGTTGTAGGTTTTCAGGTTGGGTTTCTCACCGAAATGCTCAGGAGCATTTCCCAGCAGAGTCACCATTTGTTGTGGCTGCTCCACAATGTACCCCAAAATTGGGGACCCACATTTTTTGCATGTTTTCCAAGAAGACCGAAGTGGCCCATATGCTAAAGATCAAAGAAAGAAGAAAAGAGAAAAAGTGTCGCGATATCGCGACATGTTGCATTGCCATAGCCAAAGGAGGAAAAAGTTTCGTGATATCATGACATGTTGCATTGTTGCGGCCAAAGGAGAAAAAAGTGTCGCGATATCGTGACATGTTGCATTGTTGCGGCCAAAAGAGAAAAAGTGTCGTGATATCGCGACATGTTGCATTTTCGTGACCAAACGAGAAAAGAAAGAACAAGAAAGAAAAGTGTCGCGATATTGTGACATGTTGCATTTTCGTGGCCAAGAGCAAGAGAAGAAAGAAAAGTGTCGCGATATCGCGACATGTTGCATTTTCATGACCAAACGAGAAAAGAAAGAACAAGAAATAACAAGAAAGAAAAGTGTCACGATATCGCGACATGTTGCATTTTTGCGACCAAAAGAAGAAAAAGTGTCACGATATCGTGACATGTTGCATTGTCATGGATAAAATAGAAAAAGTGTCGCGATATCATGACATGTTGCATTGTCGCGTAGAAAAGAAGAAAAGTGTCGCGATATCGCGACATGTTGCATTGTCGCGGCCAAAAGAGAAAAAGTGTCGCGATATCGTGACATGTTGCATTGTCGTGGCCAAAAGAGAAAAAGTGTCGCGATATCGTGACATGTTGTATTTTCATGATTCAAAAGGGGTAGGCAAGCAGAGAAACAAGAAGTGTCACGATATCGTGACATGTCCGATTTTTGCCAAGGCAACAGAGCAGTTGACAGTGCGTCTGATAATAGTGACGTGGACATAAGGACAAAATCCAATGAATAAGACAAAATGTTACATAAGGAATATTTAATGATTTGAAATCATTTAAGATGGCCGTTACACACGGAAGGAAACGGACGCAAGCCCATGTGGAGAAAAGGAAACGTTCTTTCGAAATCAAACGAAAAGTGAAGCCAAACCATGGAAATGAAACGAAGGGCCACAGAATAGAAACGAAAAGTCTTTTTTGGAAATCAAAACACATGCATGCACAAGGGAAGGTGAAACTGAACAGCCATTGGAGGAAGAAACAAAAAGTTTCCTAAAAGTTTTAAATACGCCATTCAAAGAAGTGGAGAAGGGGCGGAAATTGTAGAAAAAAAAACAAAGACTATCTTTCGGAATAAAGGAGTTTTTTTTTGGCAAGAGCAACTCTTGTGTGTGAAATCAAAAGGAGATTGAAACTAAGACTGCTGCTATTTCTGTAAATCTTCCCTTTGCATTATTGCTTCTTGTATCTATTCGTTTACGCCATAAAGTGGGTTACGATAGGTGAATGATGGAATGATGCAATTATTTGTTTCCTTAGAATCTTGCATCTGATCTAATTTGATTGTGTTTATGTTGCAGGTCTGTTAGGTCAGGTTGTTTTAGAATTTCATCTCATAACTTGGGGTTTTGCAGGGAGGAGATTGCTAACCAAATTAATGTCCTGTTTTGTTTTTCTAGCTAACTTTTGTAAATAATGTTTCTGTTTTAGTTTTTTGATATTTAGATTAGTCTTGCTTTAAAATCTACTGTTTCGATTCGGGTCCATTCCAAAATTTTTGCATTTGTTTTCATTCTTGCATCTCCAAACACCTTCATCTAATTTTCAGATAAAATATGGGTTTAGGAGGGCTACTAATTCCAAATGCACACTAAATCAGATCAAGTGAATGAATCCTAGCTTTCTAATTTACTAATTTTTTGCTAACATTTAATGCTAACATTGCTAACTTTACTAACACCAAATGCTAACATAGGGATAGTGGAACACTTTTAAATGAAGATAAAACGAACCCGCTAACTCTAAAAATGAACCTCATGTTAAAGGCACGGAGCTTAAAATGAAGTGGCTTATACCACACACTTTCTCATTTGGAATCTTTTTAAGCTGAAGATAAAAGAGGTTACTAACCGGGTTTCGGGTAGATCACTTTAATCTCAAGAACATTAAAAGAAGCTATCTTCGCATTTGGTTGATTTAATGGATTATGGTTGCAAAGTACTTGTTCGAATCATTAAAGGCCCCTTGTTAACAGTTACTTGCATGGTTTAAGTTATTCTGTATACATTCATTTATTTGCTTTAGTCTTGATTGATTATATGCACATGAATGTTTGTTCACAAGAACCTTGGAGAAATGAATAATGCTACTTAATTTCTTTGCAAGAGAGAGTTTCCTGTTTGAGACTCTAGTTGTGGTGATCATTTTGCTATAGGGCAAAATATCCACTCAATAGGAGGCCACTATGCGGGAAGACCCATGGCATTAAAAATTATCAAAGAAGGTTATTTCTGGCCCACCCTTTTTTAGATGCATTTAAGGTCAGTCAAATTTGTGATAAATGCCAAAGGTATATCGGTAGGAGCAGAAATGCACCTTTGCCTCTTCACTCGATCCAAGTAGAAGCACCATTTCAACAATAGGGTTTTGATTTTATTGGGGTCATTGATCCTAATTTATCTATCGGACATAAATACATTCTGACTACAATTGATTATTTCACTCGATGGGCCAAAGTAGTTCCAACTAAGAAGGTAGACCATGAGGTAGTCATCACTTTTCCTAAAGGATTGATCAATCGCTCTGGCATACTAGATGCAATTATAATAGATAATGGAACTTCCTTCATTGATGTGAAAATCAGTGAGTTTGCAGGTAAAAAATTAATCAAATTACTATTCGTAGGGAAATGGTTTGGCTAAATCTATGAACAAGAATTTGTTTAGGATTTTGAAGAGGACTCTTGGTGACAACAAGCAAAATTGGCATTTGCTCCTAAACCAAGCTTTATGGGTTGATAACATCTCAATTAAAAGGTCTATCACGGAATCCCCCTATTATTTGGTGTACAGTAAGAAAGCAGTCTTGCCCATTCACATTGAGTTGTCGGCTCTTCAATCTTTGCAATTGTTTGATGATGAAGATGATGAATTTGATCCCATGAGTGCAAGGTTGGATCAACTATTACGATTGGAAGAAGAAAGGGAGAAAGCATATAATTCTTTCATGGAGCATGCTCTAATGAAAAAATTAGTTTAGCAAGAATACTTTAGAGAAGGTATTTAAAGTGGGCGATCTTGTGTTAAAATGGAATGAGAACAAGGCGAATCCAGACAAACATCACAAGTTTGAGCTAATTTGGGAAGGCCCATTTTATATTTCCAGTATGAATCAATTTAATTCATATTATTTATAGGATATGGGCAACCGTGGATTGCCTATTCTAGTGAATGGTATTCATTTGAAGGTCTACTACCAATAAAAAATTTGGGATCAAGAGTGTAAATATGTACATAGTTTTCTAATGTCATTTTTTCTGAAATGGCCAAGTATCCTAAAAAAAGATGAAAATTAAAAGCAAAATTTATTTTCACTGGGTGAATGTATTTTCGCTGGCAAAAATCCTCCTCGTTTCCTTTTTTGGGTGCTCAAGTTGGATATTTCACCCCATAAGTGCTTTTTCAATAGTGAAGATGTCAAAAGGCATGCATGCTTTAAAAAAAAATTGCTTTTCAAGTGAATGGAGTTAAAATCGTGCCTATTTTTAAAGCTTGGCGCTCAAGTTGGCAAAAACACTTGACAAAAAGATAAAAAAGAAGAGAAAAATCAAATTTGCCCAAAACAAGGATTTCACCCATGCATATTTTATTTTCGGAGCAAAGTTCATATTTGTGCCCCTTTTCTCATGCATATCTTGATTTTTGGAGAAAAACTCAATCTAATAGAATATTATTCTCTTTACATGTTTTTTTAGGCGTTCAAGTTGCCAAAAGCTATTTTTGGGGTTTAAGTGGGCAAAATGGATTTTTTCCTTGCTTTTTAGGCAAACTTCCAAAACGCGTGGCTTTTTCACTAGTGAAATTAGTGAAATATATTTTTAGCACTCCACTTCAGTGAAACAGGCACCTATCATGCAGTTCAAGGCAAAAAAGCAGAGGATCACGTTTTTCCAAATTAACCATTAATGATAGGTTGCACCCCCAAGAAGGAAAAACAAAAAGGAATATGAAACAACCAATCACAACACTTGAAAAAGATATGGGTGAAACTTTTGAATCATTGGAAAGCGTAACATGCCCCCAACTTTAGCAGGTGCACCGCAAGTATTAAATTTGGTAAGTATGGTTAAAAATTTATAAAAGGGCAAACACTTCAGCTGAAGAATAAAAAAATTACAAAGCTCCTATTTGTAACGTTGCTACAAATTTCTTTTGCTCCAAGATTTAAAATTACTTGTGGTCTATTCGAATAAATCTGAAGATAAGAAAGAAGACCACAGAAGCCAAGAAAGAAAAGGCTCCGAATAAGGTTGACCCAGAGAAGAAGTGGTGAAGAGCTAAAGAGGAGGATGAAGAAGTAGAACTAGTGCCTTACTATGATTTCCTGGCACAAATCAGCAACTGTGTAATCATGAACAAAGGCATGGAGAAATTACGAAAAGTTTTCGAGTTTGCTCTTCAAAAGGTATCCATCGAAAGTTTGCACACCACGATGTTTTACACCCATATTTTTTGGTATGTTTGTATGCCAGTGCATTCATGTCCTGAGTTGGTATGGGTGATTGCTCAGTCTTATGATTCTTCTATGAGAGCTGTTCTAAATGCCAATGGAGATAGGTTGTTCAGTATTTCAACCAACTCGATTAGAGAAGCTTTCGATTGTGGTACAAGACATCCTTAGGACATAATTTTTAAGAGACTCAATCTTACAGAAGGGAGGAGAGATACCAATCTATAGTACCTATGTGATAGTTCATGGAAAATCAATTGTTGAAGACACCACGATTTGGAGAATTGCCATATTTACCAACACTAATGAGAGATTTTAAGAGGCCAGACTTATATTTGATGTTGGGATGGATTTTTGGATTACCCTCAAATTCCACAATGCATAAATGGTAAGATTTGCTTATGTTGTGTATTTCACAAGTTGAGTTTTACACCCCGACTACCATGAAAGCAACCACAAATCCAATTTTCTTTGATTGGGCAGATTTCGTAGCTCGAAGAATGCACACTCAGCTACAGAAGGTGCAAAGCAAGGAAGAAGTCACCTTCAAGCATTTTTATTTTTTGGTATGGTACTTCTTTTATTATATGCATCCCCATTTTGCCTTTATAGCAGTAAAGAAAATAGATGAAGCAGGCATAGCATTACCGGTTTATTCGTGGACCCAGACTTTGTTGAAGGAGTCCTACTATAATTTTAATCGAATATTTTTGGGACTCATACTTGAGATCATTTATGGTGTCTATGATAGAGTTCTAAAAACGATGAAGGAGGTGATTGTTAAAGAGGAGAAAGGTGATGTATTTTAACTTACGCAAGAAGTTGTCATTAGGATTTTCGACTTCACTGGTAAAACTTTTCACGGAACATATTTTCGCACTAGAAGTAGCCCAAAAAAATTACTTTACCAATGAAACATATGGGTTAGATAGGGGAAAGTGAGCTACGTGCGCCATGCCTTTTCAGTTTAGCAACGTTAAAGTGACTCAATATGAGAAGAATGAGTTGATTGTCGAAATGTTGTATGACCATGGGTTAATTGAGCTTCCCCAGAGATGGTGATATGACCCTTTGGTTAATTATGGGAAGTTTATCAAGGCCAATAATTTTCATTTTTGTCCCAAAAAAGACATCTTGCAGTAGAGGAACAAGCCCAAGGGGCGTAACCTTGAGTGGCATGTTGAAAAGATGAGTGTGTGAGATTGATTGAAAAGAATTAATCTCACATACTCGCTATCAAAGCTAGCATACATATACTAGAGGATATTGAGGAATGGTCAGGTGAAAATACAGAATTCCAGTCCACTTTCCTTCATTTACAAAAAATTAAAAAAAACAAAAATTGCAAAGGCACACATGCATATTTTATTTCTCTTCACTCCACATGTGTCCCATTTCTCTCTTTTCTTTATCTCATCTTATTTATTCATACACCACTCCTCGTTGATGGTATCCCTTTGAGCAACTATGCACCCTAGACTGGTGTGCTCCTCTCATTCTTCCTTCCCTAATCATTTCCTTATCTCTCCTTCATTTTCACCTTATCTCTCATTCTCCTTCAATTTTTGTTCTCATAGCCACTATCACCACCTTTTTGCACGATCATTTTTGCATCTAAGGCTCCTTAGATTCCCATTAGGTTGACTTTTTCTTGGTTTGTTCAACTCACTTTTGTGGTTTCAATCAAGGGTGTCTTCATTGTTGTAGTGGCTTTGACTCTTTATACTTTTGTTTTTGCACCACTCATCTTGCTCACAACCACACACCAAAATTGTTGTGTATATTTCTACACTACTTATATGACACATTTTATTTTACAAAGTCTTTGGTTCAAATAATATCTAGGTTCTTTCAGTCACTCAAGCATACCTAGTGTCTCCATCAACTTATATTGAATGTTAGTCAATCTTTGAGTGCTATAGGTCATTCTTGGTTAACTCTAGTTTTCTTTTGGACTACTCACATGTATCATACATTAATTAAATTTTGGTGCCTATGAAAGACAAACTCATGAGTCATTATCACCATAAAGTGGACAATTTCCCCTGTTCACCCTATCATGCATAATCCAAGGCTAAGGATCCATTGTGCAAAAATAAAAGAAGAATAAAGTACAAGTCATAGCACAAAATCAATTTTATCATTCATCACGGATCCTAGGACATTTGAGATGTCTCCATTGAGGCTATAGATGCTTGATTGAAAATGGAGCAATATTGAAGGATTATAGGGTTATCTCCATCGGGGCTATAAATTCTTGATTGGTAGTGGCTCCTTTACATGGTGACATGTACATCACATTAGATACCTTATATTTTAAAAACCTATGTATGCTTGCGAGCGAGCTAGCTTATTGGCATAAGTTACAAATGATTCATCTAACCTCACTTAAAATTGATAATGAACATTCACTGCAGACACTATTGTTCCTTGAGAAACCTGAAAATCTAGGGTAACCTTAGTCTCTTCGAGGGCCTGTTTTATTAGTATATGAGTTTGATTGAGATAAATAGGGTGTTTGAGTCTTTTGAAAGCATATTTAGATTCTTAATTCCTATGACACACAAATTGACAAGTGGTCTTGTTATTATCTCACTTTCTCCTCTATTTCAACCATATTTTGCCTTCCATGTTACTATTTATCTCACAATCAAGATAGTCCAATTATATTGATGCCTTTTATTAAGAAATAAAAGATGATTCTATCGATATGTGTCTGTGTTTTTTGCATGATCATCAAACATACATAGGTATTTTTTTTTGCATTAATATAAGTTGATCTAATCCATGCCATTTATATTATCTAATACATACATTATCGTACTACATTATTACACTATTCTAAATCACATCATCACATAATATCAATTCATTTCATTTACACACAACACATCATAAATGAAAGTCATCATGCATATATATCTATAAAAATAATAGTACATCACCATATCATGGCCCATAAACTAAATATAATTGAGCCCTTAGGCTCATCATCATCATCATACACATGCAAAACTGGCACATTCCATGTAGCCCTCCACTACCATCTCACCCACTTCACTCATTGTTGGTCTCTCTGCTCCACTCTATCCTACCTCCCTATGAAAATTCACTCATACCGCTATGCTACCTCAATACTTCATGAGATGACCCTACACCCAAGGCCTATGAAGCTAAGGTCCCCATAAATCATGGTATTTATTGATGTACTAAGGTCACCCTCAACCTGCCACTCTACCAACTAGACTCGACCTAGGAAGAAAATGGTCATATAGGGATCCCTATACCTCTCTTCATTAATTGGTCCTCTAGAACCTCCAGTGCACCATCTCCTATTGGAATCATTGCTCTATTGTGGCTCCCTATTCTTGTGCCACATACATATCTACTCATAGAATCATGATGATAGCCCCATATTCACCCTCCAACTACTACCCTTGACGCTCATCCAATTGCTCTTACAACCCCTCTATATCCAGTAGCAGTTCATCCTTCTCAACCACAACCACATATCACTTCCATCGTAGGTGTTTCTTCTTCATCATCAATGTGTCTATTCTTTACTATAAACTTTCTTTCTAAGTTGTAAACCCTACCATATACTCCTCTTTTCCTTGCTCTAGCAATAATCTCAGCATATCATTCTCAACTATCATCCATGCTCACTCCTCCTCCCATATCCCCCTCTCATCATCTAGCTATCTCTCTCTACCTAGATCATCGCTCACTTCTCATCTCGATCATGCCCTCTCTCGGGTCCCTTGTTCATTGCCTTGATATCCATATTTGTAGTCTCCTATACCACCTCCATAACATTAGCCTCATAAAGGTCAATATCATCACCCATAGCCCTAGGGTCCTCCTCAACTTACCTCAAGGTACCTACCTTGCTATCCATTCTACAATGCATTTTTCATCATAGTGGTTCCTCACGCTTATCAGGATTTACCTCTCCCATCCTCATTTTTTGCCTCCTCCACCTCCTTAGAGGGCTCCCACCACTATATCACCCACTAAGTATCATACTCTACAATCATCCCTACATCATCGACATCTAGATTTTCCATCACCTTATCCACCTCATCTCCTAGTAGCATCACCTATGGTGCTATCAGGGAGAGTTCATACCTATACCTCCTGTAGGTCACATATGGTTTTGGCACCCCCTATGTTAACCCAAACTACCTTTGAATGCACATGAATTGAATCATCTTATACTTCATTTTATGTTGCCCTATCACTCACCTTGCTTGCCTCACACAAGCCAAGTTTAACTTGTCCTCATCCTATACCTCTAATCCCCTCCAATACCTTCATATCACCTAGAAACCCATCAATCTTACCCACATCTTCTTGTAGTACTCCATGTATCCTTGGTGCAGTCGACTCTATCATATCTGTTTGTCACTCTACCACCCCAAAGCATATGGTTATCCTACCTCTCTCTCGCAAGGCATTGACATATATTGAAGTGATCCCATCCCCATATCTGCAAGAGAAATCTACACCCCAAGCCCTTTCACCCTTGTCATTGCACCTCATATAACTTATCGTACATCTGTGCCAATAATATCGATGTCCAAGTATATATCACTAGTGTCTCTACCAAATCCAAAACCAACCCTATTAGGTTCCAAGGGAACCGTGCACTTGAAGAGTTTGGAAAGATCACATTCAAGATCAAAAACATCAAAACTACATGTCTTTGTCTCAACTGTCCCATCTCATAATCCTAAAATTAGGGTTTCCCTCCATTACGCGTCTCTATATTCCTCTAGTCATTGCCATAAAGTGGGGCATCACATCCTCCTTATTCACTACTACATGGATAGGGAGACCCTCCATCAATAATCAAAATATCCTGTAGATGTCCTCTAAGGTCACTGTAATCTCCCCCATAGGGAGGTTTATTTCTCCCACTATTAAGATCCTACCACTTTGCAAGGGCTGACAATTACATAGCATCTACACAAATAATCTCTATCTGAGTTGCCCCCTCCAAGCCAATCATCCCCAACCACTCCCAATAATTTTCACTCATATTATCCCTAATCTTGGAGAAATATGTTCTAAGCCTATTTCATGGTTGCAACATCCTCAATTGCACACAAACCCATCCCATCATCACATTATTAACCATTGCAACAAATTAAAAAAAAAAAACACACTGCTATCTACATTCATCATAGTTCAAAATCCAACATTCAAACAAAAAAATTATCCCATTCCCCCCTTCTCTTTTCATTCAAAAAATAAAAAAATTGCATTCTCCCTTCTCTTTTAATTCAAAAAATAAAACATTACATTCCCATCTTCTATTTTAATTCAAAAAAACATATATTCCCATTTCCCCCTTCTCATTTAATTAAAAAAAAAAATCCATTTTTCTTCAAAACAAAAACACACAAAAATAAACAAAAGCAATAAACACACAAATGCACCTAAAAATATTAAATAAAACTACCTAAAAGAGTGACATCATACTACTTACCTTCCTTGCACACCCTCATACTCTCATTATCACACACTCGCCTATCATATCACTCTTTCACTCTATCCTCTCCTCTTTTTCTTCACCTACCAAGTGCAAATAACAATGGTGCCCCCTTATCATCCATTTATAACCTCCCTCACTACCCAAAATACCCCCAACCGTCACTTACGATCATCCAATGTGCCTCCAACCACCATTGATGGCTAGTCAACTACCACTGGTGATCAGTGGGCTACCATTGATGATTAGTCAATCACCAATGGCGGTCATACCACTGCCACTTCATTATTCTTGATCATCCCTTCATTGCAAACATATAGCTTCTCATCACCCACATCTTCACCATTCAACTTTCATCAATCGGCTCCCTGTTGTCATCTATTCCATCCTCCACCCGCTCATCGCTTAAGGAGGTCGACAAAACCCAAAATTTTGAAGAGTCATTTAATTCCTTTTTGCTAGGAAAAAAAATAGTTTTTTTTCATCCAAATGGACCAGGTGTCTCTTTTTTTTGCATTGCATTGTTTTTTCACACAACATGATAGAAAAATGGGTATTTATAGATGCCAAATTTTAGTCATTCATACAACCAACCCATCAAAACACTCAAAATACCCTTCAAATCCCATTAATTTCTCCAAAACCCTAATTTGGCACAAAAACCCTCACCAAATCCTCAAATTATTCCTAAATTCACTCAAATCCTCTTAAAATTCCAAATGCCTTCTAATTCCTCCTAAATTCTTCTAATTTTTCTTCCTTCTCCTCCAATCGACTCAATTTCCCTCTAACCCCTCCTAATTTTTGTAAATTCTTCTAAATTCCCTCTAAGATTTTCTAATTTTATTTCAATTTCATCTATTTCTTTTAATTATTCTAAAGTCTCCCTAAGTCTTCTATTTTCCTCTAATTTCCCCTACTTCATTTAATTCTTCTAATTCTCTCTTAGCCTCTCTAATATTCTAATTTCCACCTAATCCCTCTCATTTATTCCTCCCTCTCCCCTCAAATTTCTCATAATCCACCTTATCCATCTAATCCCCCTAATCCAACCCCTAATAAATTCCTAATCCCATTTTAAGCCCTCATATGATTATTTAGGATATATGCAAACTTATTTTCCCACCTAAACCCCTCATTTAATCCACCTTGTCTCCTCATCCACTTTCCCTCCAAATTTGAATGATTTAAAAATGCAATGAAAAGCCCCAAGTCAAAAGGAATTAAATTGGTATATTTAATGGTTTGGTCCTTCTCAACCTCCATGTCATATTTTTGGTAATTTTAAATTCCATATGCAACCCCCAAGGCACACTTATCCCCATGCACATCTCATCACCCCCTAGGCCAATTTATGGCACTTGGATGGGTGAGAAATCACCCCACCCAAGGCTATTAAATGGGGAGGGTGCACATTCCTCCATGTGTCCTCCCTAGATTTACCTTGGATTTTCCACCCTCCACTTGGCTCCAAATCAACTCCACATCATTGCCATGTCACTTCCCATTCCCCTCACCAAATTACTATAATCCCCTCTATTTCACTTATTTGCAAAAAGAAAGGTGAAGCTACCATTATGTTACCAAAATTGTACCAGATTACCTTGATACCCTTGGAAATCCTAGTTGCCTTTTCCATCTATCTTTAGGAGCCCATCCATTGTAGCCATGGAGTCCACATGAAGAAGTCAAATCAGCTTTGACCTATAATTACACCTGAACTAGTCAAGGTTTTATCAACATATCTACACTAGAGGACACCAGCCACCACCAGAACCCTCTAGAACAAGCACTTAGTCCCATATTCCATACCATCCCAACTACCATTGGTGGTTACATGGTCTCAACTATCACATGTAGTCACCTAAAACCAACCTTCACTGGTAGTTACTCAGAGAAGAATAGATAGATTTCAAACAATAGGTAGGTAAGGAAGGTACAAAATATTACCTTTTCAAGTTTTGTGAACTTTTGTTGAAGTTTTGTAACCTTTTTCATGGGTTTTGTAAAGCTTTGTTTTAATTACTTTAGCTAGGGCCTCATCCAAGGAAGGCCCATCAGATATTACTAACTCAAATTTTTGAGCATGTGTACAAGTGTTATGCTACTGATAGAGCGCTAGGGTGTTCTGAGAAGCTCAAGAAACCCACCCACAACAAGATTATGGTATGAAAAAAAATATTGCACCTAGAAACCTTGATGTAAATAGGGTCATCTTGCATTGTTATCGAACTATAATATTTGCAAAAATACCCTCCAAAGGGTCAAATTGTATTCAAAAGTGTTTATTGGTAATATACAATATCTCTATTTACTTTCATTGCATGGTGCATTTTCATGTCTACAAATATATCTAGTCAAAAGTGATTAATGGGGAGAGAGGTGATATACTTGTGGTACCCAAATTTGTAAAGGAAATAAAAACAAAAAATGATTGATGGGGAGAGAGGTGATATACTTGTGGTCCCCAAAATTGATTGACTAGGTGGCAAGGACTCATACACACCTAAATATCACTATGACATGTTGTTTGAGATTGGTACTTGATTGTTTTGTCCAAATCGAAGTGACAACAAACTAGATTGACAACCATCTAGGCCCTAATGATTAAGACTATAAATTGTCCTAGGATTGATGGTCATATCTAGGTGCAAATGATGGAATACTAGATTGGATAGGTCTCGGTCTGGTTGAATTTAGGATTATGTTTGTGTTGTTTCAAGAAATGAAAATAAATAGAATTCAATAAAGTAAGAAATAAAACCTTGAAATTTTTTAAAATAACACACAAAGCATGTTCCAAATATAGGACAACAATAAAGTGACTAATTTTGTTGCCTGCAAAACAAGGAATACCAAGTGTGGTATGAGTTTAGGTCCCATCGTGATCGCTAAAATGTGGGATAGAAGATATACCATTTTCATTGATCAAGAAAGATATTACAAATAATCTTTTACAAATGCCCTCTTTGGACTTACAATAGGGATTTCCCAAGATGGGAGATGCCCTTTTACAAGAGATTACAAAATGGTGCTCAAATGATCTTCTATGCCACTTTGAAGGATGGGTGGGTTTTGGAGCCTTAGTCGCTTGTCCACCCTAGGGTGCATGCACCTCCATGGTACCTTCACACAACCAAAAACAAGAAGTTAATATTTTCAAATGGGCATACCCTAGTTAGGTCCAAGTTAACAAAAAATGCAATCAATAAAGTGTTAAAAATCTTGATTAAAGTAAGAACATAACACCAAAATATCACAAAATATAAAGAAACATACCTTGATTACCTTTATCTATTTTTGATGTTGTGTTTGGTTCATGCTTTGGAATGCAACCACCAAAGGTTGGATGATATCTACTATGAACCTCTAGGGGTATGGCAATCTTGACTGCTAATCGCTAGGGGGACGATGACTAAGACCTCTATTGCTTAGATCTAGTTGAAAATTTTTATGGACCTCCGATAGGGTGTTGATAGCCTTTGGTTGTAGTTTGAAGTAAATTAAATAATTAATTTAGAAGCAACTTAAAAAATAAGATACATGAATATTCAAGCATACATTGATTTCCATGACTGATTTGCACATTAGAAGGAGGATGATTACAAAAGGGGATGAGCACACACAAAGGGGTCCACTAAAAATTTTGGTAGAGTTTTGGCTTATGATTTTTATTCTTTTTGCAAATTAAATAAAAGAGGGGGCATTTATAGATGTTTTTACAAGGGAGAGGGGGTGGTGATTTTCTTCCAAGGGAGAGGTGCTATGGCATGACATGGCAGTTATGTGTCATGGGTGAGGGGAGGTGGAAAATCTGAAGTCTTCCATTTATGGTGGTCAAAGGGAATGTGCAACATACCTCATTGATGAACCTTGGGTGGGAAGAGTTCTCACCCCACTTAAGTTACATGTGTACACCATACTCCATAAATGCAGTTAGGTGGGGAGGATCCCCACCCTTTCCAAGTGGTACTAAGAGGTATAGGAAAGGTGAGGGTGAATGAGGATGTGGCAAGTAGGAGTAGACTAGGATAGGGTGAGGTGGACCTATTCTAAGGTTAAAGGGGGGTGTGCACATAGAATAGGGAATTGTGCACATAGACTAGGGGGGATGAGAAGTCACATGGTGACTAGGGGCTTAGTGTAGGAGAGTGCTTAGTGGGGGAAGGGGGCTAGAGAGAGCAATTTTTAATTTTTGTAAGGTTATGAAGTGGGATTGGGGATTTTTGGGAATTATTTGGGATTTTACAAAATTATTTAATTTAACCTTAGGCAAACACAAAATTGACACTTTTTAGGTGTCTACACTTAGATAGGAAGATCCTTTATCACCATATTTGTTCATTATTATGGTAGAGGTTTTGGGTAGGAACTTGAAGAAGGCTAATAAATATGGGTTGATAAGTGATCTTAAGGCTAATAACAATAATGACAACATCACCCATAAATAGTTTGTAGATGATATAACTATTTTTGGGAGGGAAAGGATAAACAAGGCTAGAGCTGTGAACAACTTATTAAAGGAATATTGTAGCTCTAAAAGTTTCACACTCCTTTCCTTTAGGCTAATGGATCCATGCCTTGAAGGGGAATGGGAAAATGCTAGGTCTACACCTCAGAGGAGAGGCACTTAAGGTTGTGTCCTATTTGGTAATTTTTTGATGTATTAGTCACCAGGAAATATTTATTGGCAATTTCCATGCCTAGGGTTGGGATTTTATTTGATGTGTTCTTTTATATTTTCTCACAATAACCTAGTTTGAACAAAAATGCAACTATGATATACTAAATGCAATTTATTTTCATATGAATACCACATACAGTGAATTACAAAAAGAAAATCAATGCAAATGCTTAATAGTAAAAGATATTTGATCCTCTTACTCAACCCAGATGTCTGATGTAGAGTCTTTTTTATTTTTGTAGGCAAGATCAGATGTTACAGGGTGATATCAGATGTTCAATCAATGATCGTATCCATCGATATAATATTTTCAGATCCGATCAGCGATCGACAGGTCCTATAAGAGCATAAACCTACAATTTCACAAATAGAGAGCAAAACAGAAACTTACAATATGCTATAGACTTTGTTAAGTATGGATTAGGACATATAAAATCTTATTGAATGTTGTATTGAAAGAAAATAATATGAATATGGATTATGACATGCAACTAAGATAATTGAATGAAAGGATGATGAACTCCAAGAATGATGATAGCAATTTCTATACTACATGCAATAATGATTTATAAATATGATTCTAGAAATTTATATCTGAGACTAAAGGATGCAAACCAAATCCTGGAGTTACCTATAAGCAATTTTCTGGTAAGATCAGATGCAACAGAGCAGGATCAGGTGCTATCCAGGTGATATCAGACATTCAATCTCAAATTGTACCAATAGATGCACAATGATTGTACCTTTGAACCTGTAAAGATTTGTGAAAAGCATAGAAAATAATGAATGTGAAAGCGATAAATAAGTAGCTAGAAGTCATAATTCAGCCAAAAATTCAGAGGGAATTCAGGGGGGAATGCCTAATTAAATAGGCTAGGTAAGTTGGAGGAGTTGAAAAAAAATAGAAGAGGTTGCAACCTCTTTCAATCTAGGGGTGATCAGAAAATCTGATCTCGTAACCATTGCGCAGTTAGACAGATAGAGAAAAAAAGCATTGCTATACAGGTTATCTGTGACATGCGAGATCAGAGGGTACGGTTTGCTTGGGGTCCGTACATTCTCTGTAGGCTATACATGACACTACATAGGGTGGTCTACAAAGGGGGTAAGGCATTGGTACTTACCTCCTTTCTATAGGTATGGTGTTGGGAGCACATGGCTATCAGGAGACCTATAGGACTACCTTTGACATGGGCAGAGGATGGGAGGCCCGGGGTGGAGGATGATAGACCCAGGGTATTCTATTGGCATTTACATAGAGGGCACCATGGGTGGGTTAGCCTCGACATAGCGAGGTGGTTATTTGATGAGCTACTTATAGAGGATATCCGGTGGAGACCCTAGAGAGAGCTATCGAGGTGGGGAGAGGATGGTTATGAGTTGGCTCACGTGAGGTGAGTCATTTGGTTGCAGATGGAGTAGGGGGAGTTGGAGCTACACCGCGTGGACCGGGTGATGCGCCAATTTGGGTTATAGTAGGACATTCCTTAGTATAGGAATGTCACATTTTCTAGGGTGACTCAGGATCACACTACCATTAGTGGTGCTCCCAACATGGCTCAATTTTTGGACCCTCAATTGGATGATGAGGTAGTGGCCACAACAGAGGGAGATGATGTTGGGATGACTAATAGGTACCGATAGTGGTACACCAACATTCGACCTATCCAAATGACTATGTCGAGGAGTGTAGTACGGTAGGTAGCTGATCAGGTTTTCAGATAGGAACATATAACTAGCCAACAACAATAGCTGGAGACATAGGTACCCCCTAGGAGAGAGGGGCCTCGCACTAGGGGTGGACATCAGAGCCATATGAGGTGGGAGAGATCATCTAGGATTGAAGAGAGATCCAGGGGAGAGAGGGAGGAGAGGAGAGCATCCTCTCAGTAGGAGAGGAGACCTGACTCACTCGGGAAGGGCACCATGATAGAGGAGGGGGAGAGTAGTGAGATGGTGGCTCTATGGGTGGAGCTCACTAGTTTGAGGGAGGAGAATGCAGCTTAGAAGACCCGGATTGAGTCTCTAGAGGTAGAGTTGACATAATAGGTGGGACAGGGATCTAGGGTTCTAGCTCCTACATCTTCTTAGTCGACTCACTCAGGGAGGAGTGACTCAGGGAGAGCGCTAGCTCGGGCTCTTCAGCTGATGGGTTTTTATCAGGCTTTATATTTTGTAGTAGTGCCTATGGAGCAGAGATAGTCAGAGCCTACGATGCTTGAGATGCTTGTGACTTCGAGTCACTCGAGATCTCGCTCGACTTCTAGGGATACTACTATGGGAGGGATGGGGTTCTGACCACCATGACCCCCTGGTGGGGATGATGATGCTTAGAGTTCTAGGGCTTCGATGAGACCATAGATGATATATGTATATAGTTTTTTGTACTATATTTTAGTGACTGAGTATGCCGATGTTGGAGATTGTGGCATATCAGTCGACTTTATTTTGTATATATATTTTGATATATATATATATATATTGATCTTCTTGTCTTATGTGATTTTGTATGATTTATTTGGTATTTGATTATAAATGTTTGAATTTCTTATAATCATGCTTTGGAATTTTAAATATTTTGATCATGCTTAACATAAAAGAAAATGATTTTATTTTTTTAAAGTATGTTTTTGAAAAAGATGTTTTTGTATGATGATAGAATTGATGGATTAGCAATGAACCTCAAAGGATGTTGTGTTGTTATATGACCGTTGGTGGAGATCAATGCTCACTAGGTCATGAAGCGGATCCTGTTGTGAGGAAGTTTTGTATTGCTAATAATAAGAAAGTTTGTAGGGCTCAAGAGTGACCTTGAGGCTTATGATGATGAAAGAAGATGTCAATTTAAAAGAAATTGATTTTGAGAAAAATAGGTTGATAAATATTTTGTGATGGATATAAAGTGATTTAAGCATGAAAATTTGGGAAGGATGACTTGCGCTAGGCATAGAATTCCTAGTGTGAAATTTTTGAGAATAAAGTAATTACTAGGAATTATACCATCATCACGAAGTCAAAATGCAATGTATGATAAGATGATGTGTGTTTTTAGAAATGCAAATTCTTTGGGAATAAATAATTTTGAATATATATATGTAATTGCAAAATGAAGTGATATGGATTAATATGAATAGTTATAAACTAATGTTGTCTAACAAATTTTAGAGAAATATTTTAAATTATTTCCAAGACAAAGTCAAATTTATCAAGAACCAGTGTGTGATGTGTGAGTTCATTATCCATATTGATTTGTCATAATGATACAAAATCTCTCAAGGATCAAATGTGTGTGCTTGTGAAATTGATTTACCGATTTTGAGTGAGGTAATGATACAAGCCAACTTTTATGAACCAATGTGTGTGCAAGTGAAAGATTCATTAACCATGATTTTGTGCATGCAATTGTACTGAACTACTATGTAAGTCAAGTCACCAAAATCTAGCTAATCCACAAGCGGACATTGGTCTATACAAAATAAGGTCGCTAATGTGATAGACATGTCACCACACGTAAAGCTTACCACATTGCCATGCGGGTTGAGCCACAAACCGTGTAATGAGGACTCACCCCATGGCTTTCGAATAACTAAGGAATTCTAGGGATTCAAGCTCATTACCCCCTTCTTTTATTTTGATTTCTTGGAGTAGGGATTCTTGTCCATTTTTTAACAAGGGGATTTTATTGCTTTTTGTAGTAAAACTACTTTTTCTTTCTTTTCTCTTTTCTTTGCTTTTTTTTTTTTTTTCTTTTTCTTTTTTGGGATACTTGCTCATATTAGACAAGGAGCAAGGGATTTTATTCGGGTAGGGGGGAGCTTGTCCTTTTTCCAATTCTCAGTATTCTAGACCATGCACATAATAGGATAGCAAGGGAAACTTTTTGCTTAAGGAACTAAGACTACTATGTAGTATCATTTTTTGAATTTGCAAAAATCATTTTAAGATGTGAAAATGTGTTCTTGGTTCAAGAAGTAGCAAGACCAGTTCCCAAAACTCAAAATTTTATTTAGTGAAGTAGTAGTGCTTTTTGGTACAAGAGAGATTTATAATCAAAGTGACAAAATCAAAATTTAGTAAAGATGTGAATTAAGTGATTGGTTCAAGATAACTTTTGAGTTTATCCGAAATAAAATAAAATATAACTTGAATTTTTGGAAGACAACACACATTGATGCAAAGAATGAGAACTTAACAATTTGAAATATTTTTGGAAATTTTTCATGTTTTTTTTTTTTTTTGGTTGTTTTGATGATAGTTGCAAATTGATGAAGAAGTTATTTACAATTATATATAGAAATGGAACTTTTGCTTTATGCATAATATCTTTTGAGATGCATGATATTCATTGGCTCTTTGAGATATTTTCCATCCAAAGTAGCCAAGCGATATGCACCTGATCCAAATTTAGCAGTAATGACAAATGGTCCAAGCCAATTAGGTTGAAATTTACCTTTAAGATATTTTCTAGCATTAGTATTTTTTTGGTTTTCTTTAAGTACTAAATCACCAACTTCAAAAGATCGACTGTGAAATTTCTTTGCATATGATATTTTGAGTTTATCTTGGTAAGAGCGAAGATGCTCTAGAGCATGAATACACTTCTCATCTAGAAGCTCCAACTGACTTAGTCTGCTAACATGATATTCATCCCCTACTTCGACATCTTGAAGTAGAAGAGCTAGAGAAGGAACTTCTAACTCAAATGGAAAAACTGCTTCAACACCATAGACCAAGACAAAAGGTGAAGCACCCATGGGAGTACGAACACTAGTTCGATAGGCCCACAAGGTAGGATATAATTGCATATGCCAATCATGGCCTGATTTATTAACCAATATTTTTAAAATCTTAATTAAGGTTTTATTAGAAGCTTCAACTTGGCCATTTCCTTGTGGATAGTATGGAGTGGACCATCGATGTTGAATTTTATATTTTTGACAAAGTTTTTTAATGTCTTTGTTCTTAAAGCATGTTCCATTATCAGATATGAGAGTTGATGGAATACCAAATCTACAAATAATTTGATTAAATATGAATTTGGACACTTGGACTCCTATGCAAGAAGCTAATGGCATAGCTTCTACCCATTTTGTAAAATACTCTATTGTTGTTATGATAAATTTATGACCATCAAAAGATATAGGATTAATTTTACCAATGATGTCTAAACCCCATTTAGAAAAGGGCCATGGAGAAGATATAGCTTGAAGTTCTTGAGCAGGAGCATGAACAAGGTCTGCATGTCTTTGACACTTGTCACAATGATGCACATAATCATTAGCATATTTTTCCATGGAAGGCCAAAAGTATCCCATTCGTAGGAGTTTTTTAGCAATGGCACTTCCACTAAAATGTCCTCCACAAGATCCATCATGGGCTTCACTTAATGCTTTCTTAGACTCTTCTAAATTGAGGTATCTCAAAAGGATACCTTCAAAAGACCTTTTATATAGGGTATTTCCAATAATTATGAAGCGAACAACTCACTTACGTAATAGCCTACGTTGGTTTCTATCTAATCCTTCTGGGAAGGTTCCTTTTTGGAGAAAATTAAAGATGTCTATATACCAAGGTTCTGGAGTTATCTCATTAATTAAAAACACATCTAATGGTTCTAGATAAGACTTAGATGAAGTTGGTTCTTGGAGTTGGTGAATAATGATTGTAGCATATTCATCATCCAACTCCAAAGGTAATAAAGAGGTAGCAGCAACCATGGCATCTACAACACGGTTGCTAGTGCGAGGGATGGCTTCCAAAGTTACTTTCTCAAATAAGGATATAAGCTTAAGAACATATTATTTATAGGGATGAATCTTCTCATCTCGTGTTTGATATACTTCATTAATTTGATTTATCACAAGCTGAGAATCTTTGAAGACTAATAAAACTTTAATTTTTAAGGCTAAAGTTGCTCGTAATCCAAGGATTAGAGCCTCATATTCTATAGTATTATTAGTACAAGCAAATTGAAGTTTAAATGACAAAGGAATAAGATGCTTTTGTGGATATATTAATATAATACCTACACCTGCACCACTCATACATCTAGCTCCATCAAAATACAAGGACCAAGATTCAGAAAGATCCTCTTCTAAGTTAAGACATTCATCTGGAAATTCAATGGTTATAGGATGAGTAGATTCAAGAGGTGCAACAACAAGTTGATCAGCTATAATTTGGCCTTTGATAGATTTTTGGCCAATAAATGTGAGTTCAAACTCACTTAGAGCAAGAACCCATTTAGTTGTGTGTCCTGATAAATAAGGTCTACTCATCAAATACCTTAATGGATCAGATTTAGCAATAACAAATGTTTTTTGACTGAGCATATAGTGGCATAATTTTTGTGTAGAAAACACAACTACTAGAAAAAGCTTTTCTAATGGTGTATAATGGGTTTCATAGCTTATTAATGTTCTACTTATATAATATGTGGCTCATTCTTTCTTATCATCATCAATTTGAGCCAACATTGCTCCAAGTGCAAGTTCAGAAGCAAAAATATACAAAATAAAAGGACAATCTGGTTTAGGAGGAACAAGCACTGGAGGAGTAAGAAGATATTGTTTAAGGGCTTCAAATGCTTCTTGAAATTCATTATCCCATTGAAATGGAATGTTTTTCTTAAGTAACTTAAGAAAAGGTTGGGTTTTATCTACCAATTTGTCAATGAAGCGATGGATAGACTGAAGTTTACCTTGTAGACTCCTTAATTTTGATATATTTTTAGGTGGTGGTATATCAAGGATAGCCTTAATTTTAAGGGGATCTATCTCTATGCCATGCATAGAAACAATAACTCCTAATAATTTTCTTGATTTGACTCCAAATACACATTTGTTTGGGTTTAAGTGAATCTTATATTCTCTTAGTCTATCAAACACTTTTCTTAGATTATCAATATGATCTTCTTCCTTAGTTGAGTGAGCTATAATATCATCTACATAATCATGTAGAATATCATACATCATATCATGAAATATATATGTCATAGCTCTTTGATAGGTTGCACCTACATTCTTTAAACCAAAGGGCATTACTTTCCAATAGAAAGTACCCCAAGGTGTAATGAAAGTAGTTTTGGGTTGGTCTTCAGGAGCTATTCTGATTTGGTTGTATCCTAAAAAACCATCCATAAGGGATAACATCCCACTCCCAGTTGTAAAATCTATAATCTGATCCATATTTGGGAGAGGAAAATCATCCTTAGGGCATGCAACATTAATGTCTCTAAAATTAGTACACACTCTAATTTTAGTGGCCTCTTTCTTGGTTACTGGAACAACATTTGATATCCAATCAACATAATCAATGGCTTGAACAAAGTCAACATCCAAAAGTTTTTGTAATTCATCTTTGACTAATAATGCTACTTTTGGATGCATTTTTCTAAGCTTTTGTTTAACAGGTTTTGCATCTGGGTGCACCACTAAATGGTGCATGACCACAGAAGAGTCTAGGCCTGGCATATCTGCATATGTCCAAGCAAAAACATCAGCATATTCTGTGAGAAATGCAATATATTGTTTTTGTCTCTCTTCACTTAATTCTGCTCCAATTTTAACCAAGTGAGGGTTAGCTTCTGTCCCAATGTTGACTTGTAGCACATCTTCTACCACAATGTTTAAATCTCTTTCAAAGTTGGGAGGAGCGGGTGACACACCCATTTCTTGTAATTCTTCTAAGGTTAACTTAGCTAATTCTTCTTGTGGGGTTGTTGTTTGAACATGGGCTATACATGGTATAGACCCATCAAAGAAAAATCTATTTCTCAAAATTTCTTCAACAGAAATATCATGAAAAATATCTCCTTCTAAACATTCATCTAGGAAGCAATCATTTCTAGAAATGCTATTGATAACATGTTACAAGAATGTATCCTTTTACTTGTTTTAAAATATTCTTGATGTGCTAAGTACTCTTGATATGTTATTAGTTGGTCATCATCCTCAAATGGGAATGGTTGAGTTTTGGTAGGGATATAACCAATACCACATCGGGTAGGCCATTCCTCTATTTCTAAAGGTTCATGTATACCATTTTTGAGAGGTCCCAAACCTCTACCTTTATAACCCATGTTGCACATCATTTGTTTTGACTTTACATATCCATTAGAAAAATAACATCTAGCAAATCCATTTTGATCAATTGTGAAACTCATTTTAATATTAATCTTACCAAAATCATACCCTGCATAGATAAAGGTACAACTCCCTATATGATAGATGCTTCCCAACTTTTGTGGCAAGCCCATCATTCGAGGAGATGGTGGTAATTGAGATAAAACAAGGGAATCTTGGGTAGCAAAATTAGTATATTCTGAAGTTGTGAGTATTGAAGATAAATCTGGTAATACTTCATCCGAAAGAGGATATGAAGTAGAAGGACTATCCATTTTAGTTGTAGGTTTTGATGGTGTGGGTTTAGATGATGAAGGAGAATATTTAGGACTAGGGTTTGTTGAAGATATGGCAGGACAAAATGGGACTCCTATTGGTTCTGCCATAGCACACATGTCAAATGGTCTAGGGTCACCATGGATAGTGACCAATTGATTTTTAAACTCAAACTTAACACATTGATGTAATGTAGAAGGTACTGCTCTCATTGCATTGATCCAAGGTCGACCTAGAAGGATGTTGTATGATGTAGGGCAAGATACAACAAACATGGTCGTATCTAAAATTCTTGGACCAACTTGCAATGGTATCGATAATACTCCACATGTTTCTTGGGTTTCATCATTAAATGCTTTGATAATCATTTTAGTTCTTTTTAAATATTCATTTCTAAATCCAAATATTTGAAAAAATCATATGTGCATATGTTTAATGATGATCCATTATCAATTAAGACTCTTTTAACACCTACATCCCCAATTAATGTTGTAATGTATAGAGGATTATCTCTATACATACTTTGAGGAGGAATATCCTTATCTTGAAAATCTATATAATTTATTCCATGAGAAATTATAACATTTACCACAACATCAGGTTCTATATTTTGAGGTACCATCATTTTGCTTAAGGTACTCATTAATTCCTCTCTATGTATAGATGAAGTTCTTAGAAGATCCAAAAGAGAAATTCTAGTTGTGATATTTGCCAATTGTTCATTAATGTCATAAGGAGATTTTTGTTGTGGATTTGATATATTATTTCCTTTTGTAGGTGCTTTTAATACAAATGGAGGTGATTTCTCATTTTGAGTTTGAGTTTGTGATTGAGAATTTTGATTTTGGGCTTGTTGTCTAGTGATGGCTCCAATAGTGCCCACAATATTATTATTTTGTAAATGACCAAAGTGGGGTCTAGCATTTACTACTTGTTCATTTGAAAGTGTTTGTTGAGATGAAGGTCGAGTGGTCATTCTTCTAGGGAATGGTTCTTCTGGAACTAATAAATCTGTGATGGGAAGAATTTGATCTGACTCATCTTCAGAACTATTTGAATTATTTGAGGTGATGTCCATTTCACTTTCTGTGTCACTTCTTGTATCTTCTGAAGATGAAGATTGAAAATATTGTATGGGCCTAATTGTAACTACAGATTGAGTAGGCACATATGAAGTTTGCAAATTTTGTTGTGGTAAAAAGTTGCTAATGGTCCCCACATACCGAGTTGGAGGAGGAACATTATGATGTTCTAGTTGATTTACAACCTCTTTACCATGTTTGGGTAAAGGATGTTGAAAAATATCTAGATTTTGATTTGCATTTTGAGTTGGTTGTTTTTGGGTATTATTTTGAGGATTATTATTTGAAGGAAATTTTTCTACTTCCATTTTACCTTTATCAATCAAATCTTGTATCATATGTTTCAATCGTTTACAAGAATTAGTTGAATGTCCATCCACTTGATGAAAATTACAATGTAGATCAGCCCTATATCCAGCTATAGTGGTATCTGGTTGTCTTATCTCTGGCAACCGTATCAAACCTTGTTCTAATAATTGAGGTAAAATCATGGTTAAGGGTTGATTTAGTCTTGTGAATTCTCTTGGAGGTTTATCAGGAATATTTAACAAAAACTTCTTTACAACTTCTGTAGTATTGATGTTTGAGGTATTTCTACTATCAGTGACTCCATCACCTACTACTTGTTTATTCTTATATTGGTTTTTGGAAGTTTTATCTTCATCCTTTTTCTTGAATTATCCTCTTCTGATAAGGGCATCTTCTACCCTTCTTTCTAAGTCTATAGCTTGATCAAAGGAGGTTACTGTAGTTGTAGCAAGTTCATAAGATAATTGTTCTTGTAAATTACCAATGAATATTTCCAACATCTCTCGGTGAGGTAAAGCAAAATGCAATTTTCCTAGAAGTTGCCTCCATTTGGCTAGGAATTCAGCAAAGCTTTCATATTTCCCTTGTTTCAAATTATATAAATCCTTAATAGTGACATGTCTTTCTATGTATGCACTAAATTGGTGAACAAACATTTCCGTTGTCTCTTCAAAGTTTCTCAAAGAATTAGTTGGTAATTGATAATACCATTCTAAGGCCATGCCTCCGAGACTTTTAGGGAATATTTTTAGTAACAACAAGTCATCATAGGAAATATCATGATAGGTTATCCTAAACATGCGAAGATGCTCAATAGGATCTTCGGTTCCTTTATATATCGGGAGGACCGGCATAGGGAAATGTTTGGGGTAAGGTTGAGCAACTACGATAGGATCCAAAGGTTGACTACACATCTCTCTATAATTGTATGAGGGATGGTAGGGATCTATCTGATCTAGACGTGAAGCTAATTGTTTAACCAAGGCTTCAAGTCCTTGTGGTTGCTCACTAATTTGATTTTGTGGTATCATATTGTTGTGTCTTTGATGATATGGTTGTGTTGTCACATAAGGATTTCTAGTAGAAATACTATTGTGTAAAGTGTTTGTGGGAAGAGTGTTATGAAGTTTATATGGGATTGTATTTTGTTGAACTTTTTGTTGATGATGATTGGAATTTTGAATTTTCTTAGCTCTTTGTGATGTTTGTTGATTAGGAGCTTGAGAGGAAGAAGAATGTTGTTTTTGCTTGGAATTTGGTTGTGTTGTTGGTTTTTGATTGTTTAAATCTATGTTTTGATTGGTGTTTTGAGATGGACCAACTTGATCTTGATCTGTTTTATTTATGTATGTCATTGGATTTGCATTTAATTGGAGGGCAGCTTCTATAGCGGCCTCCATTGAATAATCTCTTATGGGAGTAAATGTTCTATCTTTATTACATGATGAAGTTCATCTATATTATCTTTTAAAAAATCAGTAAATTGTTGGATAGATTTAAAGCTAACATTACCTTGAGGATCTACAAAAGGTTGGTTATGATCTTCTTCTTCTTCTTCTCCATTATCATCCTCACCTTGTTCTGTGAGTTTATCATCTTCAATAATTACCCTATCATCAAGGTTTTCTTGATCTGGTTCATCAGATTCTATTTGTTTTCCATTTCTCAAAATTCTAGGCATTTTGTTTTATATTTTAGTGATATATATATATATATATATATTTTATTTTTTGGTTTTTTGTGTTTTTGAAAACAAAGAAGAAATAGAAATTATAATATTCTAGATATTATATTTAATCTTCTTGAAATAGTTTATAAATATCGTTGATAGGTTCAAGTTCTTCAGGTGACATATAATGTTCTTCTTCAAATTGAAAGTTGGCTTTTAAAAATTTGATAAAATGAGCTATAGTGATACTATCAATTTCAGAGTCTTGAGCATAAAAGTATATTTCGTGATAATACTCATGATAATGGACTGCCCTAGGAGTTTTGTGATATCTTCTTTTATTTTCCAAGACTATTTCTTGATCTTCTATGTGTGCTAGAAATATGTGTACTGTTATAGCATTTTCAATATAATCATCAAAAGTATAAATAGTTGAAGAAACACTTGCTCTTTTATCCGTTAACCACCTCTCACATGCCCTTTGAATATCAAAGTAGTGAGAAGAGTTATCGGGCTCCAGGATTCTAGCTATGTCAAATATTTTAATTTGGCTAAGTCTTGGTGTATTGGCTTTTATAATGTCTAGTCTCTTCCAAAGTTCAGTCCACTATTCTTGAGATGGAATACTAGAATTTTCAACTACTAGAGAGATTTCTTGTGTAGATAATAATGCTCTAACATCTATGATTGTAACTCTTCCTATGTTGAAATCTAACATCTATGAAATGAATTTAAAATGTGCAAGTTTTGATTAATGATATTTTTGGTTTTTTTTATTTTTTATGTTTTTTGTGTTTTTATGAATCAGAAATATGCCTATGTTATTCACGTCGGGTTCACCAAAGAATGTAGCTCTAAAATTTTTGCACTCCTTTCCTTTAGGCTAATGGATCCGTGCCTCGAAGGGGAATGGGAAAATGCTAGGTCTACACCTCAGAGGAGAGGCACTTGAGGTCATGCCCTCTTTGGTGATTTTTTGATGAATTGGGTGGGTTCACTAGGAAACATTTATATGGTAGTTTCCACGCCTAGGTTGGGAGTTTGTTTGATGTGTTCTTTTATATTTTCTCACAATCACCTAGTTTGGCCAAAAATGCAACTAATCTATACTAAATGCAATTTATATTTCAATGAATACAATATATAATGAATTATAGAAGGTAAATCAATGCAATGCTTAATTATAAAGAGATTTGACACTCTTACTCAACCTGGATGTCTGATGTAGAGTCTGTTTGCTTGTTGCAGGTAGGATCAGATGTTGTAGGGTGATATCGGATGTCCGATCTGTGATCGTATCATGATCTGATATCATCTGATCCGATCTGATCTAATAAACCTATAGTTTCATAGATAGAGAACAAAATAGGAACTTGCAATGCAATATAAATCTTGTTAAGCATGGATTAGGATAAATAAAAGCTTATTGAATGTTGTATTGAAAGAAAATAATATGAATATGAATTATGATATGCAAATAACATAATTGAATGCAAGGATGGTGAACTCCAAGTATGATAACAATAATTTCTATACTAAATGCAATGATAAATGATAAATATGATGCTAGAAATGTAAATCTGAGATTAAAGAATGCAAACCAAAGCCTAGAGGTGCCCCCAAGCAACCTGTAGACAAGATCAGATGTAGCAAAGTAGGATCAGATGCTATCCAAGTGAGATCGAATGGTCTGATCTCGGATCGTACCAATGGATGCATAGTGATCGTACCTCCGAACCTGCAAAAGATTTATGAAAAGCACAATAAATAATCGAATGCAAAAGTGATAACTAAGCAGCTAGAAGTCAGAATTCAACCATAAATTCAAGGGGAATTTAGGGGGAGGATGCCTGATTAAATAGGCTAGGTAGGTTGGAGGGGTTGGGCCAAAAACATAATAGGTTGCAACCTCTTCCAATCTAGGGGTGATCGATAAATCCGATCCCGTAACCATCGTGTAGTTAGGCAGATAGAGACAAAAAGTGTTGCAACAAATTTGTCATTTTTTTGTTCTAGGATTTTTCTATTTTTGGATGAGATCGGACATCCGATCTCGTACATTAAACGACTATCAAGGATCGGACATCCGATCTCGTCAAAATATAGCCGATCTCACTAGGAGGGCACAAAAATCGAGGCAAAAGGGTAGGAAGTTGTTTTAATTGATTTTTTGAGTGTTTTTGACTTAATGTGAATTAATATGAGTCAATTTTAGGGTGTTACAAATATGAAAGAGCATCAGGGTAGAAAGTTAATAGGAAAAAATCCAAAATTTAATTCCTAAACACCCCAACTAGAATCAAAGTATGGATATGCAGGTTACTTCAAATGGAGGAGGTAAATTTGCTAGCAACTTATCTAGGGATGCCCTAATTTCAAGGGAGAATGGGGATAAAATTTTGGGATCTAGTTATAAGTAAAGTTTATAATAATCTACCAACATAGAAAGGTAGATGGTTATTGTTAGAAGGAAGAGTGAAACTAATTAAATCAATCTTACAAGTTATTCCAACTTATTATATGTCCTTGTATACTATACCAAAATTGATAGAAAAAAGTTTAATCTATATTATGTGGTCCTTTTTATGGTCAGGTTTACATGATAAAAGAAAATTTCCTTTGGTGAAATGGAGCAATGTGTGTGATGATAAAACTAGGGGAGGTATCAGTTTAAAAGTTTTTATGGATGCAAACTTAGCTCTGAGAGGAAAATGAATTTGGAGATTATACAAAGAGAGTCAAAGACAATGAGCATGATTCTTCTAAGTATGTTGAGCCTAATGACCTAAGCTTAATATTTATTGCATTCTCACTTCCAAATGCTTTTGCTTTATGGAATGATTTAAAAAAATCTATTGATCTAGTGATTAAAGGTCTAAGGTGGGTGGTGGAAATTGGAGAAAAGGTTTCTATTTAGATGGATACTTGGTGTGATAAACTCAATCTAGATCTAATTTTGAAACCATGGATGAGATTAATTCAAGACAGATATGGTGATAGGGTTTCAAACATTATGTACAAGGATCAAGAAGGAATATACAAATGGAAAGAAGATTGTTTTACAAGTATACAAGACATTGATGCTAGGAGGCAGTTGAGAAAAAATATAACAATGATTATTCCGAGGGGAACCAAGGATAAGCTAATTTGGGAGTTGAATAGCTTGGAGAATACACAACAAGAAGTGGATATAATGTAAAGCACCAACAAAATAGAAATATCACAAGAATATGGAAAGATATTTGGGATAGTTCGAGCATTCCTAAAGTCAAAATGTTTGTTTGGCTAGTAGGTCATAGAAGAATTTTATCATGGGATAACCTTATGAAAAGGGGTTTTCATGGCCCCTCACAATGTGTTCTTTGTAAAAGGGAGGAGGAGAGTATAGACCATCTCTTAGGACATTGCTCAATAGTATGGAATCTATGGCAATGGATTCTTAATATGTTTGGTAAATGCATGATGATGAATGGAAGAGTTGAAGAATGGTTAAAGCAATGGTAGAGCACTTTTAAAAGTGAGGCTTTACAAACAATCTGAGATATATCAAAAGATAATGCTTTAGACTGTATGGCTAGAAAGAAATAGAAGAATAATTAAAGTAAAGGAAATTAGTTTAGAGGTAATAAAAAGGAAGACTTGTTTAGCCATAGAGGATTCTAAACCCACCCTATCAACTCACCAAATCCCTAATATGGAAGTAGAGAACATTGATAGATGAAATCAAGTCATCAAATAGAATTATGATGTTGGGTATAGGAGAAATAAAAATAAGACACAAAATATAAAGTGAAAACCATCGGATGTGGAGTTGGTCACAATGAATTTTGATGGAGCATCTAAAGGAATTAAGGACCATCAAGAGGAGGAATAATTAAAAATAATAAAAGAGAGATTTTGTCCTATTATGCTTTCAATAATAAATTTAGGACAAATATGAAGTTCAATACTGGGTAGCTTTGGAAGGGTTAAAAATATGTAAACAAATGATATGGAACATAGTATGGATGGAAGGTGATTCAGTCATAGTAATAAATGCAATTTTGAGAAAAGCAAAGGCTCCATTAAACATATAAGAGATAATTTTGGAAATTTAGGACCTTGCTATAGAGTTTGAAGAAAACAGGTTTACACATACGTTAAGGGAAGGAAACAAATTTGTAAATAGGCTAGCCAATAGAAGGGTTTTAATTTAGAATCGTGAAGTTAATTTCTCTTTTCCATGGTTAGAGAAAATAGTAAGTTTAACTGAAGCTGAAAAGAAAATGTTGATTGCCTATGGATTAAGATTAGCTTTAATATTTTTATTAGTAATATTTGTTTTATTTTATAACATTAATGTGTTTAAAGATGAACTATTTATTACAAATTTTGTGGTTGCACTTATGCTTTAGAAAGAAAACTAACAGAGTGATGTTTTAGAAATATTACTCTACTAAGATGCAATGCATAGATAGTAAAGGTGAAGTTTTGGTATTGTAATATTTGTTGTAGAAAAATGTTAAAAATGATGCTGAATTTTAAAATATTTATAGTCATATAAGATCAAAAAAATGAAAATCAAGAATTTAGATATTTTATGAAAAATAATATTAAGTATCTAGCTATAGCATCTCAATTAAAATGAGGAGATGATAATTGAATATGTTTGTAAAATCTCAAGCTCTAAAAGAGAAAGTTGTGACTTATTAAAAATGCGAGACCCAAATACAAACCCTTGTTCTCTAACCAAAAAAAATATTTAAAAAAAATACCTTTATTCCAATTCTTTTAGACACTATACACTATTACATAATAATAAGAGAGATAAAATTATCCGCTCATGTAGAGGAGTTGGAGAGCAAGCGAGTAGTTTAAAATCTCTAGTTGAAATTGAGAGGTCCCAGGTTCAAATCTTCCCCCTCACATGTTGTGGATATCCTATGTACAAGAAGTTACAAATAAATAAATAAAATATAAAATTCAGCCACTATATTTAGTAACTGGTAGTGCAGGGTTCAAACCACATGGACTGCAACCACCAAACCTATTTGTCTTGTTAATTGTTGACCCGACGTGAGATGGGGACCATCAGTCGCTCGACGTTTGTACTGTTGTCGATCTGACGCACCCTCATCGCTCAGGATTCGTACTGTCATCGATTCGTACCGTCGTTGATCTAACGTACACTCAGAGGATTCAAAGTAGACTACTTCCTTTGCAAACTAGCACCACCAAGGTTTGAACCTACGTCTCTTCTCAACAAGTGCCCATCCAGACATAAGATAATCTTCGTTAACTTTATATAACTAATTAAAATATATATACGAGAAGGAATAATTACAATAGAAAGATAATAATATTAATATTAAATTTTATATTATTTAAGGAAGAGAAGAGAGGAAAAAAAATCTTAAAATTTATTTACCTAAGTTGCAAGTTTATTGTAGTGGTAAAGGTTTTGGCCTCTTTTTTAGAGATTCAAAGTTCAGATCACATGGGCTATGTGGATTAGTAAGTGTAGGTGTGGCTCGACACTTATCAAGAAGAGATCTAGGTTCAAATTTTAGGGAAGCCAACCTTTTGCAAAGGTAGTAGTCTGATCCGAATCCTATGAGTACGCGTTAGACTGATGAAGCGACCGGTGGGAAGGTCCAAAGTTCAGACCACATTTAGTACGAGGGGACCAAATCCAAAAGGTTAGGTGGATTGGTAAGTGCCGGTGTGGCTAAGCACTTACCAAGAAGAGACCTAGGTTCAAACCTTGGAGGAAGCCAACCCTTTGCAAAGGTAGTAATCTGATCTGAATCCTCTAAGTGCGACAGACTAACAATGGTACGATTTCGAAGTGACGGGTGGGTGGTCTCCATCTCACGTCGGGAGGGTGGTCTCCATCTCACGTCGGATCAACAAGAACAAGACGGATAAGTTTTTTGGGAGCAGTCCCTATGGTTTGAACCCTGCAGTTACTAAAAATAGTGGTTGTAACCAACTCTCCTATGTAATAAAAAAAATGAGGCAACCGGGCCCTTATAAATACAGTGTATGAGAAGACCCAGACCCCTCATAAATACAAGATTGACCCCTCATAAATACAAGCTTATGAAGCTATTTAAAAAGAAAATCCTTTATCAAATAAAAAAAAATCCACGTTGATAAGTTTGACAGGTATGGTATTTTAATAGTCTTCAGTCTCCATCTAGGTCACTTAGAGCGTGGTACCGTTACCGTTTTTAATTTTCAACGTGTCGGTGATTTGATTTGCTTCAGTATCTCTTAATAAGTAAATGATTTTATATATAAATTTGATACTCATCCATATTTTCAAAAATATTATATATATACGTTGTTGTGTTGTTTAAAGGAATTTTTGTCGGTAGTAACAAATTTAACAGTTTCATAAAATTACAAAACAGTAGTATAAAATTCACGGCTGGGAACTTGTGAAATGGAAATGTGAAAACTTCTTGTTAACTTTTATATTACTTTAAATTGATAGAAATGGAAATGGGATCTGATTCCATGCAAAAGCTTCTTAAATTGTCTGGACGGGCATCCACCTGCTAAAAATTACCTTCGCTACTTCATGGTACCATCCTGTTAGTCGTTCCATCAGCTGACGTATTAATTCATTGCACCGCCATGTAAAAGCAACTGCTCTCTTTACTGAAGTCGGCAACGTGCTGGCCAGTCGAGAAAAGACCAAAGCTATTTTCAACGTAAATAAGAAACATTGAATGTGAAATTCGATTCATTTCTGTGTGCGGAAGCAAATACTGCTTAACCCGAAAACTGCCCACAGGTTTGTGGGCTGTTGTTTCTCGACATGACGTCTGCTGGCCAAGGCTTTAAAAGGAAGCTAAGATGGCAACCAAGAAAATTTAATTCCGCCAATCTCAGTAGGGATAAACAGAGAGATAAACAACGGTGGAAGTAATTTGTAATATGGATACCTCGTCCATACTGGATAGCTTTTACAACATGAACTCCAGTGAAAATTGGTCTGAAGATGGTCGGACGAAGGAGAATGGCTTTAAAAAACAAGGTAAGTCATATTTTCATTATACGCGCATTTCAATATGAAGAAGAAAAAGAGTCTCACTTTCTTGTTATTTTCTCTTTTTGTTTTGATTTGAGTGTTGATTATGAAGGTGCAAATGCCTGTTCCAAGGCAGCGGGTGAGGGTGAGGGTGAGAGTGAGAAGAAGGTGGGAGGGAGAAAGAGGAAGAATATGTATAGAGGAATAAGACAAAGGCGGTGGGGAAAATGGGCAGCGGAGATAAGGGATCCCGCCAAGGGTGTTAGGGTTTGGCTTGGTACATTCTCTACTGCTGAAGACGCCGCCAGAGCTTACGATGCTGCTGCTCGACAAATCCGAGGTAAGAAGGCAAAGGTTAATTTTGCAGAGGAAATTACTGCGACAAACAAATGAGAAATGTAGGCGAAGGTTTTTCAGTCGATGTAAATAAGCTAGTAATGCTCAATGATATTAAAGAATATTGTCGAATATCAAGGGTATTTGAATACTTGACCTATTGAGTGTGAATGGCTTTCTCATATGAAATCTGAATGATAAGGTGATATTTCATTTTTAGTTGGATCTGAGGCTGTTGTGTATTTGTACGAGTTCATAGGAAGGATAAGGTGCTTTAAATTTTTCATGTATGTCTGCTATCCGATAGTTTATTTAGGATACGTATACATTAAAAACAAAAAAAAACTAAATAAGTATACATTGAATTTGGATTTTATTAATGGTTGAATTTAGGTCTCTTTATTAGCTCTCATTATTGAATTGAGGTTTCATCATTAATAATTCAAATGTATATTAATATACATTATTATTTAAACCTTCTATAAAAAATTAAAACCCTAACTATAAATTATCACCATATTATTATATATATATTTTTATTCTTTCGTAATTTTATATATTTTCATTTTATAAAGCTCACTAAATTGTTTTAGCTGTGATGTGTTTTATTATTACATAAGGACAGAGTATATCTGAGTTTATAAGCATTGTATCTATAATTATATTGGAACATTGAATTTGTATGTATTTTTTTTTGAATCATATGTATTTCATCTATTAAGGAAGGTGGTTTTATTGTTCCTTCAATTGAAAAATGCTTAAGAACTTTAAATTTATTTTAATAATTTTTGTAAATAATAAAAAAAAAAATTATTTAAATAAAATAAATGTATTTGCATAAATATAATATAAATATATTATATTTATAATTATATTTAAAAAAATATAATTCGTTATAGATAATACTCTTTAAAAGTATATATGCATTATATAGTATCTATGACTTACTTTAGATTTACAGTTTTGATAAGAATAGGAAGATTTTTCTTAATGAAGTTGAAAATACCATATTATTTCTATAACTAATTTTTAGACAACAACAATTCTAAAGTATTTATAATGTTATTTATCACCACTTATCCATAACCTGTTCTAAATATGAATACAAAATGGAAAATACTAAATATGAATACATAATGAAAAATACTATGATCAAATGTTGTTACTATATTAACTATTACATTGTAGACACCTAAATCGTGTCATGCTTAGGGGAGCTACTTACATAGACACACTCATAAGATCATAAGACATAATCTTGGACTTTCCAAGCACCAACAGTGGTTCTCACCACTCATTTGGGGCCTTTTCAAGCCATCCAAGCTTGGCCGCTCAAGCCAAGAGCAACCAGATTCTAGCCGCTCAAGCCTAGAGCGGCCAGACCTTAGCCATTGCAGACGACAATGGCCAGATCATAGCCACTGCAGACGACAACGACTAAGCCATAAGAAGCGGTTTGTCGACAAACAGGCCCAATCTCGGGTGGAAGTGGCAGTCTGCATGCAATAAAGGTGAGCGGGAGTGACTTTGCATTCCTTTTCATGACCAATTCACATAGGAGACTTGAGTTTGCATTTAGACTTAAGTTAACTGACCTCAAAGCATAAACAAAGGACAAAAGCTTCTCATGCTAACGAACAATTCGCATAGAAGACTCAAGTGGGCAATTAGATTTCAGTTAACTGGCCTTCAAATATAGACAATAGACAAGGGCTTCTCATGCTAACTTGCACTACGCATGAGAAATTCATTTCTAGGGCTTGGACATAGACCTAGGGTTTCACACTATAAAAGGTGCAAGCCTAAGAGCACCAAAAGAGAGACACATGATCGATATATGACATATAGAGACACATGATCGATATATGACATATAGAGACCCGAATCACATACAGGAGATCATTTCAGAGAGAGAGTTCTCTTTGGGATCACGTGTGCGATGGAGCTTTGACAAATCAAAGGGCATAACACCTACTTTCTTCAACATCGGATCATAGTCTTTGACCCATAGCTTTGGGGCAAGGAGAGCAAGGTTTTCTTTAGCGATCGCTGTCTTGGACAGTGGCCCACAGGCTTAGCTTAAATAGACATAGCATATTTTATCTTGTTTTCTTATATCATTAGCTTAGATTTACTTGATTCCATGGTATCATTTTATCATATTTCTGTTACATTCTCTGATTACTAACAACCTTATCCGAGGAGGCAATCTCGGACAGCTAAACGTGTATTGTTGTTTGAATTGCATACAGGGCCACAGGTTCACGAGACATAATCCACGACATACGAGAGCAAGAGGATCCGTCCAGGAGACATACCTGGAGAAGGAGGCATCTGTAAGCCCTCAGACATTTTTGTGTGTGGAACCGGGAAGCATTTTAGAGCGTGCCACCCTTTTTCAAAAGGGGACATCTCTTCATCCACTTGTAAATCATTGTATCAAGATGGGTATCCCTAAGAGGGACCGACATGTAACCAGGGTTCAATATTAATGAAAGATCCATTCTTTGTCATTTTCGTGTTATATGTTTTCTCGTAATATTTTAGCTTCATTTTTGGTATAGTAATAACATCGCAAGTAGAGTTAAGAGCGACGCGTGCACCCGGGGTCGCTACAGATGGCGATCACGGTGGGACAACCACTAATTTTTTATTTTTTGCCGGAAAACTAACTTAATTTTGTGTGCAGGTCTAGCCACTCTGAGCTACAGTGGCCAGAAACTAGTCGCTCTGATCTACAGCGGCTAGAAACTAGCCGCTCTGAGCCACAGCGGCCAAGAACCAGCCGCTCTGGTCAACAACGGCCAGGACTAGAGTGCAGCAGAGGTCAAAACATCGACTCTCTGAGCTGGATCAAAGGTTGGTATAGCTTTTTTGATATTTTACAGCTTTCTATCTGCTTCTGTGTGTTCAAAATAGAGAACTTAAAGCACATTTATGTTTGGAAATTGAAAGAATAAAGAAGAAAGAATTAAGCATTTCGCATATCTTAGATCTTCTTTTAAATTTTCCACTAGGCGTTGCTAGGAACAACGGCTTATGCCTAAAAAGTTCGCCCTAGAATCCAATGTGCTAGACATTGTATGTTGTTTGCTTGCTTTGAGGCCCTGCTAGAGGCCATAGTTGCATGAGATAAAGTGCGCTCATACAAATCATAGTAGTTCATGCATCTTTCTGAATATTGAAACGTATTTTTGCACTTAGGCATATAGGAAAGACTCATTGCTGCTATATGATGCACTTTATGTTACGCAAGCTTAAAATGAACACCACACACGCACGTCTCATTTAAACATTGGAGAGTTGGATTTCATCACCAACCTTCAATTCAGTCCAGTGATGTTGGAATTCATCTCCTTCCATTGGTTTACCCCCTAGAGCTTCCTAGAAATGGATTGGGAAACTTACTTATAGTGACACTAAGTTACTTGTGTTCAAACTGTCTCCCACTATTGGAACAATCATTGGTTCAGAGTGGAGGAGCTAGGCGAACCCCCCATTGGGTCTTCAATGGTGTACCCTAGCTTCTTTTGAGAAAATCATGTTTGGCATGAGTGTACTTGATTGTCACTATGGATGAGTCTTCTCATTCTTAATCCAAGAACAAGAGCAAAGAAATCAAGAGAACAACACATCAAAACACAACAAATAGTTTAGGGCACACTTAAATTGGTAATCAAGATAAACATTTGTTTGGAATTGTGTGGTCATTCCTAAATAGCAAACTCAAAAGATCAAGTCATAAAACAACATGGTCAAAACAAGAAGTAAACACCCTCGGTCTGATGTCGAGGGAGAGACATAAGCAATTCATACCCATAGGCGAAGTCATAGTAATGTTGAATGACCTACCCGTAAGACCGTGAGACGTAGCTCCACGAGCCTAAGGGGTGATAACTCAACTCTTGGGGGATCTCCTCGAGAAACCCCAAGTAAGGAACCACATCATGGAACAAAGTCACATAAACAAAAAGAGGCTTCACAACCATCCTCATCAAGGAGACATGAGGAGACCTCAAAGGCCTCCTCTAAACACACAGAAACATCTCAAAGACATGAGGAAACTTCAAGGGCTTCCTCCTCACATGGACATAAAGAAGGTTCTAAGACTCATTCTTCACATAGGGATGACGAGACTGCCACATCTCCATCCACATGGAGAAAACATGTCACCACAAAGCCCTCTTCATCAAGAAGGCAAACAAGAATTGCAACACCTCAAGACTCACAAGAAACATATGAAACAGGTCTGCCCACTAAAGGGCAGGAAACTAGAGCTACATCTAGTCATGGGAATCATATAGAAGAAACCCTTCACACAAAAGGAAATATTCCCGTAGACTATGACCTCATAGGAGTAAATGGCACCCCATGGGACCAGCCATGGAGAACGAGACAACTAGACAGGTTGGATCGATTTCCTACTCAACCAACCCAAAGAACTGTAGCTACTGAGAACTCTGCATCTGGAAGCTCACGAACTGTGACTTCTAAACATACCTCCCAGTCTAGGGGTACCTCAGAGTGACCCCATAGAAGATGCATGGAGTCTGATCATAGGGATATTCAATAGTACACTGAACAAGTCACATTAACTAGCAAGAGTACAGATACAACAAAAACCCCCTCGAGGAATCTGCGAGTCAAGACTACAAGAATAGAGTCAGATAAACATGAGTCTTCTACAACAACACAAACTGACCGAATGAGGTGGTTAGAAAATGCATTACGCAAAGAGCGAGAGTTAGTGGAAGCTCTCGAACAAGAGAAACAAAGAGAAAGACTCTTGCGCCAACATGAGCAACGTTTAAGAGAGCAATTCGAGCAGCTAGCTCTTAACAATTTATAGATAAATGGTGGTGACCACCAAAGAACAAGACACACTGACTCACCTAAGGAAAGGCACACTAGACAAGATATCCCACAATGAAACCCCCCACCAAATCATGAACAAAATCCAACTAATGGGGGGAGGGCAAACATAACAAATCAAGATCACAATCCTGATTCCCCTCGTAGGAGGGAGGAAAATGGAACAAATCAAATGGATAGAGAGTTACCTCCATTGCCAATGCGAATAGGCTTGCACGAGGAGGAAATCCATGCATCAAAGGCATTTCAAGAGCTTGTTGAAAAGATGAAAACCTTTGAGAAACAAGAGGCAGCTGGGAACTCACCAACATTGAGCAAGATACACAATCAACCATTGTGCCCATCAATCCCTAGCCCTCCATATCCTAAGCACTTTGAGATGCCTAGGTTAGAGAAGTTTAAAGGTGAAGAGGATGCACAAGAGCATGTCACCAATTTTATCAATGCTTGTTTTCATCTTGAAGACAATGACGCTCTCATGCTAAGAACATTCATAATGACATTTTTAGGTGTTGCCACTCAATGGTTCAACCAACTACCTAAGCATAGCATAACCAACTTTGAACAACTAGTAAACGCATTCTTGAAGCGTTTCTCCTTTGGTGCTAAGAAGAAGGTGAACCTTTCAGACCTGGCAAACCTGAAATAGTATGATGATGAGCCAGTAATGGATTATGGGAATAGGTGGAGAAAAATCATGGCAAAATTATCATTCTCCATTCCCATAGAAGAGATCATTCGTATGTTTACCAAAATTTGTTCTAAACATATCTCCCTCTTGCTACAACTTCAATAGTATCCTTCATTTGAGGAAGCTTTGGCACAGGCCAAGCTCATCGAAGAGATAAAAGTAGATGAGGGAACCATTAAGCTCCAAAACAAAAAGGAGTGGAACAAGAATGGTAAGAATGACAAGTACAAGTAGAAGCAAGGCAACCCTGCTCCAGTCAATCAAGTCGTATTGGCTACACCCAAGGATGGGGGTGCACAACAACCATAGAACTATCAAGCACATCCCCCACCAGCCAACTACGACCAAAAGAACAATCAAGGAAGAAATTGAGAATGCAAGCCGCCTCATTATTTCATGCCTCTGATAGAATCAATGCAATCAATCTTTAATCAGTTGAGCGAGGCCAGGAGGATCAGATTTCTTGATATACCTCTTGTAGATCCCAACCATCCTAAGCCAAAAGGATATAGGGAAGATCAATTTTGTCCTTATCACAGGATATCGAGGCATGACATTGAAGCTTGCATCGGGTTTAAGCATCAAGTGCAAAACATGATTGAGGCGGGAGAGCTCAAAGTTGACAACCCACTAGCTCCCGATAATAGATACATGGGCATATACAGAAACCCATTGCCCAATCATGAGGCCCCTCGAGAGCAAGGGGCCCAAGTCAATCAGGTTCGAGCTGACATACCTACCCATGGATGCATTGGGATGGTTGAGATCGTTAACATAACAACAAGGACTAGGTGGTATGGTCAACCACAACCACCTACAGCTCCCATGAACATCCCATCCGCTCCTAGGCAAAGGCAAGACAACCTTCCAGGTCCACCAATGAGACCTGTGGTAACTATTCGGAGTAGATTGGAGCAAAACCTACAGATGACTCCAGCTAAGTTATCCATCTATGAGCTCATACAATAGTCCCCAAAGCATAGGGAGACTCTAATGGAGATTTTAAGAACAATTGAGCTTCAACCGCAAGATGCGAATGCATTCACTCACTTTGTGGGACAAGTGCAAGAATGCCAGGAACCTGTAATCCGATTCTATGATCATGAGATTAAGATAGTTTTTGCTGCCTTACCAGACCCTCCGCTAAACATTGTAGTGGCCATCAATGACTTACCTTTCAAGAGGGTTTTGGTTGATACAAGTTCATCGATAAACATCATCACAACAACTGCAATAGAGCACCTCAAGATACCCAAGACCAATATCGTTCCAGGAACTTACACATTGAGAGATTTTAATGATGCTTTATGCAATATTGTGGGAACGATAGTCCTACCCATCAAGGTGGGGCACAAGACCATCCCCATGATGTGTCATGTCTTGGAAGGTGCTATGTAGTACAACATCCTCTTAGGGCACCCTTGGATAAGGGCCATGAAGTGCGTGCCTTCGATATTGCACCAATGTGTCAAGTATGTGCACGAAAGCAAAGTCTATGTGGTTCTGGCCGATGAAGAGCCTTTTAAATATGTTAATCAGGTGGATATTCTAGGAGAATTCGTGATCCCTTCTACTCACCTATACGTGGCACCTTCATCCCCAACCACACAAGTTGATAACAAAGACAAAGGGGTAAGAAAAGACCCATGCACATCAACACCTCCTGGTGCACTCAAGATAGTCAATGCTTCTAAAGTACCATCAACGTCAAAACCAAAAGATAATCAGAAGCTAAAGACCCCCTTAGTTAAGGAAGAAAGGCCCAAAGAAATGCCAACTATAGCCATTGCCGAAATGCCAAGTCCTATGGAAGAGGAAGATCCTCAAGATCAAGATGAAGATAGTGATTATCACCCTGCTTCACCAGTATCATCCGTGGGGTCATCCACGTCGCATGCATCAATACACTTGGCAAGCACAGGCATAGGGGAATCCCATATCAGAGCATTATGGATCCAGCCATATGGGACCAATTTCTGAACTTCTTCCTTCAATTTTTGGTTCCATATGGCTTCCATGTTGGTTTGGAACCTGAGTCACTAGGTCCTGTGAATCCCATCGATGACATTCATTTGATACCCATGCCTCATCAGCTAGAGGATGGGTCACATATGGCTATAGAAGCAACTTTCGAGGTGGACATCAGTGATGATCCTACCCAACCAAGGAAATTCAAGTTCGGAGAAAGTCTATCTCCAGAGGAACAAGCCATCCTAATTCCTCTCCTCAAGGAGAGGCCAAATATTTTTGCTTGGACTTACAAAGACATGCCAGGGATAGATCCAAAGTTAGTCGTTCACAACCTTTCATTGGATCCCATGAAGAAGCCAATCAAGCAAAAACTGAGGAAAATGCATCCAACCGTCACTTTTATGGTGAAGAACAAATTGCAAAAACTATTGGATGCAGTATTCATAGTTCCTATTGACTACCCTGAGTGGGTGTCAAACATGGTACCCATGGGGAAACCTGACGAAAGAGTCCGTATCTGCACGGATTTCAGAGATTTAAATAGGGCAACACCAAAGGATTCATTCCCATTGCCAAACATAGATGCTCTTGTAGATGCAACCGCAGGTCATGAAATGCTCTCCCTAATGGATGGTTTTTCTGGATACAACCAGATCCGGATTAAGCCCGAAGATCAACATAAAACTGCTTTCATTACTCCATGGGGAACATTCTGTTACAAAGTGATGCCATTCGGTCTCAAAAATGTTGGTGCCACATATCAGTGGGCCATGACATACATATTCCATGACTATATGCATAAGATCTTGGAAGATTACATGGATGACTTACTAGCCAAGTCCCTATTGCGGCAAGAGCATGCCGAAGTCCTTAGACAAGTCTTTGATCACCTCATAGAACACAATGTCCGATTGAATCCTAAGAAGTGCGTATTTGGCATAACTTTTGGCAAGCTTTTGGGATTCATCGTATCCAAGAGAGGCATCGAAGTCGATCCTGCAAAGGTAAAGGCTATACTGGAAATGGTCGCCCCTACCAACATTAGGGAGTTGAGGAGCCTACAAGGCAAGATAGCATCCATCAAAAGATTCATCACGCAATTATCAGACAAATGCAGACCTATGAATAGGTTGCTATGCAAGGAGGTCCCCTTTCATTGGGATGAAGAATGCCATCAAGCCTTTGTAGAGATCAAAACTTATCTGGCAACACCACCAGTATTGGCTCCACCAAGGCCGGACATACCATTTTTACTATATATATCGGCTACTGATTTTGCATTGGGCACCATGTTAGCCCAAAAGAATGCACAAGACAAAGAGCAAGCCATATATTACATTAGTCACACCTTGGTGAGTTATGAGCTAGGATATGCATATGTCAAAAAGTTGTGTTTAGCAGTGGTCTTTGCAACTCGAAAGTTATGACACTACATGTTGAGCCATACGACCTACGTCATATCAAAACAAAATCCTTTGTAGTACATGATGAGCAAGACATATCACAATACACGTACCACAAAGTGGATCATGCTATTGATAGAATTTGATCTAGAGTTCATAAGCCAAAAGTCCATCAAGGGACAAGTCATAGTAGATCAATTAGTAGAGGCGCCTCTTCAGGATAACAAGCCTCTCACCATAGAATTGCCTGATGATGCGGTCTTTGCATTATCAGATCCGCCAAAACTCAAAGAACCTAAGAAAGAAAGAGACATGTCATTGTTCTTCGATGGTTCAAAGTGTGAACAAGGAGGTGGAGTAGGGATTGTCTTTATCACACCACAGGGTGCTCCATTGCCCTTATCATTCAAACTAGACTTCCCATGCACAAACAACAATACAGAATATGAAGCATTGATCTTGGGACTCCAAACAACCATAGCAATGGGCATTAAAATATTGAATATCTTTGGTGACTCCTTGCTCATAGTAAACCAGGTCAAAGGACTATTCCAATGCAGGTGCCCACTCCTGAAGACTTACAAGGAACTTGTTGACACCTACCTAGCCCGGCTGGAATGGTATGACATCGAGGCAATCCCTCGTACGTCAAATAGATTTGCAGACACCATGGCCTCTTTGGGATCCTTAATCCCTCAGAATCCGTCTACTGATTTTACAACCATTCATGTGAAAGTGCTTTCGCACTCAGCAATACATCGTGAAGCTTTTGACAATCAAGAATCAATCAACATGATCAACATCGAGCCAAATTAGGATTGGTCCTTTGCAGCTAGAGATTTCTTGCAAACAACACCTTGGGGGTCGTTGATCTCCCAAGGACCTATGGAGTGTGGTGCAACCATACACCATAGAGTTGTTCCTCAATCTATGTTCACTAGCTCAAAAATACAGGAAGAGCAAGTTGTCTTTTCTATAGAAGTCGTGGCTTATCAGGATTGGCTTTCCCAACTACGGGACTTCCTAAAGCTTGGAATAGTACCTCAAGGTTTGTCGCATACTGAAAGGTGAACATTCAAATAGAGAGCAACAAGATACATCTTTCTAGGAGAAATCCTCTACAGATGAGGATATGATGGAGTATTACTTCATTGTCTTGAGCCCCAGGAAGCATCTTGGGCAATTTTGCAAGCTCACGACGGAACATGTGGAGGGCATTTCAGTGGCATGGCCATCGTTAAGCGCATCTTGAGAATGGGTTACTATTGGCCCACCATGGAAAAGGACTACTATGAGTATGTCAAGAAATGTAGTAAGTGCCAACATCATGCAAATCTAATGCACTTACCATCGCAAGCTTTGCAGCCCATCCAGGCAGCATGGCCATTCTCGTAATGGGGACTAGACTTGATTGGGAAGATCTCACCCCCATCCTCAGGCCGACACACATTCATCATAATGGCCATAGAATACTTCACTAAATGGGTAGAAGCGATCCCCTTAACATCAACAACTGGACCAAGGATTGCGGAGTTTATACTCCACAATATCATAAGTCATTTTGGGGTCCCTTCTAAGATAATATCGGATAATGGGCCATCTTTCAAGAACAAAAATGTGTGTGCTTTAATGAAAAAATACCATATTCAGCATAATTTTTCAATGCCTTATTATCCACAAGCAAACGGGCAAGCAGAAGCCTCAAACAAAACAATAGTCTCCATTTTGAGGAAGACAATGCAAGAAAATCACAAGGATTGGCACATGCAGTTGCCTCTTGCACTATGGGCATACAGGACTAGTATACGGATGCCCACTGGGGCAACACCATTTTCACTAGTATATGGCACTGAGGCCATCATGCCACTAGAGTTGGAAATCTTGACTCTATGCATAGCATTAAAGGACTTCATAGATGATGAAGTTGTGCGACAAGGCCGCCTTGATCAGTTGATGCTTCTTGATGAACGTCGAGTCAATGCTTTAGAGCATCTTCATGTTTACCAAGATCGCCTTGCATGAGCTTACAATAGTAAAGTCCACCTAAGGGAATTCAAGGTTGGAGATCTAGTGCTCAAAGAAAACCAACAAAATTTAAATCTGTTGTCGCATCTATGAGATAAGTTCATGGTAAACTGGATAGGTCCATACATGATTTCACAGAGAGTTGGGCCTGGAGCATATCACCTTATATCATTAGATGGTGTTGAAGAGCTTGAACCTCTCAATATCATTCACTTAAAGGCATTCTACACATAAAACACAAAAACATTCAAATATGTCAAAAACACAAAAACATTCAAATATGTCAAAAATAAAAAACATTCAAATATTTCATAAAACACAAAAAATTTCAAATATGTCAAAAAAAAAAACAAATCATAAAAACATAAAATTCAAAAATTCAAATCAAAGGCTCCAAGGGTAATTCAAGCCGCTTGGTCAAAATCAAATCAAAGGCTCCAAGGGTAATTCAAACCGCTTGGTCAAAATCAATTCAAATGCTCCAAGGGTCAAACCTGTGGTTGATGAAGAAGGAAAGGAAGGGGAGGATTAGACATTTTTCGTAGGACTGCCCAAACTACCGAACTCGTTTCGGCCATATCTCACTCATCCGAACTCGGATTGAGCTGAAATTTTGAGGGTAGATGCCTGAAAAACCCTAGAACGTCTCCACCAATTTTCATATCATTTGGAGCAACACAGATCCTAGCGCATCCCTATGTGTGAACGATATATTTGGCAAGCGGCTATGCGAGGGTTTCATCTGGGTTGAGTGCAAGCAGCTCCAGAGGTTGGTTTTAGGGCCTTCGGGCCCTAGCGGCCAATATTTTTGTGGTTTATGCTCAATATTTTAGCAGGAAATGTTGCAGGGGATACAATATGGGTTAGAAATTTGTCTTTCAACAGATCATACTCTGAACTTGAGTGACAACGGCTTCCAATTTGCTGCACAAAAGAAAAGTGAAAACCATACCTTTCCACGACGTCTAGGGCAAGGATTAAAGAGACCACGAAATAAGTTTCAAGTAGTTGATCAAAAAATGGCTCATATCTCAAGTGAATCTGGTGCTAAGGTGCACCCACAAAATAATTCTACTGTGAAAACCCCTGTCAAGGGTAAGAATTTTGAAGACTCGGTCCCAAAAATGAATTTTAGGGATGCCCTTCATGGTGGACAGCCTCGGCCCAATGCTAATATCAATATTAGGGCTTCTCATAAACCTCTAAGAATGCCTAAGATTGATCCCAGGAAAATGGAGTCAGGATGTCTTAAAGCGGTGATGGAACTCCTATTGTTAAGCTTGATATGGGTAACATTGGATGGCATTGAAGATTTGGAAAAAAGAGGACTAATTTATCAGTTTGTGGGTTTCGTCTGAGTCTATCTGCTTTCAAAGTCTGGGCTGCAAAAATCTGGAAAACTAAAGGTGAGTTACAAATCTCTATTTATCCAAATGGTTATTTTCTTGTTTTATTTGCTAATAATGAAGATAGAGAGAAAACTTTTCAAGGGGTCCTTGGTTTTTTGGAAGAGCAGGGCTTTTCATGAAGCCCTGGCATACTAAATTTAAAGCCGAAGAAGAGATGCCTTCTATAGCTCCCGTGTGGGTTAGACTCTTTGGCCTCCCTATTGAATTTTGGAATCCTACTATTTTTCTTCAATTGGAAACTCTTTAGGAACTTTTATGATGATTGCTGATTGTACTCAAAATTTTGAACATATTATTTATGCTCGAATTTGTGTTTTAATGGATTTTGACAAACCCCTACCTAAAAATATCACATTACAATTTGGGGAAGACACTTGGGAGCAAGTAGTGGACTATGAGAACATTCCTTTTCGTTGTAGAATTTGCCATGAATATGGTCATTTGGCAGTGCTTGCCCAAATAAAATTCTGATCAAAAGAAAGAAGATATAAACTCGACGAGGTTTCCAAATACCTAAGAAGAAGAACACTAAGAAAAAACCGGTAATGAAGGATCAATCAAAGTCATTTGCTAATATGTTTGAAATCCTTTCCACAAATGATGTCCCAAGTGAGGAAGAGGAAATAATGGAAACGAAATCTTAGAAACACAATTTAAATATGAAGGAAAGAACTCAGAGACAAACCAACAAATCAAAGGTTTTCAACAAAAAAAAAGGAGAAAATTTACACAAGAAAAACAATATTTCAAATGTCAAAACTTCAAATAATGCAGGTCCCAATATAGACTCCATTGAACCATCTAGTAAAATTTTGGTTGTGTATGAGCATTCTTCAAGGTTAGAAGCCATCTCGGATTCAATTGGAATAAGTCAAGAAATAGGGAAAAAAAATTGAAGATGGATTCTAATCAAAAAGTAGGTCGCAAGACCAATCAATATCATATGGTAAAAGAAGGTGAAAAGCTTGTAGAGGAAGGTAAGATTAATGCCCTTCCCAACATTTTTAGCCCTGGTATTAATGAAGATCATCACTTGGAATATTAGAGGACTCAAAGGGAGTCTTTCAAAACAAAATGAAATTAGAAGAATGATTCGGATAAATCATCCACATCTTGTTTTCCTTCAAGAAACAAAGATGTCAATGGAGGATATGGACTTAATTGCCAGTAAAATTTGGCAGTGGAAAAGTGGTTTCCCTCGGTTCCCAAGGGACTTCGGGTGGCATTGCTTGTCTTTGGGACCCAAAAGAGGTAGTTATTCACCATATGGTTGGCAGTTGGGGTTTGTTGGCTATAGTTATTCACAGTAGACATTCCGATTATGCTCTGCATTTGTTTATGCGCCGACTTCTTTGGAGGAAAAAAGAAGACAGTGGAAGGATATTACTCATATTATCTCTCATTTTCCTAAAGCTTGGATCTTGATCGGAGGAGATTTCAATACCATCCTCTCTCTGGATGAGAAAAGGGGGAAATAGAAATTTGGACAAAGTACTGACCTCATGAGCGAATATATTGCAAACCTCCATCTTGTGGATATCCAACTAGATAATGGCCTTATGACTTGGTCTAACAGAAGGCAAGGCTTAGCTTGTATAATGGAGAGATTGGATAGGTTTTGCTCTCTGAAAATTTCTTAATCCATGGTCACATTCCTAAAGTGAAGACTCTTAATAATGTTGGTTCGGATCATTGGCCAGTCATGGTGGAAATGTGGAAAACCAATGTGAGTTTCTCTCCTTTTCGTTTTCAATTAATGTGGCTTAGAGACATTTCCTTTAGACCTCGTGTGCAACAATGGTGGAAGGAAGGTAAACCTAGGCATGGGACTAAGATGTTATGTTTTGCCAAAAGACTGCAATACATTAAATCCAAAATCAAGACTTGGAACTGGAAAGAGTTTGGGGATGTTCATAAAAAAAACATGAAGTTATTGCTCATCTTGAAAATTTGAATAAGAAAATCCGTTTAGATGGCCTCACAGAGAAGAGAAGTGCGAGATGAAATTAAACTCACAACTCGGTTAGAGGAATGGGAAAAAGAGAAGAAATCTTATGGAAGCAAAAATCTAGAATTCAATGGCTCAAAGAAGGAGATCGAAACACAAATTTCTTCCACAAATCTCTTCTAGCTCGAAGATCTCACAACTTTATTTCTTCCTTAAAATCAGATTCCGGAGATGTTGTTTATACTTGGGATGGCATGAACTCTATTGTTGTTGATTACTTTTCCAATCTTTTTCTTGCTACTCCTCTTGACTCGGCTTCACAACAAAATGTTCTTCAAGCAATCCCTTCTCTTATCACTTAGAGGAGAACTCTATTTTGGTGCTCCTGTTACTATCAATGAGCTTCAACAAGTAGTTTTTAAAATGCAAAAAGGAAAACCCCAGGTCTGATGGTTTTCCTATTGAGTTCTACCAAGAGTTATGGGATATCCTTCATGTTGATTTATTAGAGGTGGTGGAAGAAGCCGGGAAATCCAAAGAAATTTTGAAGGTTATCAATAAAACTTATATTACTCTTGTTCCAAAAGCTCAAGAGGTTGATCATATCTCAGCTTTTAGACCTATTGCTTTATGTAATGTTCTTCTCAAAATAATTACTAAAATCATGGCGAGAAAGGTTGAAGCCTCTTTTGCATAAGATTATTTCCCCAGAGCAAGGGGGATATGTGGAAGGACGTCAAATAGTAGATGAGATAGTTCTTGCTCGGGAAGCCATCCATTCCATGGATATGCAAAATTCTCCTTCTATGTTCATCCGGTTAGACTTATCCAAAGCTTATGACGAGTGGATTGGCACTTCCTTATCAAAGTTTTGAGGCAATTTGGTTTCTCTAAGGATTGGATGGATTGGATTATGGGATGTATCTCTTCGGTTTCCTACTTAGTTCTTATCAATGGCAGGCCTTCTCGGTCTTTCCCGGCTTCCAGAGGTATTAGGCAAGGTGACCCGCTATCCCCTTATTTATTCATCATTCTTCTTGAATGCTTGGGTAGGACTATAACCAAAAGAGGGAAAACAAAACCCTTGAGGGAGTTACCATTGCTCATGGAGCTAGACCTATCTCTCATCTTCAATTTGTGGATGACTCTACCCTTTTAGGTAAAGCTACGGTTAAGGAAGCTTCTAATATTAAGCAAATCATTAGCTATTTTTCTAAGGCCTCTGGGCGGTTGATCAATGAAGACAAATCTAAAGTTATTTTCTTTCATGCTCTGCTAGACGAGGAATCCATGGTCTTGGATAAATTAAGATATAAGAAGACCTCTCTTCCAATCACTTATTTAGGTATTCCCATAAATATTCAAAGGCAGAAAAATAAAGATTGGAATTGGTTGTTGGACAAAGTCAAGAAGAAAATTGGAAAGTGGACCAACAAGTGGCTTTCTTAAGGGGGTAGAATCACCTTGGTAAAATCAGTCCTTCAAGCTATTCCTATTTATGTTTCTTCCATTTTGAATATCCCAAAGGTTGTTCTTCGAGAATTGGATCAAATCGGTCATCGTTTCCTTTGGAGTGGTACTAAGGAGAAAAGAAAATGGGCCTTGGTGAAATGGGATACTTTATGTCTTCCTAAGAGTGAAGGGGGTTAGGATTACGGTCTTCAATTAATAACAACAAAGCTTTAGCTGCTAAATTATATTGGAGGATGTTGCATAACCCCAATGCTCTTTGGGCCAATAATCTCCGTGCTAAATATCTTGAGAACAAAAGTCCTGAAGACCTTGTTCGCTATCAACTTCCTACCAAAGGTTCTCCCATTTTAGCAGTTCTTAAGGTGGTGAGGATTTGATAAAGAAAAAATTATTTTGGATCATTCATAATGGTCAACATGCAAATTTTGGATAGATTCTTGGGATGGTCACAAGCCTTTGATAACTCAGTTTCCCGATTGGAGGCCTTGGATGGAGGAGCTTCACCGAGCTAATTGGATAAAGGTGGCTAATTACTATCGGTACCATCTTGGTAATTCAAAGGTTGGTAGATATTGGATCCCTATTGAGGACTGGCCTATTCAAATCCCAGAAAGGCAAAGACAAGATATCCAAGGCATCCTTCATATGAGATCCCTCTCTTGGTCCCATGAAAAAGATTGTTTTGGATGGAACAACACTACTAAGGGTGAGTATTCAGTTGCTCAAGGTTATTTGACCTTATGCCATAATAATCCCAACCATTCTTCGACATATTTTCTCAATTGTGGGCTCAAAAGCTCTGGCCTAAGGTGAGGTTCTTTAATTGGCTTTTATTGCATCGTAGGGTGCTTCTTGGTGAGCAACTTATGAAGCGTGGTTTTCATGGCCCTTTTAGATGTGAAATGTGTGAAGAGAATGTAGAAAATATCAACCATATTTTTATTGAGTGTACTTTAGCCTCTGAGCTATGGAGGAGAATGGCAACTTTACTTGGCTTACAGTGGTCCAATTTTTCACTTTTGAACAACTTTGGAGGGATTGGCCTAATCAAGAGGGTGTTGATCATTTTATTAGGCGAGTTAGTTTGGATGGGTTCTACCATTCTTCTTTGGAATATTTGGAATGAAAGGAACAACCAAATTTTTAATCAAGATAGGAAGGATATTCACTATATTTGGCAAAAGACCATAGCCAACTTAGTTGAATCAGTCAGTCCATCAACTCCTTAATCACCCCCAAAACTCCCACCAAATATGGGATCAAGTGATGCAAAGATTGAAGATTAAACCTTCTAAGGGCAACCAACTTAAAGGGAATGTGAGTATTAGTAAGATGGATAGGACTAGAAATTGGCAACCTCCTCCTAAGGATTTTGGAAAAGTCAATGCTGATGGAGCCTCTAGAGGGAACCCTGGAAAAGCCAGTGTGGGAGGAATTGGTAGACTTTCAAATGACTCCCTGGTTAATACTTTTGATGAGAATTTGGGTGTTCTATCCAATAACCTTCTTGAGGGTATGGTATCCTTAGAGGCCTTCATGAGGCTACTAAGGTTGGATAGGAAAAGGTGTTAGTTGAGTCTGACTCTCAACTTATGATTAATCTCTTGAAGACTCCTTCTAAGAATCATAAGGTGGATTGGAGAATAAAAAGAATTATTGAGAAGATTCGGTTAATCCAGATGGGATTTTTGAAAGTTGATTACAATCATGTGGTCGAGAGATCAAAACAAGAGTGTTGATGCTTTAGCTAATTGGGCTTTGGACAAAGGTGATCTTACTTGTTATGGCCACCCTCCTATATGGTGGGCTTCTCAAATTAGGGAAGCTCTTCTTTCTATCATTTCTTTGGATGGCTCCGAGTTCTGAAGGTACCTAGTTTCTTCTTGTTTTTTTTTTGTTTCTCTTTGGTTCATTCAGTTTTTTTAGTTCCCTAGCTCATTCTATTCTTTATTTTGTTTCCTCTGTTGATTCTTGCATTAATAGTCTTCGAGTCTAGATAGGTCATTGTTTTGTTCATTTTTTTCTTTTGTCTTCTTTGTTTTTTTGTTTAGTTTTTTAAGGTGGGTGGGTTCTTTTGTTTTGTTTTGTTTTTGTGTTCTTTGTGTTGTTTTTTGTTGTTCTTGTGTTTTTGTTGTTTTGTTTTTTATTTTATGTTTTTTGTTATTGTTCTTGTGTTTTTTTCGTTCTTGTTCTTGGGTTTCTCTTTGTTTGTGTTATTTCATTTTTTATGTGTGAGTGTTTTCTATGTTTTTTGTTTTTGTTTATTGTCTATTGTTGGTTGTTTTTATTTTTATTTTATTTATTTTATTTTTTAGGTTTTGGTTGTGTTTATTTTTCATGTTTTTTTGGGTTATGTCTTTGTAGTGTTATGTTGTTTTTGTCTTGTTTGTGTTTTGTTATGTGGTTCTTGTGTTTTTCTATGTGGTTTGTGTTGTGGTTTCTTTTATCTTATTGTGCGTGTTTGGTTGTGCTTTTGGTTTTGACACACTCAAGGAGCATGTTTTTTATTTTATTTTATTATTTTTGTTGTTATTTACTTTTTTTAATTTGGTTTTGTGTGTTTGTTTGCTCCTTGAGTATGTCAAAGGTGGTAGGCCAGGTCAGAGTCATGGGCGTTTTTGGCGGAATGGATACCCCTGCCTCCTTGGGTCTTACCCAAAAGTGGCATCCCTTTTGGGATGTTTTCCACAAATAAAAAAAAAAAAAAACGTGGTCAAAAAGGCTCTAAGGGTAATTCAAGTCGCTTGGTCAAAAATCAAATCAAAGGCTCCAAGGGTAATTCATATCGCTTGGTCAAAATCAATTCAAAGGCTCCAAGGGTAATTCATACCGCTTGGTCAAACTTCAATCAATAAATGCTCCAAGGGTATCTTCACACTGCTTGGTCAAAAATCAAATAAAAAAAAAGCTCTAAGGATAATTCAAAACCGCTTGGTCAAAATCAATAACAAAAGCCCCAAAGGCATAATAAGCCCTTTGGTAAAATTAATCAAAAATACAAAAACAATTGCATCTCACATCTTGCATCCACATCATTGCATTGCATTTTCATATCCACTACAATTGCATATGTCATGAGAGCCTTAAAAGTGATACCATAGTTTGTCGCACAAATCATTCAAATCCATACCTCCATCCAAATGTGTGTAATTGTGTTTTTCAACACAACCATTATTTGTTGCTATACATAATATACTAAGGTTTTTCGGTTAATCAACCACACCTAGTGATCTTATCAACTTTTGAGGAAAAAAACTTTGATTAGTAGAAGGTAAGGTCTAGCTGTGATAATGCCTTGGATATTCAAGATCTCGTCACTAATTGAAACACTAAAATCCTAGTTGGTATAAGGAAAATATGAAAGCTGCAAAGCGATCTAGGTTACCTTAAGCGAAAAGGATTTTCCTTGCTTATCCCCCTGTGCAACCGGTTTAAAGGTGTTGAGAATTGGCAAAAGGACAAGCTTTACCCTATCAAAATCCCTTGCTTAAATCAAAATAAGCAAAATCCCAAAGCAAAGTACATATTCAAAAGGCCAAGAATACAGTCCAAATTTCAAAGCAATAATCCAATACACAAATCATAAATTCAAAAAAAAAATTAAGCTCAAAAAAAAATAAAAAATAAACAGTGATTTTCATCACTACGTATGAGCAAAATAAACAGTGATTATCATCACTACAAAAATCCCCGCTCAAAGAAAAATAAAAAATAAACAGTGATTTTCATCACTACATATGAGCAAATATCCAAAAGCCAAAAAGAAGCCAAAAGGGAATAAAGCTTGAATCCCTGGAATTCTCAGCATTGTACAAAATTGGAAGGAGAAATCCTTATGCATGATGATATGTCTATTACAATTGCTTCATGCATTTGTGTAGACCAATGTTTGAATGTGGATGAGCTAGCTTAGGTAACCCAATATTGCCTAGTGGTATAGTCCAACTAAGTCCAACATAAGGATGAGATGAACACTTGAGGATCCCTGATCTTAGCAATGGGCTGAAATAATCCCACCTAACATTGGAGGAAATGCTTGAGTTCTACCTCAAAATATACAATCACATGCACACACAGAGATCATGAAAAACCAGGTCCATGGTAAAAGCCTTACTTTTCAAAAGTCTAAGTGGTAAGTAGACAACTTTTGATAGGGTAACTAGAGTGTTTGAATCTCCGAAAAGCCCCAAAAATTCTTACATAGCAACAAAAATTTAACATCATTCACACCATCACTTTCTTTATAAGATTCTATAAATTAGGGGGTATCAACATAGTAGGACAGATACCGCATATATATTAGAAATAGTATATAGATGGCCACTGACTACTTTATATCTTTTAATTTACAAAAACTTATTAAGAAAATACATTACACACCATTACATCTCATATATGAATACTTAATCAATTCTTATGATAAGAGTGATTATTTAAATTCATGATTATTTTTTTACTTCTATGGGTATCACCCATTAAGATTGTCAATGTCATATGCATTCCGTATGTTTTAAGTGATTAGAGCATACAGGTTCATTTATACCATTCCATCACATAAGTTAGATGCATACAATTAAAGCAAAGTTAAAACATGCATTTAGCAATAACATCGCATCCACAAAAACAAGTCATTAATCATCCATAAAGCACATCATAAAACATATAGGCAATATCCATTTGCATACAATCATAAATTCATCATTCATCATCAAAATACATTGCATCATATCATCAAATCATATAAGCATCTACACATCCATCTAAGCATCTTCAATATCATCTATCATCTAACATATCCATCAAATCATCATAATACCATCATCACATCATATCATAAAACAAAATAACAACAAAAACATGAGCAATAAATGATACACATAATAAGTCATAATGCAAATATATCATAAAAGTATGTGTGTCAAGTCCATGGATGTACAAAAATGCCCGTGGGCTATAGTCATATAGGTTAGTCGACCTCAAAAATGGATCAAGGACCAAGTAGAGCATCAATCAAGTACCGGGCCTAAGCCCCCTACATCACCTCCTCTAGTGCCACCTCCTCCTGTGGCGGTGTCGCGAGTCGAGTGATGCGAGCCTGTCGGTCTCTCTATTCCGAGTCCGGGTCCTCTGGCTAGGATGGGCGAAAGACTACCCCGAGGTGGAGCACCCACTGACCTGCGAACCACCCGCACCTGTTGGATCCTTAGGGACAATCCCATGCCTCTTGAGCTGCATCTAAAGGAGGGTAACATGATCCATAAGTCCCCGGATCCGCTCCTCATGCTCATCCAACAAAGACTGAAGTTGTCCCACATCTTCCCCTAAACCTACCACTGGAACCTCCTATGGTGTAGAAGGAGGAACAACAAACTACATCCTGACATCGCCACCCCCAATAGTAGCTTGTAGAGCCTATATTTGTGTTGTGAGCTACTCAATCGTAGCATCTCACCGTTGTACCTAGATCTTAGTGGCCTGGAAGCTCAGCCTTGACCTCATGTAGTTGTGCTCTCAGAGGAGAGTCTCTCTCCTTGGGCTCTAACTCCTCCTCCTCCTTAGGAACATCAGGATCCTCTACTACCACCTACTCTATTGGTTGGCCCCATACCTCGGTCCTGGCTTGAACCCTACGTCCTATCGAATCTATGCCATCACCCCCGCCATCATCCTCGTGCCCTAGGCTGCCGACACCATGCCACATCCGATCACCCCACCATTGAGTGTAGGCCTCTATAACTCCCCCAACCACTCTAGGTTCAACAGTTGGGGCATCCTCCTCATCTGCAAGATTTGTGAGTTGTCGTGGAGGTAGGTCCTGAAAGTAGTAGAAAAATGGCATACCGATATGATGCAAACAAAAATAGATATAGATGCTAAGTCCTACGAATGCGATGAGCAATGCATGAAGGAAATGACGCAGAAACGAGATGTGAGCAAACAAAGCGGGGCCTCCTTTATTGATATTGCTTTTAATATGATTACAATACATCCCCCCTCTAGGGCTCAGAACATTTGATACAATTTGTTACATTAATGGATGCCCGAAAGAAGCCACGCTTCCAAGATCGGACGGTACGCTTCCAGCGTCTTCCGCGTGCCCACATTCAAAGTGGGCGGGCTAAAAGTTGCCACCGCTTGTGTCCATGTGTTCATCATTCCTTGCTGCCCCTCTAGTATTCCTGGTGGTGAGATCCTATGCACAGAAAGACAACAAATCATTAATAGCATATGCGTATCTAGAAAAACATGCAATCCCCAAGGCCTCCAGTGGGCGCTTGTGGGATATCAGTGATAAGATTGATAAATCGATTACAGAATGATATATAAATGTAAAGGACAACTTCTAGAATTGGTATCACCTGATTTTGCGTCGAAGCGACGTCGGACGGCCCCGTTATGCTCGTTTGCCCGTCGGGGGCCTCTCCAAAGTGAGCGCTCCAATGTCCCACCTATGCTTATCCAAATCACCTAAAAATCATGGGTTAGGCATTATATGTGATTCTAAGACTACCCAGATGCTCGGAATTTGCATATCCTACCCAGATTCTCCTGTATGTGACAGGGGCGCCCTACGAGCTAGTTAATACATAAAATAATAAAACGATAGTCAAATCATGTCAGAATGAGTTCAAAATTTAACAGAGGCATTAGGATATCATCTGGGACATATTGCAAAAATAACAGTAAGGAAATCATGCACATATTTCTAATCGCTCCGGGGTGGGACGCTGGGGACTGTCGTAAAACTTGCAAAAAGTGACCTTGCAAATGTCCTACCCAGAGGCCTCCAAAACTCCTGCAAACTTGTGGTTAGACTAAAAACAACATTTTGAGATGACCCAGAAGGTCAGATTTGGCAGATTCTGCCCAGGTTATCTTGTATCCGAAGGCGCTCCCTGTAGGTTAGTAGACGCATAAAATGACAGAAACCAGGTCAAATCATGTCAGAAAGCAATGAAATTTGGACAACAACATAAGTACATTAGATATAAAAGAATGCAAAAATAATAGTAAAAAAACCATGCACAGATTTCTAATCACTCCGGGGTGGGGCGATTAGGACTGCAGCAGTTTGGGGGCACCGGGGTGGGACGCCCACCGTTTAGGGCCTAGTTTTGACACCAATCCAAGTGGGATGGGTCCAAAACTTCCTAGGGGGTTGTGTCGATGAGTTTGGGGTGGGATTGTGGCCGATTGCTTGGGTTTTTGGATCTGGATTGCGTTCCTAGTGTTCACCCGATAACCTCTCTTCCAGAAGAGAGAGATTAGGGATGTAGGAAGCACAAAGAGGAATGGGGGTATAGTTTGGCAGCACTTCGTTGCTCCAAATGCTCCAGCTCTATTCTCTTTTTGGGGTGAGGAGGCTCACCTTTTTATAGACCTAAGGGTCTCCTTTGAATGCGCATGCGAGGGCGCCACTTGGCTCATTATGCCTTTTTGGGGGAGAGAAGATTCCTCCCTGATTAGGGCCTCCTTGATTGAGGCCTCCATGATTTGAAACGTTCCCTCGCAATCCCATGCCTTGAAGGCGGAGTTAGGTGGCGGATTTGGGCTGCCATTTGTCAAGGTTTGACTTTTTTCTAGTCAAACCTGCTAATCGTCCCACCCTGGAGCGATTGCTTGCTAATCGTCCCGGGGTGGGACGAATAGGATTCTAATCGTCCCAGGGTGGGACGAATAGGGAGCAAAGTGCTTAAAAGGTGCAAAACTGACCTCTGACCTTCCAAAACTGATTTGGGAGTGGTTAGGACCACTTTTTAACCTCTGGAGGCTGCCCTAGGGGGTATGTATGCCAATTCGGTCAGTGCTTGTAGTCACATAATCGGATTGGTGTTGTTTTGGTGTCTATAGATGCCCCTTTTTGGGATGCGTTGTGTGTGGCACAGTGTTGAGCAAAAATAGATGACCAAAGCACTTAATGATTAGGGTTTCTCAGTAACCTAACCAAATTTTGATGCCCCAAGTATGGAAAGGGCACGCATTCTTGAATCCTTGCTTCGACGAGCTAAGGAGCTTAACTCAAGTGTAACCTTTTTCGGTGAGGTGTACTTGATCTTGGACATTGTTCAGACATGAATAGGCAAAGGGCACAACCTTTTGTCCGAGGAACCTTTTCTTCATGCTTCCAGAATGCCAAGTGTTTGTTTAGCCTGTGATTATTGCTTGTTTGCTGCCCCAAGCAGGAGCGTGATTGTCTTTGTCAATGATTCTTTGAATGCATGCCATTTCCTTGATTGGGTGTGTATTTGTTGATTGGTGACTAAGTGTGACTACCCCCTCAAGCGACGAATCGATGAGGGAATGACCAAAAATGAGAAAAGCGATGAGTCGCTTGACCCAAGATGACGTTTGTAAGGGTGCCTTCAGTTGTTTTCGTTGAACGCTTATTGCAGTTTTCCAACCATCGGACCTATTTTTGGTGGGTTTTGACCCTTTTTTTTGACGCCTATTGGGGTAGAAATTATCGAAAATCCTCCTTCCCGTGGAGTGGTCCGGCTATGCTAGCCTTCTTAGGGAGTAGGATAGTGAGTATTTGTGACCCCGATGATGGTTTTTCATGCCATGAATGTCAGGTGCAAAGGCACCTTTGTTCGACAGATTTATTGCTATTTTTGGTGCATTTTTTGGATGCAGTTTTTGTTGCTTTATTTCTTGCTCTGTAATCGTCCCAGGGTGGGACGAATACCAATTTTGTAATCATCCTAGGGTGGGACGAGCGCTAACTAGAGCGCTCATCCCAGGGTGGAACGATTACAGGCCTAACAACCTATATAAGGACCAAAACTAGGTTTTGGGCTCATTTGCAATATTTTTTTCTTGGCGATTTGGAGCAGTGAGGAGGAGGAGTGCGAGTGTGCGTAGCGGAGCGCTGCTAAAATTTCATGGACATCATGAGTGCGAGAACCGGATCTTCGAGTGGAGGAGCCGAGGCGAGACCGGTATGATGTTCCTTCTCTCTGCCTGTTATTCGTGCGTGTTTTATATGAAGTTTAAAACTCACATATAAAATGTTTGTTCGCTTTATTTTGTTTTTTTGTTCATATTATGGTTGAAACCCTAATATGTTTTATTTCTTTTTGTTTTTGCCATATTAAGGTTGAAACCCTAATATGTTTTATTTTTTTTTGTTTTTGCCATATTAAGGTTGAAACCCTAATATTTTTTTTTGTTTTTGGTTCATATTAAGGTTGAAACCCTAATATGATTTTTGTTGTTTTTTGTTGATTGTACAGTTATTTTCATGTCTACTGACATTGTTGTATAGTTTTATTTTAATGTTTTTGTTGGTTAATTTTTTGTACAGTTTTATTTTAATGTTTTTGTTTATATTAAGTATGTACTTAATATCTTTTTCATTTTATTTTGTTGTTTCAGGTTGTGAAGAGTCGGTACCACCAGTCGACTATTTTCTTTGATGCTCGGGATGCCCTGACAGTTGTGGATTGGGAGTGGCTTGATGCCCTTGGGCTCAAGCACGTGACGCGTCTGGAGCCTGTGGTGGGGGATCGAGCATATTTGACTACCCTGATCAATCTATGGGATCCCCGCACCAACACTTTTCATCTCCCAACAGGGGAGATGACTGTTACTCTAGAGGATGTGTATCGGATTCTATGGATTTCGATAGATGGACTGCCTATCCGGATGACCCACCGTGACCAGCGGACAACGGTATTGACACGGTGTTTTGGTCCGATGGTGGAGAGGGGGGTGGAGAGGGCTGTGGAGAGGGCAGAGGCTGACTACCAGATAGGCGGTATTCTGGTGCGGTGGTGGCTGGAGAAGGGCGTATTAGGGGTGAGGCATGCTTTGATCATGACCCTCATCTCCAATATGCTACTTCCTGACTCCTCAGGTGCGAGGTTCCCTTGGAACCTGCTTGAGTTGGTTTTCACATTGGTGGAGTGTCCTACATCATCTCCACTTATTATGAGATGGGGTTAGACGTTATTGGCATAGTTGTACGACAAGCTGTACGAGGTCCGCTATCGAAAGCGAAAGGGGATCGGGTGCAGCTATCTCTTGCAGTGTTGGGGGTGGCAGCACATAGCTGTGGAGTGGCCGTAGGGTTTGCCTTGGACCACCCGAGGTGAGATGGTGGATCAAGAAATTGGATATGTCGATTTATGGCAGAGGTCGAAGGAGCATGGACAGAGTCGGTGGTGGGCAGGTGACGTAGGTCACTATACTGATGCCTTCTCTCGTCTAGTGCCAGGGCAGGTGTTCTGGCGGCCATACCAGGACTATCCAGCCTGGCCTGAGGCTGGAGAGTGGCTCCGACGTGTGCGTAGGGGTAGATGGTTGATTGGGCGGCATGGGACAGAGTAGGAGTACTTCCCATATGTCTGGGTGACGCGGCAGTTTGGGGTGCGCCAAGGATTTCCTGGTGATCCCTTGATCTATCGACGTCACGGTGATGAGAAGACTCTAGTCTGGCCTACCATTGAGTAGCTGGGTGAGGGGTCCGATGCAGTTATTGATGTACCCGACGTGGACGATGTCGGGGTGACTACAGAGTATGACCGGTGGTGGATTATGCGGCGATGGCAGAGTGAGGGGCCTCTAGGAGGCATGGATACTACAGCAGCAGGAGGTGGGGGTGCAGAGGCACCGATGGAGGGTTGGGGGCTCCGCTTGATGATGTTGACATGGTGGAGGTCGATGACTTCATCGGCGATGGAGACGATTTGGGGGTTCCGGAGCAGCCGAATGTATAGGATGTCCCGGAGCAGTGGGTGCCAGAGCAGTAGGCCATCCCGGAGGTGCCCATGCCTCAGGCTGTCTCAGGGGATGTGGAGGCTGGGCTTCGTGCTGAGATAGCGTGATTGGAGGGTCTCCTACGGAGATGGGAGGAGGAGCATAGAGATGCTTTGGTGGAGGTAACGCAGGAGAGGGATCTCCTGCGGACTCAGTTGGCACAGCAGGATAGTGCATTGGTTGTGTATCGCCAATGAGATATGGAGTGGGGTCGGTACCGGATAGAGTTAGAGACAGAGGTTGTCCGCCTCGGTGGATAGTTGCCTGTGCTTGATGGAGGTGGTTCGTCATGTCGTACGAGAGGCAGTGAGACTGAGCAGTCTACATCATCTCATCGCAGGTGGCTAGGTGAGGGTAGTGTTGGTGGGCAGGGTGCGAGGGCTGGCAGCAGCCACCCTGAGAGGTCCCATAGGACCCATACTACTAGGGGTAGTTCCAGTCGCACCGATCCTGCGTGATCATGGTGGCCGACTCCCTAGGCTTTGGGGATTTTGAGTTTTTGGTTTTTGTGAGGTCAGAGGACCTTCTTATTGTAGCTTGAGGGCATTTTGACTTGATATATATACATGACTCTTTTTGGTTTGATTATATACTTGTCATGGTTTATTGTTCTTTATGCACATTTATTTATGTTGATGTATGCATATGCTATTATGACTGCGGATGATTTTAACTATATGATATAGATGTATGCATATGGAATGGATGGAATGATTTGTTGGTATACAAGCGGTGGCACCATAGACTGTACAAGATTTATTGGCTTTCTGTACTATGTGATTGCTTTATGGAATAACTTTGCATTTGTAATTTTTGTTTTGTATTTTTTGATGGTGATGTAAGTAATGAAATATACAACAATTGTTTTAGAATGTAGTTAAGGTTTTTCTGAGACTCGGATGCTTTAACTAACTAGTCAAGACTGTACATTATCTTACAAGACTTTCGAACAAGGTACGAATCAGACTTGAGTTTGACCAAGTTATTTCACATCCCTGTGTGTGCGATTGAGTTCGTTTATGTGGTATTCGTAAGGATACCGTCAGTGCCAGGTAGGCTGTCCACCAAACCTGTACTGAGGATCACCTAATTAGCTCCACTAACTCCTTTGTTGTATTTAGTAGGATTAATCTACGACGCAATCTAGGATACCATAAGCTAGCTCATCCACATGCAAACATTGGTCTACACACACGCAAAGCTAATGTGATAGACATATCATCATGCGTTTAGGATACCACCATTGCCAGGTAGGCTATCCACCAAACCCGTAATGAGGATCACCTAAATGGTTTTTCAAATGTTGAGAATTCCAGGGATTCAAGCTCAGGCGTCTTTCGGTTGTTCAATTTGTTGGGATACTTGCTCTCACATATAGTGATGAAAATCACTATTTATTTTGAGTTTTTTTTTCTTCTCTTGAGCAAGGGGTTTGAGTAGTGGTGATAACCACTATTATTTTTTATTGTTGCTTTTTGAGGATTTAGATTTTGAATTTTGATTTCAAAGTTGAGCTTGTGGGATTTTTGGCTTGTGAATGGCATTGATCCTTTAGGCCTTGGGGATGACTACCCATCCTTCTCAGGGGCGTGTAGTACGAATCCTTACGACTTTGGGGATCAAAGGTGTTTGGGAATTTTGATGGTGAACTTTTGGGATTTTGCTTTGGAATGGTATTGATCCTTTAGGCCTTGGGGATGACTACCCATCCTTCTCAGGGACGTGTAGTACGAATCCTTACGACTTTGGGGATCAAGGGTGTTTGGGATTTTTGATGGTGAACTTTTGGGATTTTTCTTTGGAATGGTATTGATCCTTTAGGCCTTGGGGATGACTACCCATCCTTCTCAGGGACGTGTAGTACGAATCCTTACGAATTTAGGGATCAAGGGTGTTTGGGATTTTTGATAGTGGTGAAAACCACTATTTATTTTGGGGAATTGGATGGGGAAGAGCTTGTCCTTTTGTCAATTCTCAGCATTCTTGAACCATTCGCACAGGGGGATGAGCAGGATAAAATTTTTGCTCAAGGTACCCTAGACCACTTTGTAGGTTTCGTCTTTCGTTCACACAACTTGGGAATTTTTATGTGTTTTAAGCTTGTGTTGGGATGCTATGTAACAAGGCGTGATCCAAGTAAAACTCTACCTTGTAAAAATTGGTCTGACTTTGTACAACATTTGACTAGAAATCTAAAGACAGCTGAATGACAAAAACCCTAAAGACATTAGAAGACAACTGACTATGATATGGCAAAAATGCGAATGGCGTTATTCTTGTTGGATCATTTACAAAATGGACAAATGTGGAAAATGATGGAATTGCCGAGTAATTACAGTCTATGGTGCGTTTGACATGTATGACCAACAAATATGCAATGTATGTATGCGATGCCTAATGCAGCTTTTTTTTTTTTGTGTTTTGATTTTTAAGATTATGCATGAAAGTGAGATGCAATTTTTTTGTTATTTTTGATTATCTATTGTTTTTGAATATTCGTTATGGTGGTTTAACCCGAATGGGTGTGGACCAAGTGATTCTTACGGATCCTTGGAGGTTTTGACCAAAGGGATTATAGATACCTTTGGGGCATTTTGGGTGACCAAGCGGTGGCGAGAATCCTTGGAGCTTTTGGTTTGACCAAAGGGATTATAGATACCTTTGGGGCATTTTTGGTTGACCAAGCGATTGTGGGAACCCTTGGAGCTTTTGGTTTGACCAAAGGGATTATGGATACCTTTGGGGCGTTTTTGGTTGACCAAGCGATTGTGGGAACCCTTGGAGCTTTTGGTTTGACCAAAGGGATTATGGATACCTTTGGGGCGTTTTGGGTTGACCAAGCGATTGTGGGAACCCTTGGAGCTTTTGGTTTGACCAAAGGGATTATAGATACCTTTGGGGCATTTTTGGTTGACCAAGCGATTGCGAGAACCCTTGGAGCTTTTGGTTTGACCAAAGGGATTATTGATACCTTTGGGGCATTTTGGGTGACCAAGCGATTGTGGGAACCCTTGGAGCTTTTGGTTTGACCAAAGGGATTATAGATACCTTTGGGGCATTTTGGGTTGACCAAGCGATTGCGGGAACCCTTGGAGCTTTTGGTTTGACCAAAGGGATTATGGATACCTTTGGGGCATTTTGGGTGACCAAGCGATGGCGAGAACCCTTGGGGCTTTTGGTTTGACCAAAGGGATTATAGATACCTTTGGGGCATTTTTGGTTGACCAAGCGATTGTGGGAACCCTTGGAGCTTTTGGTTTGACCAAAGGGATTATGGATACCTTTGGGGCGTTTTGGGTGACCAAGCGGTGGCAAGAACCCTTGGAGCTTTTGGTTTGACCAAAGGGATTATGGATACCTTTGGGGTGTTTTGGGTGACCAAGCGGTGGCAAGAACCCTTGGAGATTTTGGTTTGACCAAAGGGATTATGGATACCTTTGGGGTGTTTTTGGTTGACCAAGCGATTGTGGGAACCCTTGGAGCTTTTGGTTTGACCAAAGGGATTATTGATACCTTTGGGGTATTTTGGGTGACCAAGCGGTGGCGAGAACCCTTGGGGCTTTTGGTTTGACCAAAGGGATTATGGATACCTTTGGGGCATTTTGGGTTGACCAAGAGATTGCGGGAATCCTTGGAGCTTTTGGTTTGACCAAAGGGATTATTGATACCTTTGGGGTGTTTTGGTGACCAAGCGATTGTGGGAACCCTTGGAGCTTTTGGTTTGACCAAAGGGATTATGGATACCTTTGGGGCATTTTGGGTGACCAAGCGATTGTGAGAACCCTTGGAGATTTTGGTTTGACCAAAGGGATTATGGATACCTTTGGGGCATTTTGGGTGACCAAGCGGTGGCGAGAACCCTTGGGGCTTTTGGAGTAGGCCATGGCTCTCTAAATGTTGAATGGCCTCAAATGAATGATGTTCAAGGGTTATAGTTCCTTGATTCCTTTAAGAGAGGTGAGCCGGTATGTTCTAGGTCCTATTGTTTGTCGGATTACTAAGAACCTAGCGGGCATTTTCCATGGGTGACCAAGCGGGAAAAAACCTTGGGGCATATCGATAGGATGCAACCAAAGATAGATATAGATGCTAAGTCCTATGCAATGCGATGAGCAATGCATGAAGGAAATAACCCTTGGAGCGATATGGTTTGAGCAAACAAAGCGAGGCCTCCTTTATTGATACTACTTTCAATCTTGGGTTACCAATACGTCCCCCTCTAGGGCTGGGACCAAAGGTATTTGATACCTTTGGGGCATTTATGGATGTCCGAAAGAAGCTGCGCTTCCAAGATCAAATGGTAGGCTTCTAGCATGTTCTGTGTGCCCACACTTGAAGTGGGCAGGCTAAAAGTTGTCGTCGCTTGTGTCCGTGTGTTCGTCATTCCTTACTGCCCCTATAGTATTCCTGGCGACGAGATCCTTGGAGCTTTTGGTTTGACCGAAGGGATTATAGATACCTTTGGGGCGTTTGGTTGACCAAGCGATTGCAGGAACCCTTGGAGCTTTTGGGGTGGGCCATGGCTCTCTAAATGTTGAATGGCCTCAAATGACTGATGTTCAAGGGTTCTAGTTCCTTGATTCCTTCAAGAGAGGTGAGCCGGTATGTTCCAGGTCCTATTTTACTATCGATTACATAAGGACCTAACCAATTTTCCATGAACTTGTCCCTTAAATGGGGTGGCAAGTTAGAATTTTGTTGGTTCTCTTTTAAGACCAGGTCACCGACCTGAAAGTCCCTCAGGTGAACTTTCATGTTGTATGCTTTCTTAAGTCGCTCTTGATAGATACGTAAATGCTCAAGAGCATTGACACGTCGTTCGTCGAGTAACGTAATTTGGTCTAACCGGGCCTGCCGTGCAGTGTCATCATCGATGAACTCTTGCATTGATATGCGTAAGGAGGGTATTTCCAACTCGAGAGGCATGACTGCCTTGGAGCCATACACTAGCGAAAATGGAGTTGCCCCAGTGGGCGTCCGAATGCTAGTGCGATAAGCCCATAGGGCAAGTGGTATTTGGATGTGCCAATCCTTATGACTATCTGCGACCATCTTTTTAAGGATGGCAACTAGCATTTTGTTTGACGCCTCTACTTGCCCATTTGCCTGCAGATAATAGGGTGTCAAAAAATTATGCTGAATTTTGTACTTTGTTGTCAAAGCACACACATATTTTTTCTTAAATGACGTCCCATTATCTAAGATGATCTTGGATGGAATACCAAAACGACATATGATGTTATGTAAAATGAACTCCGCAATGTGGGACCTAGTCGTAGAGGTAAGCGGAATTGCTTCCACCCACTTAGTGAAGTACTTTGTGGCCGTTATGATAAACGTGTGATGACCTGACGACACAGGGGAGATATTTTCGATGAGATCTAAGCCCCACTACAAAAATGGCCAAGCCGACTGGATCTGCTGCAAGGCCTGAGAAGGTACGTGTGTCAAGTTAGCATGGTGTTGACACTTCACGCACTTTTGCACATATGCACAACAATCTCGCTCTAAAGATGGCCAATAATAGCCCATACGAAGAATGCGCTTTGCGATGGCCATACCGCTAAAGTGGCCACTGCATGTACCATCGTGCGCTTGGGTGATCGCCCAAGTGGACTCTTGCTAGTACAAGCAACGAAGGAGGATTCCTTCGTAGCTTCGATATTATAAAATGTCTCCTAGCAAGACATGTTTTGCCGCTTTCTATTTGAATGATCTTTTCACGGTGTGTGACAATCCAAGTGGGAGGCTACCTAACTTGAGATAGTCTCTTATGGGTGTGTACCAATCCTGCTAATCAAAAACCTCGATGGTATGAACGACCGATCCCTCTTGAAGTTCATCCCTAGCAAAAGCTGAGCGAGAAAGAACTTGTAAAAATAGCATTGTGTTGCTATTAAGAGGGGTTGGAGAGAACAAAGACCCCTAGTTGGCGTGATTCAGACTATCATGGATTCGAGAGAACCTATCCTAAGATGGTTCAATCTGGATCAAGTGGATTCCTAGCGTTATGTTAGAGCTTGCACGCTCCATCACGGATTGCGATAATGTTTTGACTTGAATGGTTGTCATCTCACCAGAAATGTCTTGCAGGATTAGTGACCCCAAGGAGGCCATAGTGTCTTGTTGAGTGGTATTTTCACCCGATTGTGAAAACACACTCTCCGATAGGATTTGGGTTCTAAATCCTCTGCTTGCAAAGAAATTAAACAAGTAACTTCTCCAAGGTTCTTGTTATGCTAGCATTTTGCATCTGTGTATTAATAATCTCAAATAAAGATATTTAATTAAAATGCTTGGAACACCTTAGTGGTTGCAAGTAACTGAAAACAAGGGGCACTGTGGTTTATTTTACTGTGAAACTTAATGATTGTTCATGAACCCTTATAAAACAAATGTGATCTGATCCTTATATGACCATGCTGCAACTTCAAAATGAAATTTAATGAAATGCCATAAATGAAGGAATTATTTATGGATTTTGAAGTTTTTTAATTTTTTTTATTTTATTTTAATGCTTAAAAGAAATAAAATTGGGACTTCTGAAAAATAAAATACAGCAAAAAGAAAATAAAATGCAAAGAAACAGAAATTAAAATTGCATTCAGTTTGATGCTATCCCGTCCTGGCAAAACCGAAGATGTGAGGTTTCCATGCATGCAACCTAACCTATTGAACCTGCAAAACACGCACAATCCAAATAAGTTAAGTGTTGGTCTCTGGGGTTTTACTGTGATTTTCCAGATTTAGACATTCGCATGAAGCAACCAAGAGAACTTGCATTCAACTTCACCTATAAGCCTAGAAATCTTAAAAAGGGAAAGATAAACATTAAAACATGCATGCAGAAAATAACTCCTTCTTTCTTGCCAACAAGATGCAAATTTCTGAACACTCCTGCATTAAAGATAAATCCTGTTACAATAGCAGAACATCCGGTTTTCTCAAAACCAAAAAAAGGAAGAAAAACACTCCCGAGCAGGCCCAGAATGGCTTCTCGCCTTAGGCACTGCAACTCTGCCCGTAGCGGTTTTTCGACCCTTGTGCCAATCTGTGCCTCTATTTTTATACTTTCTGGCAATGCTTTCTGCTTTGCCCTGTGACGCTTCGCTTCGTCTTCCCGATCGATTCGTTTCGCCTTCCAGATTGCTTCGTTTCATATTCCCGCCTTTCGAATTGCTTTTGACTTTATGCTCGACCTTGAGATGCTTGATCTTCTCTGTGAACTGTAATGCCCCTGCAGCCTTTACACATGTACGCCACGTGTTCCGCACTTTTCTGCACGTTCTATAATGGCCCCATGTAAATCATGACATTATTATGCATGCAACTTTGCTCCTTTGCCTTCACCGAAAACGCGACATGTCGCGATATCGCGACGTTTTTCGGCCAACAACCTTCTTGCCTTCTTGCCCAACGAAAACGTGACATGTCACGAAATCACGACGCTTTTCTGTTCCGTACACTTTGCTATTTTTATTTCGTGAAATCGTGACGTTTTCTTCTTTTCTCCTTTTCATCGTTTTCACTTATGCTTTTGCAACTCGTGAAATCGCTACGCTTTCTTTTCTTCTTCTGATCGCGACCTTTTTTTTGCTCTTTTGTATTTGGCGTAAACGACGACATGTCACGAAATCGTGACATATTTTCCATCCGTACAACTTCTTCTTTGGGGCCAACTGACTGTCGCGATATCGCGATGTCCTTCTCTGTCGCGATATCGCGACGTTTTTCCTTCATGCTCCTTTGCTTTTCCATCGTCGATATCGCGACGTTTTTCCCCTTGCCCTCTGCTTTCCATCGTGAAATCATCGATGCTTTTCCACTTCGTGCCCCTTTGCCTTTTTCTGTCGCGAAATCACGACGCTTTTAGTGCCTTGCCCTGTTTGACTGGTTTGACCCACGATTTTGTGACATGTCACGATTTCGCTACCATTTTCCATTCTGCCTTTCTCTCTCCTATCTAGACCGCGATGGAGCAACATGTCGCGATATCGCGACACTTTTCACTTTCTGGCAGCGATCGCGCAACACGTCGCGAAATCGCGACACTTTTCATTTTTTGGCAGCGATGGCGCGACATGTCGCGATATCACGACAATTTTCATTTTTCGGCAGCGATGGCGCGACATGTCGCGATATCGCGACACTTTTCATCCTTGTGCAATTTTGCCCCTTTTTCTTGATTTTTAGCATCTGGGTCACTGAGATCTTCTTTGAAAACATGCAAAAAAGGTGGGTCCCCAATTTTGGGGTGTGTTGTGGATCAGCCACAACAAATGGCGACTCTACTGTCAAATGCTCTTGAGCATTTTATTGAGAACCCTACCTGGAAGTATACAAACTTGAAAACATGTGTTAGCACATAAGAAATATAAACAAATGCCCAAAGATCAGAAGTACATGAATCATCAGAATCATCAAGTATCAGCTCGGTGTGTGCAAGTGAATTTCATTCCCTATCGTTTGAAATTGATCAACATTCCATTGTCAGTTTTACATGAATGCATATGTGAGATTGTGAATGATTTGTGTAACCTAATAAATATGCTAAGAGATTTTGCTTTTATAAAAGACATAGTCCTTCTAGTATCATACACAAACATTCAAGATTGCCAAACCCTCTTAGGATCCACTAATGAATTGCTTTATTATATCCCAAAGTTGGTTATGAGTCCCTACTATCTTGAACCCATGTGCAAGTGAATGTGAAATCAGAACTTTGGGGAATCAGACTCCCAACCTAACCGAGATGGGAGTTTAACCCTATCCTTACTATTCTGATTTAGAATTCATTACCTCACTTTGAGCAAAATAATTTAACCAATTATGGAAGAAATGGTCATGCTAGTCTAACCCTTTGGACAATCAGTGGTCTTGTTTTTTTGGACAAGACATGTTGCCATGCATGGGCATACTTAACCCCATAATCCAAGACTTACCTTCATTTCTTTGGACCTTGGGGATGACTACCCATCCTTTGCGGAGGACAAGTAGTACGATCCTTCCAATCCAATATAAATATGAGATGGGAAAAATTAATTTTTTACTTCTTGGACCTTGGGGATGACTACCCATCCTTGCTAGGGACATGTAGTACGATCCTTCCAATCCAAGCTTTGGATAAAAATGGAAAATATTAATTTATTGCTTAGACCTTGGGGATGACTACCCATCCTTTGCAGAGGACAAGTAGTACGATCCTTCCAATCCAAGATTTATCATGAAATGAGACATAGGAGCTTTGGGGAATCAGATTCTCAACCTAAGCGAGATGAGAATTTATGCCCTATCCTTACTACTCCATGTAGGTCAAATCAAAGCTTTGGGGAGTTGGATCCTCAACCTAAGTTCGATGAGGATTTAGCCCTATCCTTACTACTCCGATTTTAGGCTTTAAGCTTTATGGAAGTGGTCAAAACCACTGTTTTAAGGATCATGTTGCATAATAGGATAGACATGAAATACTTCTTTCGCCCAACCTTTTCTTCCAAGTTAGGTTTTGATCATTTTGCTCAAGATCCTTTTTAATGTGTATAAAATGTGCTTGGTTCTAGATATCTCAAGACTCAGTTTCCAACCTTAGGATTTTCTTCTTATTTATGTGATAGCATAACCCTAAGAGGATTTGACACACTTTAATGATTTGTATTTGAAATGCATATGCAACTAAGATGGCATGTATGTGCAAAGTGAGATGTAATATGAATGCATTGTCTTTTGAAATGCAAATGAAATATTGCCATATAAAACTGACTACTTCATGCATCACAAGTTTCAAACGATATTATTAAAATGTTTGTGTTACTTGTGGAGCTTCTACAACACAATTCCAATGTTTCATATTTCCCCGATCTAGAACATAAGTTAGCATCTCAAGGCAACTTTTTCATCATCATCCTTTTTTTTTTTTTTTATAGACAAACAAAACATGTCAAATAAACACACAACTTTAAATTAAAACTTATTCAATCCAAAACCAAACTGCAATCCCAAAAATGAAAATTTGAAAACACAAACCAAAACCAAACCCAAAGTACCTTTAAAAACGATCTTGAAAACACAAACCAAAACCCAAAAAACCAAAATCTATATACAAATGTACAATATAATACAAGATGATGCAAAGCTTGGATTATCACTTTCCTGGATCCCAAACATGATTAGAACATTTCAACAAAAATATAACATGATATGCATGCCAAATGTTGTGGGAATCCAACACAAACAAGACTAGACCAAACAATGCAACAAATTTCCACTTGCCATGCTCACCATACCAATTTGATTTAGTTCCAATAATACTCCCATAGGTGAGCATCAAATTACTAAAATGATTAGACAATAAATGATTTTCAATTTTATCATGTCTATTCTTTAAAATGTAAACTTCATAATTCCCTCCTTGATTTAGAATTAGGCTATCCTTTTCAAATATGCAATTTTGTAAGTAGTAGCCTATTTCTACAAATTTCAAAGCCAAATCATTTTCCAAATTTGTAGGCCAATCAAATTTGTGTAACAATTTACAAGCATCTAGGATATTTACTAAATTAGGATCATTAAAAGTTTTTATCCTAGATTCAATTAGTAATTGTTGATGAATTTTATTTAACAATTCAAGTGCATCAACTTCTTTTCCATTCATTGAAACAATGTTATTAAAGGTGTGATTAAAAATTATACCTTGTTTTTCATTTACCTTTAATGACATTTCACCATAAACATTATTTAAATTCAAAATATGGTCATCCTTTTCAATCCTCAAACATTCTTGGTCAAAGTGTATGTCCCATGACTCATCTTGATGATCACTTATTTGAGTTGCTTCCAATTGATCAATCTCTTTGTCATTTGGTTCTAATTCTTTGTTCACTATCCATGGTATCTCTTCATTTGAATCCTCAAAATCATCATGCAAACTTGCATCCACACTTTCAATGAATTTATATTCAACATGATCAAATTTTGTCCCCTTTTCAAATCTTGTGAATATGAGATCTTCGTATGATGTAGAAGGTTCAACATCCTGCATATCAAGTGAAATATGAGTTTCATCTATAGGGATGTGAGAAAAGAATGCATCATCATATCTCCCCCAACCATTGTAAAAATTGTCATCCAAATCCATAGAATGAAAATCCATGATGTTTGTGACATGATCTCTTGATTCATTCATAAATTCTTTTTCTTCTTTGTCCTTGGTAATAGAATCATTATAATCTTCCAAAATTTGATGAGATTTGAAACCCTCTTCCAAAACATCCTCAAATTGTACAGGAGTTGTAATATCTTCCTTTGAGTAGGCAATTATGTTGTCCTGTATATCAATAGGCACACGAGTTTCATTAGTAGTTTTGGAATGAGTAAAATCTTCCCACTTCTTCCAAGCATCATAATAATCATCTTTCAAAATCAAGTGGTGACGTTCAACTATTTCTTCAACATCTTCCAATTCATCAATGTGCTTCTCATCAAATTCATCTTCACCTTCCTTAGATGGTTCAATTATTTCCAAAAGTGGGTTATTTCTTGAATTCAAATTTATAAGGCTATCATTGTCCAAATTAGTAACCCATGATTCATTATCATAATTTGGAGGGTGAAGAATTTCTTGATCTTTAATTTTACACGTCTCATCAATAGTATCTTCCAAGAACAAGTGGTGAAATTCTATCATATCTTCAAATTTATTTATTGATTTTCTTTCCATTTCACTTTCAACCACTTCATTCAATTCTATGGTGGGTTCCATCCATTCACATATATCAAACATTGTTGAATTTAGAACCCCTTCATCCGGATAATCGTGTATCTCTACATGATCCTCACTAGTGGATGTTGTCTTAGCAATTTGCACCTCCTCTTGGACTACATCTAAGGTGGTCATAAAATTTGGGTATTCAAATTCATCCCCTTGATCATTCACCTTAGGTATCATTGGAGTGGAGGGTGCTATGTTTGATGGTTGGTGTAGGTTGGCATCAAAAGAACAATCTCTCATGTGAACATGTTGTGCCTTTTCTTCTTCAAGACCTTGTCGTTCTATCTCTTCTAAGACCTCATGGATTTTCTCTAGAGACAAGCCACTCAGCTTTTCCTCAATGAGTGAAGCAAGTGTGGGGTGTATGGCTCCTAGGTATACTTCCATGGCTTCCTCTTCTAATGTGTTAAAATTTTCCCACATTTGGGAGTGCAACTCACGAAATCTTTCATTGAATTGACTCAAGGATTCATTAGGCTCCTTACATATGGAGGTAAACTGATTTTTCAAGATTTCTAAGTCAACCTGATTACCAAAATGATAAAGATAGGCTGCTTCTAATTGTATCCAAGAAGTCCTAACCTCCATGGGTAGTTGGCTGTACCAAAAGAATGGTTTATCTTCCAAAATGTATGCAAATAACTTACAAGCCACCTCCTCATAGAAAATCTGGAATTTACATAATGTATCCTTGTAGACATGCAGTTTTTGCAAGTATCCTAGTGGCACCTCTTGATTAAAACACCGTAAAAAATCCAATAACATTGTAGGAATTTGATAGGGTACCACAGGTATAGATAAACCCTCATAATGATCCTCTATCATTGATACCATTCTCTCTCTTAGAGACACTATTTCAGCTCTCAGGGATACCATTTGCTCCTCAAGTGTTGCCATTAGTGAACTCAGAATGTAATTTTAGAACCAAATCTGTTGAATATTCAACCTGCAATATATAAAAAAAATCAAGTTAGCATCAACCAAGAGATGTAATTATTAAAATCAAATGTCAAGTAATTGCATGAGACCAAAATTTTCTAAATTAAATCAAATCACATATTTCTGTATGAACAATCAGAAAAGTGTTAGAATAATATACAACATACCTGAATTGCTTAAAATAGAACAAGTAAATAAATTCAGGCCGTCCTTTTTACAATCGGTTGAGTGTTAGAGGACAAGCATAAAAAATTTAAATTTAAATAACACTAAAATAAACCCGTTCGGCCCTCCTAGCACCAATCCGTTGAGTGGTGTTAGAGGCCGAAGATGCTAATCAAATGGACTTGAAATATTTAGCAATGTAAAGCTCTCAAACAATTAAAAACCCGTAGCATCTAAAATCATGATAAAATAAACTTTTCAGGCCCTCCTTCTAGCGCCAATCTGTTGAGTGGTATTTTCACCCGATTGTGAAAACACACTCTCCGATAGGATTTGGGTTCTAAATCCTCTGCTTGCAAAGAAATTAAACAAGTAACTTCTCCAAGGTTCCTGTTATGCTAGCATTTTGCATCTGTGTATTAATAATCTCAAATAAAGATATTTAATTAAAATGCTTGGAACACCTTAGTGGTTGCAAGTAACTGAAAACAAGGGGCACTGTGGTTTATTTTACTGTGAAACTTAATGATTGTTCATGAACCCTTATAAAACAAATGTGATCTGATCCTTATATGACCATGCTGCAACTTCAAAATGAAATTTAATGAAATGCCATAAATGAAGGAATTATTTATGGATTTTGAAGTTTTTTAATTTTTTTATTTTATTTTAATGCTTAAAAGAAATAAAATTGGGACTTCTGAAAAATAAAATACAGCAAAAAGAAAATAAAATGCAAAGAAACAGAAATTAAAATTGCATTCAGTTTGATGCTATCCCGTCCTGGCAAAACCGAAGATGTGAGGTTTCCATGCATGCAACCTAACCTATTGAACCTGCAAAACACGCACAATCCAAATAAGTTAAGTGCTGGTCTCTAGGGTTTTATTGTGATCTTTCAGATTTAGACATTCGCATGAAGCAACCAAGAGAACTTGCATTCAACTTCACCTATAAGCCTAGAAATCTGAAAAAGGGAAAGATAAACATTAAAACATGCATGCAGAAAATAACTCCTTCTTTCTTGCCAACAAGATGCAAATTTCTGAACACTCCTGCATTAAAGATAAATCCTGTTACAATAGCAGAACATCTGGTTTTCTCAAAACCAGAAAAAAGGAAGAAAAACACTCCCGAGCAGGCCCAGAATGGCTTCTCGCCTTAGGCACTACAACTCTGCCCGCAACGGTTTTCGACCCTTGTGCCAATCTGTGCCTCTATTTTTATACTTTCTGGCAATGCTTTCTGCTTCGCCCTGTGACGCTTCGCTTCGTCTTCCCGATCGATTCGTTTCGCCTTCCAGATTGCTTCGTTTCATATTCCCGCCTTTTGAATTGCTTTTGACTTTATGCTCGACACTGAGATGCTTGATCTTCTCTGCGAACTGTAACGCCCCCTAACCTTTACACATGTACGCCACGTGTTCCGCACTTTTTTGCACATTCTATAACGGCCCCATGAAAATCGTGACAAAAAATAGCATGCAACTCTGTTCCTTTGCCTGGCCGCGAAAACGCGACATGTCGCGATATCGCGACGTTTTTCGACCAACAGCCTTCTTGCCTTCTTGCCCAGCGAAAACGCGACATGTCACGAAATCGCGACGCTTTTCTGTTCCGTACACTTTGCTATTTTTCTGTCGTGAAATCGTGACGTTTTTCTTCTCCGTACGCCTTGGCTGCTTCCTGTCGCGAAATCGCGACGCTTTTTCGTTCGGAACTATCCTGCGGCTTTCTGTCACGAAATCGCGACGCCTTTTCACTTGGTATGCCTTTTGCCGCAACCTGTCGCGAAATCGCTACGCTTCTCCTCGTACCTTGCCTTTTCGTGAAATCTCACTTTTATTTCGGGCTGCTCTTGTTGTATTTGGCAGCGAAAACACGACATGTCACGAAATCGTGACATATTTTCCATCCGTACAACTTCGCTGCTTTGGGGCCGCGAAACCGCGACCTGTCGCGATATCGCGACGTTTTTTCGCTTCGTGCTCCTTTGCTGCTTTTCGTCGCGATATCGCGACGTTTTTCCACTTCGTGCCCCTTTGCCACTTTTCATCGCGATATCGCGACGTTTTTCCACTTCGTGCCCCTTTGCCTTTTTCTGTCGCGAAATCGCGACGCTTTTAGTGCCTTGCCCTGTTTGACTGGTTTGACCCACGATTTTGTGACATGTCACGATTTCGCTACCATTTTCCATTCTACCTTTCTCTCTCCTATCTGGACCGCGACGGAGCAACATGTCGCGATATCGCGACACTTTTCACTTTCTGGCAGCGATCGCGCAACACGTCGCGAAATCGCGACACTTTTCATTTTCGGCAGCGATGGCGCGACATGTCGCGATATCGCGACAATTTTCATTTTCGACAGCGATGGCGCGACATGTCGCGATATCGCGACACTTTTCATCCTTGTGCAATTTTGCCCCTTTTTCCTGATTTTTAGCATCTGGGTCACTGAGATCTTCTTTGAAAACATGCAAAAAAGGTGGGTCCCCAATTTTGGGGTGTGTTGTGGATCAGCCACAAGATGTCCGCAAAATGATTCGATGATCAAGGGAGTGCCTTGATGTCGTACCATTCAAGATTTTCTAGGAATTTATCCACAAATGCTTTGTAGGCCTGTAGAACTGGACATTTGCATTGGAATACCCCTTTCACTTGGTTGACAATTAACAACGAATCACCAAAGATATTCAAGCATTTGATGTTCATGGTGATGGCTGTCTGAAGACCTATGAGCAAGGCTTCGTATTTAGCATTGTTATTGGTGCACGAGAAATCAAGTTTAAATTATAAAGGCATTGGAGCCCCTTACGGTGTGAAAAACATGATTCTCGTGCCACCCCCTTGCTCACATTTAGAACAATCAAAAAAGAAGGTTATGTCGGCCTTTAACTCATGCTCATCAGAATATGGCAATTATGAGACATGGAAGACCCCATCATCGGGCAACTCTACGGTCAGAGGCTGATCGTCTTCGAGAGGAGCCTCTACTAGTTGATCGGCGATGACTTGACCTTTGATGGACTTTTGTCCAATGAATTCGATGTCAAACTCTGTCAACAACATGATCCATTTCACCGTGTGACTACTGTGATAAGTACGACTCATCATGTACCGCAATGGATTCTTCTTAGACACAACATATGTCATATTGCTCAGCATATAATGACGTAGCTTTTTGGTGGCAAATACCACCGTCAAGCATAGCTTCTCAACGTATGCATAGTTAAGTTAATAACTGACCAGGGTGCGGCTAAGATAATAATTAGCCTGTTCTTTATGTAATTCATTTTTTTGGGCTAGCATGGCACCCGGTGCCACCTCAGTAGCTGAGATGTATAAATATAATGACACTCCTGGTCTAGGTGGTGCCAATACTAGCGGTGAAGCCAAGTATTGTTTGATGTCGTCAAAGGCTGACTGGCACTTGTCATCCCAATGAAATGCTACCCCCTTGTGTAATAATTTATTTATGGGTCGGCACTTGTCAGATAACTACGCTATGAAGTGCTTGATCGATGCGACCTTACCCTGCAAGCTTCTAAGCTGCCTGATGGTGGTTGGGGGAAGCATTTCAAGGATTGCCTTGACTTTATTTGGATCTACCTCGATGCCTCGTTTTGAGACTATGAAACCCAAGAGTTTTCCATATGTGACACCAAATACGCACTTCTTGGGGTTTAGCCTAACCTTGTGTTCGATGAGGCAATCAAGGATCTTGCGTAAGTCATCGAGATGATTTTTGCGCAAAAGAGATTTGGCCAACAAATCATCCATATAATCTTCCAAAGTTTTATGCATGTGATTGTGGAAGATGTATGTCATAGCGTGTTGGTAAGTGGTGCCAGCATTTTTAAGGCCAAATGGCATGACCTTATAACAAAATGTCCCCTAAGGCGTCGTGAACACCGTTTTTAGTTGATCATCAGGATTGATACAAATATGGTTGTATCCCGAGAAACAATCCATGAGGGAAAGAATTTCATGGCCTGCTATAGCGTCTACCAATGCTTCAATGCTAGGCAACGAGAAATCATCCTTGGGACTCGCTTTATTTAAATATCGAAAATTGATGCATATGTGAATCCTCCCATCAGGCTTTTTTATGGGTACCATGTTGGACAACCATGGTGGGTAATCTACGTAGATGACAAATTGTGCATCCAATAACTTTTGTAGCTCGTATTTGACCATTAAGGCCACTGTTGGGTGCATCTTACGTAGCTTTTGCTTGACTGGCTTGATTGTTGGATCAAGTGTTAGATTATGGGTGACTAGCTACGGGTCTAGCCCCGATATGTCTTTGTAGGACCATGCAAAAACCTCCTTCTTCTCTTTGAGAAGGGCAATGTAATCAACTTGCTCTTCGGGGGATAGAATTACCCCCAGCTTGATGATTTGAAGATTCATTGGATCAAAACCGATGTCTACGTCAATCGTCTCTTCGACTGACATGTGGGATTCATCCTCCAACTGGTGTGGAGTTGGGATCAGGTGGATATCATTTTTTGAATTTATAGCTGTGTTGGGAATGTCAGGTTCCTCTTTAGCATGGAATATATCCTGAGTCTGTCCTGGGGTGAAATGAAACATCTCACCACAAGGCCAATACTCTAATGGGGATGGTGGTGAGTCAGCGCAATCCCAGTCTATGGCATCTAGGTCTAGATACAATGGTCATGTTGGATCGGTTGGATTGCAGATGGGGGTAGTTAAATCAATGGAGATCATGTTTATGGAATGAATTTGGTCTCCATTACTGCGTGGGTGTTGATTCGGACATCCTTGGTGATCCTTGTACCCCGGATCTGGCTCTATGGGTACTGACACAAAAGGATCGGCCCTATGTGTGGATAGAAGGATAGGGTCTGCCCTTGGAACTGATGGCCCTATAGGGTCTCTAGGTGGGAGGTGCTCCTTGTATGCTCGAAGTGGTGGATGAAGCACTTGGTTTAAATGCCACCTATGCCTTGGTACCATTTTTAGATGTTTAAACATATCATCGATGTCTATGGGGTATTCCTGTTGCCTCCTATGGTTGAGATATGCCATCTCAGTCTCATCCTCATAGTTGCTATCGGAGATCCATAGGCCTTCATTGGCTCCAACAACTATGTGCCCCTCTGGCTAGTATAGCCTCCCACTAGGCGTTTCTTGATCACTATCCTCACTCTCTATGAAAACCAAAAATTTGGCACGCAGGTAGTCAATGTTGAAGAAGATATTTGGATCTTCTTCCTCCGATGGATCACTTGGCCTTATGGCTGGCATGGGAGGCTCGTTTTGTTCAAGCAAGTTGATTTGGTCCCTTCTGGGTTGTTTCGCTCTCTGCGGGAGGGCTGGATTATCTAGAGGTAGCAATTGATCGATCGAAACATTAAAGGAGAACATTGCCACGAAGTTCTCCTGATAGTCATCAATGGGTGTCACCTGCAAGTGATTGCTATCGGACTCAAAAGGGTCCCAAGGTGCTACCTCATAATCTGACTCATATTCAGAAGACCCCCCTTGATCTTGTTCATATCCTTCTTGGAGGTTACTTCTTGAACTTTCCCCTTCCTCGATCAAAGGGGAGGGGTTGTTGAGGTCAACAAGGTTCGTTGTTAACAATGGGAGATAATACCCCAATGTGTATGTTGTGTTGGGATTGGCATATGGATCTTGTGCCAACCCATCCCTATTGCCTAGACCTAGGCCTTGCATGGTTTCTACCAAGATGTCAAGGGGCAAAGGGTGGTTGAACCCTACTCCTGATTTATCATATTGCATCTAGTATCTCGGTTGACAAAGAATGTGCATTCCTTGTTTGTATCTGCCCAATCCATATCCATGCCAATTACATTGGTCTAGGTATTTCAATGCGAAGTCCAGGTTGGACAGATAGTCAACATTCTCAACAAATGGCTCTTCGTCCTCTTCCTCTTATAGGTAGGGTTCAATGCCATTCTTGAGGCCCCCATATACAAAATTGGTCTGATTTGGCGGGTAGCCTAAAGGGACGATAGTGCCGATGGGGAGGTGAGGTCTCCCCATGTCTTGCATGGATTCGAGCGTAGGTGTTGCCACAAAATTCCACACTAGGTACTCCCCCAGGCCTGTATTGGCCATCTCAATGGTAATCATCGGTGGTTGAGGGGGAGGGAATGGGAGTTCTCCTTGAGTCCACTCCATGTTGGGTGAACCAGGTGTCTCGACTTCTATTTGGCTGGGCACCTCTTTGGTAGAGATGGTTAAAACTAATGGTGGTACCTCCTCTAGGGGCTTCTTACCGTTGTCCTTTGGTGTGGCTACCATAGGTGGTGTCGTTGGTGAAGCAACATACGATGAAGATGGGCTAGGTTGGTGAGTTGAGGGACTCAACAACAAGGATGTAGGCAGAATCGGACCCTGTGTGGATGGATTCAATTGAAAGTCCAAATGTGTCGATGGGAGGGTCGATTGTGGCATCAGATGCACTGCATTTCAAAACTTAAAGGGCTCTAAGTTCGCTGGGACTACATGTACTTGCCCTTCATATGTGTATTTGAGGCATTGATGGACTATCGAAGGGACACACTTCATGTCCCTGATCCAAGGCTGACCTAACAAGATATTGTAGGCCATCTCACCCTCAAGGATGTGACACAATGTAGGAATGGTCTTTTGTCCTACTTGGATGGGCAGGACAATTATGCCAACTTTTGAGCATAACGCATTGTTGAATGCTCGAAGAGTGTAAGTGGATGCCATAATGTGGGATGCTGGCAGCTTAAGGTGTTTTAATGCCGCTATCATGATTATGTTGCTGGACGAGCCAATGTCCAACAACACCCTCTTGAATGGAATCCTATTGACCTACGCAATGATGTGCAGGGGTGGATCCACCATATCACCAGTCACCAGTTTCAGTTCGTCTTCCCTGAAGGTTATGACTGGTTCTGTGCATTGTCTCACATGTCCCACAAAATTGTTGAAAGAATTGGCTTCGTGGGGTTGTATCTCAATGTCTTTGAGTATCTCCATCAGAGCCTCCCGATGGGGCGGTGATTATTGGATGAGCTCATAAATGGAGAGCCTAGCCGACGTGGTTCTTAAAGTTTGAGTAAGTTTGGTCAGAATCGTGGCCATTGGTCTAGGCAGGGGAGGTTGTGTAGGGTGTTGTGGAGGTTGTGACGTTGATAGAACATCTCATGTAGCTGTAGTGGGTGCAGCCGTGTGTAGGTATATTTTTTTTCGTGTCACGATGCTTATCATCCCTACGTATCCTTGCATGGGGCAGTTTTGTGATACCTCGTTCACTTGTAAAGTCTTTGCCTGTGCATCATGGGTAGACAGAGGGTCTTTGAAGACCTCCATCTTTTGGTTGCTCAGCGCTATGTGACTATCTATCGTGAGCATTTTGTTGTCTATCAAGTCCTGCCCTAAGTGTTTGAATTTCCAACAAGTGGATATTTTGTGTCCTTTCTGTCGGTGAAATCTACAATATAAGTCTTCCCTATAGCCCTTGGGTTTTGGCATGTTGGGGTCTATGGGTCAACTTTTCGGCAAGTTTATCAGGTTTTCCGTGAACAAGCGATCAAACAAGGAGTCTCTAGACTTCGTGAATTGTGTGAATTTTTGCCTAGGGCGATGCTGCTGATTTTGCTCTTGTTTATTATTTTCCTTTTCATAGTTATCAAGAGGAATTGCCTGACAATTAGCCTTTGGGGGTTGTGTCGTTTGTGCAGGCTTTGGTATAGTTATGGCAACCTGATTGATCATGGTGGGTTTCGATTGCATGGGCCCAGTTTTAGCATTTTTGGGCCACTATTTCTTGCACGGCTTGGCAATCTCACCGTCTTGTATTTTGATCTCCTCAATTATCTTGGCTTGCGCCAGGGCTTCTTCGAGGGTGGCATATTGCTATAGCTGCAATAGCATGGAGATCAACCTTAAGCAACTCTTTGAAAACATTTGAGTCATGTCAGCCATGGGAGGGAGGTAAGGTAGCTTTGAAAGCAATGTCCTCCACCGATTCCCATAAGCAGCCATGGTATCATCATCATACTGCTTAAGGCCAGCTAGGTCACTTAAGGATGTCTTCTTGGTGTTGAAGGCAAAACGTTCAAGGAATGCGTCCACTAGTTGGTCTAGATTATTGATGCTATGCTTCGGCAACTAGGTAAACCAATCCGAGGCAGGGCCTACGAACGTGGTTATAAATGTTCTCAGAAGCAATGCATCATTGTCTTGAATGCCAAAGCATTGACTCAGGAATCTTGTTATGTGCTCTTGGACATCCTCATCCCCTCTACAATTTGCCAATTGAGGCACTTTGAAGTGGTCAGGGTATGGGGGTGTCGAAACTGAAAGATGCACAAGGTGACTGCGGAGTTGCGTAAGGTGGCCTTTTGGGGCCCTGAAGTCTTAGTATCCACAGACTCTAAGTGCTCTAGCAGTGCTTTGTATGCATCAGATGATTTGATTTCCTCTTCTTTGGTTTGTTTCCATTGTGAATTGCGAGGAACTTGAGGCCTATGGAGGGGTAGCCGGATAACACCCCCTGCCTTGGTAGGGCATTTCAACCCGCTCTTCTTCTCACTCAAATTCCTCATAGGCCTCTTGAGGAGTTTTTGGGTGTGACCTATAAACATGGACGGGTGCTTGAGGAATGCACCCATCATTGGTTCTAGGAGTGGCCTCCCGCTCAGGTCTAGGAGGTCTTGGAGGCAACGCTTGATAAGGTCATGGAGACTTGTCTTGTACTAAGGGGTTGTACCTCTCATAAATTTCTATCTTATGCATGTGAGGGGTTGGAATCCTCTCATGCATAGTGTTTTGGAACAACTCATCTATCTGGCGTTGAATGCACTCTTTGCTAAGATGATATAGTTGTTCTAACTGCTACTGATCTTGCCTAAGCTATGTGATTTGCGCTTGGTGGGTGACATGTTTGGCAAATGCCAAGTCGATTTGTTTCGTCGTCCTAGGTCTAGGAGGCCTAGATGCCTCCCCTACATATCTATCTTGGTCATGGTGATCCGAGATCTCTATGGGTCACTTTCCTCTATCGAGGTTAGTAGCATTCACCCGAGGCTCTGGCCTCAATAGGTGATCTTGATAATTAGCAGGTGCAGAGGCACATTGCCCCCGCACGATGTATTGCTATTGAGGAATATATTGGTTTTCCTCATGCTCATTTTCGTACATGTGAAAGGGATGGGCAGAGTTGGCTCGCCCTATCTAAAGAGCCTTGCGCTCTAGATTTGGCCTATTAGTTCTAACAGTAATGAGGGGTGGAGGGGAAATGATATAATCATGTGGGCCCTCCTTATGAACCCTATGTTGCTCTAGCGCTTCATCGTGTAGTGGCCACTCATAATGAGTGTCTAAGGGGGCCTTCCCATGTGTGTACACCTCCTGAGAGGGTCTGTGTTGAATAGGAGTGTCCCTCAAAGGGGTGCCTCTATAGTCCTGTTCTGTAGTGGTATAGTGTGGACTATGTTGTGGGTCAGGCTGCCAAGGTGGTATAACCAAGTCCTTGGGGCTATAACGGAGGTGACTTGTGCCTCCTTGCATACTTTTCGTAGCTTTTGCTTGTGATTGGGCTTGGCTACGGGTATACACCATGGTGGTGGTTTTTCTAAAAATATATGTATATTTTTATCTCCTTTACAATTTTTATGCTATACCAAACAAAAGGGGACCACACAACAAAGAAATGATTATCTTGTTTACAGATTAAATTTATGTCCTAGATCTGGTTCAGTGTGTTTGATTTTTGTTATGTAAATCTTGTAAAGAAAATTTTTTTATACATGCATAATGAGGGCTCTTGTATTTCCAAAATGGTCGCCCCTTCAATATACCATTTCCAGGCCATTATACCGAACCTCTCAATATACCCGCCCTTACATGAGGGAAACTATTGGTATGCGAGAGAAGAACAATAAGTGGAACATAGGCGGTACGAAAGGGGGATCGCTCTATTTTTGACACCTACCTTAGAAGACTTATCCTCATGCACGGGGAATCATCCCCGCTACACTTGGCCAACTTTCATTAGGATTTACATCTAGCAACAATCACGATCTGGGTATATGTATGCAAAATCCAAGCCAAGGTGGTGATGAAACCCACCGTTGGTCTTGATCACGTGTTGGGGTATTAAGACCAACTCCTTGATGTTAATTTTATTAAGTGGTGTGTGTGGTTCCTTTTAATTGTGTAAAGAAAGAAAACATACAACAAAATATTATTTTCACTAATGAATTGCTTTAAAGTATGTTTTATCTTTCAGAGACAATTAGTAGCAAAAAGGAAATCACAAAACCTAACTAGAACTGAAACCTATAATGAGGACTTGCCATTTGTGCAAGTATCATGCAAGCAAACCAGAGAAACATGCATTCCTAATCAAGTTCCTTCCATTTAATTTACTCTATGTTTTTTTTATTTTTCTTTATTGCAAGAAATAAAAACAAACTACTTAACCTTTCTATGCAAGTGTCTAAAAATAAAGCAAATAAAACAGAAAATTGCAGAAACAAAAAGTAGAAAAACACAGAGGATGTTCAGAAGGCTTACCTCTTCTTTGTCTAAACTAGATGCCTCTGAGTTTCTGCTCAAAAAATGCATAGAGCTCTAATTTTCCAGGGGTGGGATGAATAGTAGGTTTGCATTCTTCATAGGGTGGGATGAATACGTATTCGTCTCGGGGTGGCACGAGTAGCATTTTAGTGCCCGAATGAGTAACACCTGCAAAGAAAAACCACAAAATTTGGTTCAGAAACTTGATCCTAACAGCAGGGGATAGGGTCCCACCGTGATTACCACTGAAAGCAGTGGAAAAATGGCATACTGATATGATGCAAACAAAAATAGATATAGATGCTAATTCCTACGAATACGATGAGCAATGCATGAAGGAAATGACGTAGAAACGAGATGTGAGCAAACAAAGCGGAGCCTCCTTTATTGATATTGCTTTTAATATGATTATAATACATCCCCCCTTCTAGGGATTAGAACATTTGATACAATTTGTTACATTAATAGATGCCCGAAAGAAGTGGCGCTTCCAAGATCGGACAGTACGCTTTCAGCGTCTTTCGCGTGCCCACACTCGAAGTGGGCGGGCTAAAAGTTGCCACCGCTTATGTCCATATGTTTGTCATTACTTGCTTCCCCTATAGTATTCTTGGTGGTGAGATCATGTGCACAGAAAGACAACAAATTGTTAATAGCATATGTGTATCCAGAAAAACATGCAATCCCCAAGGCCTCTAGCGGGCGCTTGGAAGATATCAGTGATAATATTGATAAATCAATTATATAATGATATATAAATGTAAAGAACAACTTCTAGAATTGGTATCACCTAAATTTTCATCGAAGCGGCATCGGACGACCCCGTTATGCTCGTTTGCCCGTCAGGGGCCTCTACGAAGCGAGCGCTCCAATGTCCTTCCTATTCTTATCCAAATCACCTTAAAATCATGGGTTAGGCATTATATGTAATTATAAAACTACCCAGATACTCGGAATTTGCATATCCTACCCAGATTCTCCTGTATGTGATAGGGGCACCCTGCAAGCTAGTTAATACATAAAATAATAAAACGATCGTCAAATCATGTCAGAATGAGTTCAAAATTTAACAGAGGCATTAGGTTATCATATAGGACATATTTTAAAAGGAAAAGTAAGGAAATAATTCACAAATTTCTAATCACTCTAGGGTGGGATGCTAGGGACTGTCGCAAAACCTGCAAAAAGTGACCTTGCAAATGTCCTGCCCAAAGGCCTCCAAAAATACTGCAAACTTGTGGTTAGACTAAAAAAAAAATTTTGAGATGACCTAGAAGGTCAGATTTTGCAGATTATGCCCAGGTTATCTTGTATCCTAAGGCACTCCCTGTAGGTTAGTAGACGCATAAAATGACAGAAACCAGGTCAAATCATGTCAAAAAGCAATGAAATTTGGACAACAAAATAAGTACATTAGATATAAAAGAATGCAAAAATAAAAATAAGAAAACCATGCATAGATTTATAATTGCTTTGGGATGGGGCGATTAGGACTGCAACAGTTTGGGGGGCGCTCGAGGGTGGGACGCCCACCGTTTAGGGCCTAGTTTTGACACCAATCCAAGTGGGATGGGTCCAAAACTTCCTACGGGGTTGCGTCGATGAGTTTGGGGTGGGATTGCGACCGATTGCTTGGGTTTTTGGATCTGGATTACGTTCCTAGTGTTCAACCAATAACTTCTTTTCCAGAAGAGAGATATTAGGGATGTAGGAAGCACAAAGAGGAGTGGGGGTATAGTTTGGCAACACTTTGTTGCTCCAAATGCTCCAGCTCTATTCTTCTTTTGGGGTGAGGAGGCTCACATTTTTATAGACCTAAGGGTATCCTTTGAATGTGCATGCGAGGGCACCACTTGGCTCATTATGCATTTTTGGGGGAGAGAATATTCCTCCCTGATTAGGGTCTCCTTGATTGAGGCCTCTCTGATTTGAAACCTTCCCTCGCAATCCCATGCCTTGAAGGTAGAGTTAGGTGGCGAATTTGGGCTGCCATTTGTCAAGGTTTGACTTTTTTCCAGTCAAACCTGCTAATCATCCCACCCTAGAGTGATTGCTGCTAATCGTCCCGGGGTGGGACGAATAGGATTCTAATCATCCCAGGGTGGGATGAATAGGGAGCAAAGTGCTTAAAAGGTGCAAAAATGACCTTTGACCTTCCAAAACTAATTTGGGAGTGGTTAGGACCACTGTTTAACCTCTGGAGGCTGCCCTAGGGGGTATTTATGCCAATTGAGTCAGTTCTTGTAGTCACATAATCGGATTGTTGTTGTTTTGGTGTCTACAAGTCCCTCTCTACTATGAGGTTCCTATACAAGAATGGTACCAAGGACACATCCTACTACAATTCGTACTAACAAAGAACCCGAGAGTAGAAGAAATACTCTTGAATGGAAATCTTACGAGCAACGAGCCATCACTCACATCGTGTCCTAGAAGTAAAACTAGCTGGATCATCCCAAACTAGACACTCATAATACGGTCGCCACATGACATCTCCAACCAATAGTCTGGTGAAAGCATCAGTGTAGTGGGACAAATCCCCTGCAAAAGTGTGGATATTATGCTCCTCATGCTCCCAAGCCCATCTTGCAACATAGCACTATGTCCAAGCCTTAATATATGTAATCTCAGCTAGGAGCCCCTTAGGGCGATCTACCTTAATGTGCTCCCATCCCCAAACCTATAAGAGCAAACTGCAAGCAATGCTGACGCGTCCTCGCTGACGGATGTGGTATAACTTATCATAGCACTAAGCCAATAGGGATCTACCCCATGCATAGATGATAGGATCCTCGCTATCCAGTAGGTCCTGCACCATTGCTAGGAGGTTCCAAGGGAACCTCAAACCTGAGCAATCCAGGATAAGAACGTTTCTGATCACCATCAGCAACACAACATGCCTCGTTGTGAAAACATGAGCATCATACCAAGTCTTGATAGATACTCCCTCGAACCCAGTCTCCTAGAGAGCCTGTGTAGAACGTGCCCCAAACACCCTATCATAGACATCCGCCTGATCATTAGTGGTCGACAAAACAATGGGCACCCCATCGAATGGGATCTGAAAGATCTTGTACATGTCTTTCGGTGTGATAGTCATCTCATCGGGTGGAAGGTGTTGGTTCGTGGGTCCCAATGGTGGGCTAAAGCCATAAGATAAGCTTGATTGGCCATAATGTGGGGCAACATGATAACACACTGTATCCCACGGGCCTTAAACCACTCCCAGTCAGTGTCATCAAAGCCAAGAAGCAAGTCCAGTAGGAGCTTCAGGTCCTAAGCCTGAGCAGTGAGGATCTAAACAAAGCAAAAGAAAAATGAAACATAACTACAATGCATCTAATGCATAATTGATAATAAACATGAAAACGATGCAAAAGAGTACGAGTTACTCTAAATCTAAGTAAAAAAAAATAAATTGCACCTAAGCAAAGCAAAAATTCAAAAGTAAAAAATAAAATCATAAAATCAATACACAAAATGCAAAAACAAGGCTCAAGCTTTAACCGTTGTCGCCTACAGCAGCTGGAACTTGGCCGCTAGAGACAACAACGACCAAGGCCCAACAATAAAATTTTTGACCATTGGGATTCAAGTTTGGCCACTCTGAGCGACAGTGGCCAAGGGGCGGCATGGCAAACCCATGAACCCTTGGCCAAAAAAAAATAGAAAAAAAATTACAATTGATAAAATAACTTAAGCAAAGCAACAAAAGGGATGGAAAGCAAACAAATTTGAAAACAAATCCCCTACCCAAGCATTGAAACTAATCTAAGTTTGAGAATGTCCAAAATGGAGGCAACAGGTGAATAATGGAAAGGTTTCAAAAAACCCTATGCTAAAGCCATTGACAGATTGCAAATTTGGCGATCAACCCACAGTGGCAAAAAGGAACCTAAGCCTAATTATGGAGTTTGTTCATTGCTAGCAGGCTTAGTGAGGTTCGTTTTGCTCATTTATTGGTGAAGTTCAATTTTACTTAGATAAAGAAAAGAGAGCTAGGGTTTTGAAGAGAAATACCCAAGAAGCTCTGGATCCTCCAGTAGTTGATGTCTTGCCCCATGCAGCCATGTCCTCAGCACCAATAAAGTTTCGAAGTCGCAACCATCGCCGTTGCGCCAAAGCTCTAAAAATGAAATCTTGAACAGTGAAAATGACAGGTCAAAACCCTAGAATTGAAAGTTTTATATTTCATTAATTATGCCTTGTCCGCTGCTGACATCAGTGGCTCGATCTTCTTGGCCACTCAGGGTGACAGTGGCCACAGGTAGGAAATAAGAGGCCGTTGGACCTGATAGCGGCCAAGACCATAGGTCAAAATTAAGCAGTTCCTTCAATGAGGGAATAATAAAAACAACAAATAATCACACTCTAATGGTTTAGGATCATCAGAATATTCAAATCAACGAATTTTTTTTTACATAAAATCACAATCTCAAGCAGGCCTCATATCTAATTACCTACTCTATCCACTCGACGATTGCAACGATTTGCACTCCATGTATTTCGATGAGATGAGTAGGCAACCATAAGGCCACTTGGAGCAAAAGCAACTCATTTTGGAATTACAATATGTCACCCTTCAAATCTGAAGAAGATCAAGATGGTCGGACTACTCCACGGGTGCGAAGGGATCATTATAATTCGCCTATGACATCAAAAACATTAAGTCAAAGTGATACAATCTAAACATAAACAAAATCACTCATCCTAACTCCCTAAGAAGGCTATTGATAGTCGGATCACTCCTCGGGATAGGTATGGATGATTATAATAAGTAATTGGAATCACACTTGGATGTAGGATTGCCCATTAAAAGCAACAAATGCTATAAAGGAACCAGATTAGTCATATTGGTCAAGCAATTTGCCGCTTCATTCATTGTCATTTCTTCACCAATCCATTGTGTGAGGAGGTAGTTCAAAAATTCAACTTAATCATAATAAAAATCAACAAAATATCACTCGATCATAGCAAAATCGTGTTCATCCTTTGAATCATTGCATACAACAATCACAAATTTCCCTTGTTTGTTGGGAACGTAAGTAGACATGACATATTCAATTGTAGCTCTCCTACCGATCAAAATTGTTGTAGTAGTTGAAGCTACCTGATTGAGTTTGAGGAATGAGTGCAATTTAACATGCAAAATCCACTAGGCTAAGTCCTTCGAACGTTGAGGCAATGATTCAAGGGATGCACACCATCTTGCATGATTGGGCCATCCGGCATTGATCAGACCATTGATCACCATACACCCTACAAACAGATCAGTCTATGTTTTTGCTCAACGTTGTGTTTTCCACACAATGTGTCGCAAAAAGGGGCATCTATAGACACCTAAATTTTGTCATGCTTAGGGGAGCTACTTACATAGACACACTCATAAGATCATAAGACATAATATTGGAATTTTGAAGCACCAACAGTGGTTCTCACCACTCATTTGGGACCTTTTCAAGCCATCCAAGCTTGGCCGCTCATGCCAAGAGCAACTGGATTCTAGCCGCTCAAGCCTAGACTAGCCAAACCTTAGCCATTGAAGATGACAGTAGCCAGATCATAGCCGCTACAGACGACAACGACTAAGCCATAAGAAGCGGTTTACCGACAAACAGACCCAATATCGAGCGAAAGTGACAGTCTGCATGCAATAAAGGTGAGTGGGAGTGACTTTGCATATCTTTTCATGACCAGTTCACATAGGATACTTGAGTTTGCATTTAGAATTAAGTTAACTAACCTTCAAGCATAAACAAAGGACAAAAGCTTCTCATGCTAACAAATAGTTCGCATAGAAGACTCAAGTGGGCAGTTAGATTTCAGTTAACTAGCCTTCAAATATAGATAATAGACAAGGGCTTCTCATGCTAACTTGCACTACACATGAGAAATTCATTTCTAGGGCTTGGGCATAGACCCAGGGTTTCACACTATAAAAGGTGCAAGCCTAAGAGCACCCAAAAAAAGAGAGACACATGATCGATATATGACATATAGGGACACATGATCGATATATGACATATAGAGACTCGAATCACATACATGAGATCATTTCAGAGAGAGAGTTCTCTTTGAGATCATGTGTGTGGCAGAGCTTTGACAAATCAAAGGGCATAACACCTACTTTCTTCAACATCAGATCATAGTATTTGACCCATAGCTTTGGGGCAAGGAGAGCAAGGTTTTCTTTAGCGACCGCTATCTTGGACAGTGGCCCACAAGCTTAGCTTAAATATACATAGCATATTTTATCTTGTTTTCTTAATCATTAGCTTAGATTTACTTGATTCCATGGTATCATTTTATCATATTTCTATTACATTCTCTGATTACTAACAACCTTATCCGAGGAGGCAATCTCAGACATCTAAATGTGCATTGTTGTTTGAATTGCATACAGGGCCACAGGTTCACGAGACATAATCCACGACATACGAGAGAAAGAGGATCTGTTCGGGAGACATACCTGGAGAAGGAGGCATCTATAAGCCCTTAGAAATTTTTGTGTGGAACCGGGAAGCATTTTATAGCGTGCCACACTTTTGCAAAAGGGGACATCTCTTCATCCATTTGTAAATCATTGTATCAAGATGGGTATCCCTAAGAGGGACCGACATGTAACCGGGGTTCAATATTAATGAAATATCCATTCTTTGTCATTTTCGTGTTATATATTTTCTCGTAATATTTTAGCTTCATTTTTGGTATAGTAATAACATCGCAAGTAGAGTTAAGAGTGGCACGTTCTCCCCGGGGTCGCTACATACATTATTTGTTACAATTATCTATTTCAATCCAATATGGAGGTTTTGGAATGTTATATTGTTACAATTTTACAACAAATCTACTTCTTATTCTATGATATATCATGTATATATTGGGTGAATGTAAGTGAAAATGCATATTGATTATTTTGGCAGTGCTTTGTGCAACATATGGTAAGAGAGCACAATAATATCTGATTTTGGTTTATTATGAATATTTTCCAAGATTTGTGATGGTAATTGAGAGATTGTGGTTGATAAATTTCAAATAACAGAAAAGGGTTTGTAGTTTGAGTACCAATTTGACAACTATCGGTGTCGATCATTCCACATGAAGGTCAACAAGAACCCCGAGCCCCTTGCATCAACTCCTTGTTGTGGAGTCTTCTTGTATCAACAAAAATGAGAATCTTAGTCGATGAAGCAGGATGTAAAGACATTTATTTTTTGTGATTGTTTGTGTAGAAATGAAGAGCGAGGGAGTGAGGGTGTTCTGAGAACAAGAATGCCATACAAATAATTTTATGATATTCTAATTTGCAACTTAGTGGGCTCTCTCACTTGAGGAGTGTTAGGGGTCCGAGTTGAGCCATGTTTCATGTGGAGTTGAGCTACGTTGGCCACCCCGACATATATAACCTCATTTTTTTAATCTTAAGTAATTGTTGCTACTATTGTAATGTCAAAATATTTGCGAGAAAATGTTTTGGCTTGCTTCCTTATAGGTTCAGCACTAAGTTGGTTCGACTACAAGCTTTTGGATTGAAATATTAAGCCATCCTAAAACAAAGTTGAGTTCAAGATTATTTTCTTCAACCCTTGGAATAAAATATTTGATAGAATTTGAAACTATGGACAAGTCCTTCAATTTTGATTAATACCTAGTGTTTCAGTAAATGAATTTTGGTTAATACTTAGAGTTTTAATATATGTTTTATTTAATAATCTCGTGGCCCATTCATTGCACTTTTTTGTTGCTTTGCTCTTTGCTTAATCTATTATGTTTAAAAGTTTCCTTGATATATTTGGCCAATTTGTTCTCTTTTCCTTCTTCATTGTTCTTGAGTTTTTATTCCTTGGGTGGCTTACTAGTGCTATTTGTTACACTAGGGAATCTGTAAATCCAATCAAGTGAGGAAAAAAATACAGTCTGTGAACTCACTATTCTTGTCGATGGATGAGTTCACCACTAGTAAATGGATAGAAACCTTACTAAAAGTAGAGCCCTTTTAGTTGTCATTGGGAAGGCTTTGGGACTCTTACTAGTGGCAAGGTTAGGCTTAGCTACCATTGTACTTCCAGTGTGATTGGTTAGCATCACCTTGCAACACATGGAGTTTTATATTTGCTAGTAGCTTTCTTTGTAGGCCTTCCCTTGTTAGCATATTTGACATATTTATACCATTAACTACTTTATAGGTTGATGGAGCTTTAGGTTCTTTCATCTTGTTCAAATTTGGGAAGCAATTCAGCTTGAAATTCCCCTTTAGGCTATATTTGCTTAGTGTAGTGAAATTTCACTATAGTTTGGGGACTCAAAGAGGACTTATGCTCATAGGAGACAAAGAACCTAGAAACAAAAGCCTGTCTATTGGGAATAAAATCTATAGAGATAAATCCTAGAATTTTGGGATTAAGGGGACAAAAGATAAACTTTCTTTCTTGAAGGGAAGCTTTTTCTATGGCTTATGAAATAAAAATAAGGGGAGCTTCCTTATATAGACCTATAACTAGGAAAGTCATTTAAGTCACATGTCTAATCATCCCTCTTTTTTATCCAATATTCTCTGGCAAACTTATGGGAGATGATTTTTCAACATAGCTGAATCAACAAAGGCATAATTATCTATATTTTCTTAGTTGTTGTGCTGATTCTTGGACCTCCTAATATATGTAGACCTTTAAACTTGTATGATAATTATGTGGTTCACTTTGCCAAAGATTTTTCACATGCGAGTGTTATGCCATTTCTTGCTTTAGCCAATGGTAATGCAACACTTGAACTTTTATCAACTTTATTTACATGTTGCCTATTTACAATATGATACATGATTTTTACACACTTCTATGTGCCAAATACTTCCTATGAAGCTTAGTCGTTGAAATTTGCAATGTATAAAACAAAATAACTTGAACTATCGTTGCTCTTGCTTATTTGTTTTCTAAAACATGTGACTTGTTACAATCGGGAGCCAATGTTGAGTTGGCTATGGTATGTGATGAATTCCTATACTTGTGTGAATTATTGCATTGAAATAAAGCAAGGAAACTCATCTTGCATCAATGACTCTTGTGTCATCTTCTTTAGGTCTTCCAAATGCATTCTCTAGAACATGTGACTTGTTGTAGCCAAAATTCAATGATTGACTGGTTTTGAAAGTGATGATTTCTCATGTTTGTGTGGATTGCCACATTGAAATCCAATAAGAAAAACTCTTCTTCCATAAGTGACTCTTATACTAGCTCTTATAGGTCTTTTGGATGCTCTTTTATCTCCACTTGAATTCCCTTTGAGAGATCTTCAATAAAATTAACACTTTGCTCTTCATACATATCTATGTGGTAGGGGTTGGGCTTCTTTGCATAGATTTGGAACTTCCTTGCCTTGTAGAGAATTACCATGTGAGTGCAATCCAAAGATATTACCTAAGCCTTGTCATGAACTCCCTTGATAATTATAATCTAAATAGTGATGGAAGATCCACCACTATCATCTACCGGATCATTGAGATATCCAAAACCTTGTGTAGCAACATCAGAATATCTTTTACAGGTGCCATTATATGAGCTGGTGTTCCATATTGTAGATACCTAAAACACGTAATGTTGAGGAGACTACCTATATGGACTCCTTGAAGGCCATATGATCCACCTTGGGAAGCCCTAGGGATCAACAATGGTTTTCACCACTCAAACAGGGAGGAATTTCCATTTATAGCTAGGACTGTCCCACCAAGGGATGGCCTCCAAAGATCATCTCCAGTAAATGCCCTCTCACCTCATGACGATCTCCAATTAGCATCATCTCACCCTGAGATAGTCGTACCTAAAACAAGTTGAAATACCATGCCACGGTTAAAGTTGTTACATGTGCCAACTAGGCATAATGACATATCTAGTCAGTTGCGGGGAAGATCCAAGAATAGACAATTATATTTTTTGGATCTAACCACTTCTTGGCTTCCCTTGCAAGATTGAACTCCCATTTGGAAGTCTATTTAATGGCACCCAACCTTAATTACAAAAAACTTTAGTTTTTCATGCAACGAAGTGTTGTTGAATTTCAACCACGAAGATTCTAGCCCTTTTTACAATATTTTCTCCATGGAAATCATGCCAATGGATAATTTTGAAGGTTGAAGACTGCATCCATGCTCTTTGTGCAATCTAACGTCCTTGTTTTAACATTGAATTCTGCCCCTTAAGTCATTCTCCACAAACACACCAATTCGTCAACCAATCCATGGATCGAACCCAACATCACCCTGCATTGACCACAAGAGAATAACTTACTGATTATCAACCCTCTCTCTCAAATATGACCTACAGGAACAACCATATCTCTTAGATATGACCAGCATGTACGATTGTATTGCACAGAGACGACCTCCTAGGCAAATATTTGTTTCTTGTTTTCTTTCTTTTATTAAGATTTAGTAGCATTTCAAATTACTGTTTAGCATTGATATATTTTATTTTTATAAATGCATTCATGTTATTTCAGTTTTTTAATCATTTTATTTGACATAAATATGGGCCTTATTTTGAAAGGCTTTGTATATGCTTTTAATGTTCTTTAATATTCTTGTGTGCAGATCACAGGTAGCTACGAGGAAACAAAAACATAAAGATTCACATATCATCATCCTCATCAATTGCAAAAGTCCTGAAAACCTATTCCAAATTAGTTTATGGATGCATAAAGACCCTACGTAGTACACCTGAATTGTTTCATTTGTAATTCATTGTATCAAGATTGGTAGCAATCTCTCAAAGGGGATCATCTTTATAACTTTCTTGGAAAAGAACAAGACATTATTAATAAAAGGGCACCATCCATCATTTTCTTGTATTTCGTTATTTATCTTTATGGTTGCATCTTGATTTGCTACATTTCAATCTTGTATTTCATTTCATGGATGTATGATCTTTTTTAGCATTTTTAGTGGTGATCATGATCGAAATTAGTCCACATCTTGCATTCACATTGCTAATTACTATTTATTTTTGGTGTTTGTGAGTTGCAGGTATGATCGTCCCTTATAGAGATGACCAATAGATATTACCATCCCTCATAAAGATGACCAATAGGTGCAATAATCCCTCATAGAGATAGCCTCATATTAGAAACCAAAAACTCCAGAAAATAGTATCTACATCAGACATAGGCTATCACTGTAAATCATTCTATTTTCTTTCTCTGATCTTAGTAAAGAAAAGTAGATTTTTCATGTTTAATTAAAGGAATTTCAAAATATTTTTAGTTTTAAAACACTTTGTCTGTGACCATCACTAGATCAAACGACCTCTATCTATGATCGTCTTTGTCCTAGATGACTCTAATTTCTAGCTATTTTTGTGTCAAACGACCTTTGTTTGTAGCCGTTCCTGTGCAAGATGGCCTTTGTTTAAATATTGTTGTGGTTTTCTTGTTGATTGCCTATTCAAAGGTTGGTCTCATTGTAGGGTTCAGCATCTTAGAAGTTTTGCTTATTTTTAGAATTTTTGAAAATGAAATGTTATTTTTATGCATTAGTAAAAGAGCATGGAATGTTGTATGATTTTACTTTATTTTGCATAAAATAAAAAGAACCCCACACACCACGTTTCACTTTAACATCAACGAGTTGGACTTCATCAACCATTGATCGAGACCAGTGATGGTGGGCTTCATCTCCATTTGTTGGCTCACACCCTAGAAACTTAGTGGTCAAAAGTGAGTGGCTTTTCAGACTTAATCACCGAAAGGTCTCCTACTCTTGGGTGCACCTAGAGTGAAAATGTTAGCAGAGTTATTTTACCATAGGGATATTTAAAATAATCAGTGGATGCAACTATCATTATTGTCTATGCCTTAAATGTGAGGGTTAAGGGAAAGCGAGGCTTCGTTGGTACCAGTACATTAGAAAACACGATCCCTTTAAAGGGGTAATTGTTCCCGTAAGGTTACCTTGAGATAATATGTAATAGGAAGACACTTTTTGTCATTTGAGTCACATCCCTTGAGAGACGGGTGTGCTTGAACTACCTTTTAGTAGTTTTCTATTTTTCTTACCCTTAGTTTCATAGGAATAGAGGTTTTCAACATCAAAATGCACTAAAAAATATAGGGACTCACAATTAAGACTTAAATAAGATAATCACACTATTTGCTTGTTTGTTTATTTATTGTTTTTCTTAATCAAACATCATGGTAACAACATGTATTTTACCTCATTCATGAGTTGATTCTACTAAAAATTTACAAGAATAAATAAAGCATATTTGATTCAGTTGTAAGGACATGGTCATTCCACCATGGCATCCTAGTGTTCATTGTAACTCTAACATTACCCCCAAGATGCACCTATGAGTCCTTAATATGATCAAGAAGATGAGCTTCTTGGTTGAAGATGATCCCATGCTACTATTAGACATAACCCACCCAGTGAGGGACCTAGTAGGGTAGTGTTGTGGATTCACATCCCGACTTGATCTATCCATAAATCTGAGTAGGAGCAAGATTATGCACCATCGCCTAGCCTAGATGAGTGAGCCACTTTGCTTGATCATTCATGGATGAGCCAAAAATTTTCTCAATTAGATAGGTATGATCCTCATCGTCCTAATAGGATAGCCTCATCCACTCACACCTATATTGAATATGAGGAAGAGGAAGATCCAAGTAATCTTGTTTTCATTGTGAAGAGGGTTCTATTCTGACATGTTGTACCTCTACCCCATCCAAGTAGGTAGAATTCACCTTCAAGCCTGAGAATCAGGTCAATGTGGCTTCTCTCGATCATGAGAAATGAGTATCCAACCCTGTTGGGACTACAAAGCAAGCTGAGACTTCGTATTAATATAAGGGCTCATCGACATCACACAACTGATAAAGTGAATCAAATACCTAGGTAGAACATAATTAGACAAAAGTATCTAAACCAGCTACAATTGGATAAGTTGAAAATGGATCAAGAACACCTAGAACAAAGTTGATTAGAGCAACAAAGGGTACACAAACAAAGGTTATGTTAGCAATAATTGTACCAAGAATAATTGCAAAGAGCAATGCATGAGGAGGTCCACACACCTAGTACATATAGGTAGAAAACCCTTCAAAGGTACATTGCACAACACCATGATGCACCTCCTAGACCAAATAAAAATCACCCTCCTTGTGTGCCCATCCATCACCATGGGTATCAACAACATCAACCGTAAAATCATCAACCAAAATATGAAGTCTATGAGGATCTAGAGTCAGAGTATAAAGACCAAGGATATCCTAAATCACTCTGTGAGGACATGGTTAATGATTATATTCAACCACATCATCCCAACAAAAATCTTCTGCCTCTCTTGCCTCGAAGACCAATGCAGGAAGATGAGATAATATCATCTCAATATTACAAGGTGCTCACATAATTCATCAAATCATTAGAGAAGCAAGGAATAAGATTTCAAAAATCCACATTGCGTCAACTATGTAATAAACCACTCCATCCTTCGGTCCCATACCCTCCATATCCTGCACATTTTTAAATACCAAAATTGGATAAATTTAAAGGAGATGATGATGCACAAGAACATGTAACCAGTTTCATGAACCTTTGTTTCCAACTCTAAGATGACGACACATTGTTACTTAGGACCTTCTTGATGACACTCTAGCCCAACATTAGAGTGGTATAACCATCTACAAAGGTATAAAATACATAGCTTTGAACAACTTGCAAATGCCTTCCTGGAATGCTTTTGATTTGGCATAAAGAAGAAAGTAAACTTGTCTGACATGTCCAACCTTCGATAATTTGATGATGAGCTTATCACAGAATATAACAACTGGTGGAGAAATATTATGTCAAAGTTGCCATTCACCTTACGCATCATAGAACTTACTTGAATGTTTACTAGGAGTTGTTCAAATTAAATATTGCTTTTCTTACAACTACAAAATTACCAAACATTCGAGAAGGCTTTGGCACAGGACAAGGTCATCAAGGACATCAAGGCCTAGGATGGGTACATTAAACTTCACAATAAGGAATGAAACAAGAACCCTAGAGGTAATTATTCATCGCAAAAAACACCTTCGATGTCCTAAGTGTTCCAAATCTGAAGAAACAAGAAATGCCTCATCAACCCAATTATCAAGATCAACCCCTTTGTACATAATACCATGACCAACCTCAATGAAATCAGGCACATAATCAACAATGTCATCTACCTCGCAACTATACGTCATTGTATAAATATTTGGCATCACTTTTTAATCGATTGTGTGAGGAGAAGGCTATAACCTTACCTAAAATTTATCCTTTGAATAACCCAAAATCCTAGAGGTATAGAGAGGACATGTACTATCTCTATCATTGATAAAATGGTCATGATATCCAGACATGCTATACATTTAAGGACATAGTACAAGATATGCTCGATAAAAATCAACTGTAAATCAATAATCCTCTTGCTACCAATAAGCAACATATGGGCATATTCAAGGATCCCTTACCTATGCATGAGGTTAAGGAATATCAGATAAGATAGGTAAAAAAAGTTACATGTCTCCATCCGATCAGGGGTTTGTTGGAATTATCAATATTATGACAAGGAACGAGAGATATCCTAACCAAACTGCAACACCTGTAGCTCCAACCAATGTTCTTTCTACGTCACAACCCTTACAAAATTGAATCCTATCCATTCACCTTACCCATCATAGAACTTACCTAAATTTTCACTAGGAGTTGTTTGAAGTAAATATCTCTTTTCTTACAACTACAATAGTACCAAACATTCGAGGAGGCTTTGGCATAGGATAAGGTTATTAAGGACATCAAGATCTAGGAGGGGGACATCAAAATTCACAAGAAGGAATAAAACAAGAACCCTAAAGGTAATTATTAATAGAAAAATCCACCTTAGGTCAATCAAGTTGTCCTAAGTGTTCCAAAGCCTGAGAAACAAGCAATGCATCAACAACCCAATTATCAATCTCAACCCTCTCCTACGTAATACCACGACAAACCTCAATGAAAGCAGGCACAAAATCAACAACGCCACCTACCTCGCAACTATACACCATTTCCTAAATCTTTGACATCACTTTTTAATCTATTGTGTGAGGTGAAGTCTATCACCTTTGTTGAGCAAGGTGCAACGACAATATTGTCATTATTGTCAACACACTCAAATATATAGGTTGATGCAGTGGACAATTGTTAGGAGGTTGTTTGAAGTATGTACAGTGGTGTTCAATGATTATGAGGATGTTTTTAATGTTTGGGTGAATTTGTTACAGGTTGTTTGTGCAAATTTGCAAAAGTTGCAAAAATCATCAGAAAGTTGTCAAAGTAGCAAAATTGTCAAAGTTGTAAAAATCGTCAAAGTTACAACAAAGTCAATGGAATGTGTTGGACAACCCAAGATACTATTTGGAGGTTTTTTGATCATTAGCAAGTGTGGTTGCAGTGTTGGAACGACCGGTTGCTTAACCGGTGCATTGTTGCTCAGTTTCATGCTTTGTGACAAGTGTAAAATCTATGTCGGAGGTCACTTTGCAGGTGGCATATTAAGCAGTCCATGAGGAATTAGACCTCAAAGTTTTTACTTGAGGTAGCTGGATATACTGAGATCTTAATTTGTAAATTTCAGCCCAAACAAAGTCCGAAAGAAGAAACGGTGAGCGTTGCAAAATGGCTCTGGAGCACTTTTTCCAGTTTATGTGATAGGTGTAAAATCAGTGTCAGAGGCCACTTTGTCAGAGGTACTATGAATAATCCGTGAAGAGTTAAAATATAAAATTTAAAGGAAAGGTATTCGGTTTATCCAAGAATATATTTTTCAATTTTTAGCCCGTTTGAAAATTTGAGGAGGAAGTTATGACTGTTACAAAAAGCCCTATCAGCTCTTTTTGGCAATTTTGGCAGTTTCTAAGAATATAACAGTTGAGTGGTACTTTTGTGTAACTAAAAAAAAAAATTTGCATTTTTTAATGTGAAGCATATATATGTTTTAAAAGAAAAGGGAGAATGAAGTTTTTTTTTTTAAATGATTGCCGATGCATGTTGTGAAGAATTTTTTTCTTTGGCATTTTGATTGAAAAAATGTGCAAGGTGTGAGATAATCAATGTGCTGAGTTGAGAAGATTGAAAAGGCTAGACATCAAATTTTAGAGGAGAAGATTTGTGAGCTAGACCACTCAGGGTCTTTTGATGAGATTTAAAACTTTTATTAGAGCTTTTTAAATTTATTGGGTCGGTGCTTGGCAACAGGGGTCGATGCTCCTTGCAGTTGGTGTTGCTAAAGTCCGGGTTGGTTGGTGCCATTCCCTGTAGTTGGTGCTGTAAAAATATTGTAAAGACCAAACATTTTCGAAGCTAGATTTGGATGGGAGTCCAAACAGTCCATCGAAACAGTGGTTTTCCCACATCGAGTTTCCACTATAAATCCGGTGTTATGTGATGCATGTTTGTGTGATTGCTTGTTTTGATTTGATTTCATAGTTGGATTAAATTTTTAATACACATTGATTCACCCACCTCTTAGTGTCACGTTTAGTTCAATAATTGATATCAAAGCTAGGTTCCTGAACATGCTTAACCGACTAGGATGATCTTGGAAGTGACATAATGGCAGGTGGTGAAGGCTTCTCATCAAACAAATAACCATTGTTTGACAAAACTAATTACGTATTTTGGAGACTCAGGATGTAGACATATCTTTGTGCTTTGGGATACATCATTTGGGATTCAGTAAATAGTGGATACACAATACCCACCACTTCTCCAATTGATGTTGTTGGTAAGAAATTGTTTGAGAATGACCTTTAAGCAAAGAATGCTATCATGTGTGGATTAGTGGACCGCAAACTAGTAACGATTATGGGTTGTAAAACGTTACTATGGGTTGTAAAACAACAAAGGAAATATGGGACAAACTCAAGAGCATTCATGAAGGAGATGTTAATATCAAGGAGGCCAAGTTACAAACACATCGAGCTCAGTTCGAAGGATTAAAAATGAATGAAGATGAGAATATAGATGCATATATGCTGAGAGTTAATAAATTCATTGATGCAATTAGAGGAATTGAAGATTCTATCATCGTGAAAAAGGTATTAAGGTCCCTTCCCAAAATATTTGATTTTAAAATTTCAGCTATAGAAGAAGCTAAAGATCTGAATTCTTTTAGTATGGATGAGATGCATGGTTCTTTGACTGCATATGAGATGAGAATAGGAAAATCTAAAACCACAGATAGAGAAGCTGCTTTTAAAGCCCATAAAAATATGAAAGAAAAATAAGAATCCGATGAAGAAGAGACATCAGATGAAATGGAAGAAAACTTTGTTCGAAAACTAAAAATGGGAAAAGGAAAATAAAGAGGAAAGTTACCGTTTAAATGTTTCAACTATGGAGTTGTTGGGAATTTTTTAGCTAAATGTCCACTTAATGAGAAGAACAGAAGTGATGAGGGATCGCACAGAGAAATAAATGATTGGAATAAAAAATCAAATTTCATAAAAGGTAACTTCAAGAAGAAAAGTTTCATCTCCAAGAAGGTTAGTTCATAAGAAGACAACTCCAATGAGGATTATGAAAAGAAACAGGTGAAGCTCTTTTCATGGCATTCGAAGAAGAAAAACCAGAAAAAGAATAGGAATGTGATGAAGAAGAAATTGACGCAGAAGTGAATTTGGAAGAGGAACTAATTGCAGCTTTGGATGAATTGAAGACAAAAATAAAAAGGAATAAGAAAATTTTAAGAAAGCTTGAGGATGCAAATGAAATCATAATAAAATTGAAAGTGCAGATAGAATAAGATAAGAAGATCTCCGAAGATCTCGAAGTGCAAATAACCATGAAAATATATTATTGCAGCAAGTTAGAAGAAGAGATTGTTGGTTTAAGGATGGAACTAGAAGAGATGAATTAGAAAATTAGCTTTTATCACAAACATGAAGAGAGTTCTATGAAGCTGGATAAGATCATAAAGAACCAGAATACTGCATGCATCAAATTTGGTTTGAGTTTTGACGAAGGAGAATCATCAAATGGATCAAAGGCCAAAAATGAAGAATCCACAAAGAATGAAGAAAAGAAACATGTTAATCAAGCAAAAATGAATCATGCAAAGGAAAGCAATAATGCAAGGCACGAAAGGAGAATTGATAATGATGGTTTCACCAATGTCACACATCAAAGAAGAAGAAGATTTATGGCTCCTACAACAACATGGCAAAGACCACCACCCAGGTTCAATCATACCTTTTCTGGTTACTATTTTAAATGCAATGGTTATGGACATAAGATTTCAAATTGCAAGTATAATGTAGGACCAAGGAATTTTGCTAGTAGAAATGCTTTTTCACCTTTGATGGATTATGCAGTAGAATGTTATAACTGTAATAACTTTGGGCACATTGCAAGAAATTGTAGAAGTACATTTATATCAAATCAATTTCAGGGAAGAAAATTTTAGCCAAATAGAATAAGACAATAGAAAATTTTCCGAAAAACATGTACAAGCTACTGAAAAAGAAAAGCCAAAACAAGAGCCCAAAAATGTAATCAAACCAGAGTGGAAAGAAAAAGAGCAACCTAAGGAAGAAAATGAATCCTTGATTGTATAGAAAACATTTAAAGCATAGAATAAATTAGCACCATGGATACTTGATAGTGGATGCTCTAGTCATATGATAGGTGACAAACACAAATTTGAGAAGTTGCAGCAATATGAAGGTGGTTCAGTGAAATTCGAAAATAATGATGGAGCTAAGATAGTTGGTAGAGGTTCAGTTAAGATCAGTGACAAAAAATTAGTTCAGAAGAAGTCTTTTTGTGGTTGGTCTGAAGCATAACTTGTTGAGCGTAAGTTAGATTTGTGATAGAGGTCATGATGTGATCTTTAAGAAGCAGGGCTATAAAATTAGAAAGGCAAATAGTGGGAAGTTGATAGCAATTGGATCAAGGACATATGGCAACCTGTACACTCTCTCGAAGACTTTAGAAGGAGCTTGCTTTATTGGATAGGAAGAAGAGAATTGGTTGTGGCACAAGAGGCTCGGTCATATCAGTTTTGACAACCTAGTAAAAATAAGTTCAAAGAAAGTAGTGAGAGATATTCCCACCATTGGCAAACCATAAAATAACATTTGTGCTTCATGTCAAAAAGGGAAACAAATTAAAGTCTCATTTAAAACAAAATAATACTACACAAGCAACCATTTGCAACTAGTACATACTGATTTATGTGGACCCATGAGAATGCAAAGCATAAATGGTGAAAAATATTTCATGTTGTGTATAGATGACTATTCCAGGATGACATGGGTATTATTTTTGAAGCATAAATTAGAAGATTTTGAGATGTTCAAGGTTTTCAAAAACCAAGTTGAGAATAAAACAAGAAAAATTATTAAATGTTTAAGGTCAGACAAAGGAGGAGAGTTCATTTTAGAGGATTTCACAGAGTATTGTGAAAAATATGGCATCAGGAGATATTTTTCAGCATCCAGGACACCTCAGTAGAATGGTGTGGTAGAAAGAAAGAACATGATAGTGCAGGAAATGGTACAAACTATGTTTATTGAGAGTAAAGTAGCAGACAGATTTTGGAAAGAGGTAGTCCATATTGTAGTATACATCCAAAATAGGTGCATGTTGAGGATGCATGAAAGCAAAACTCCTTATGAGTTGTGGTTCGGTAAAAATGCAACAAAAAGATATTTTAAAGTTTTTGGCAGCAAGTGTTACTGAAGAACACAAGCTTATATTGAGTGGGGGGATGAACAGTATAAGACCACTTTTTAACTTTTTTCTTTTACTTCAGAAAGCAATGCAATGAACCAATAGCAAAATCAAAGTAGTAATAAAATTAGTGTATAAGTCATCACACAATTGAGACACCAATATAACATGGTTCACCCAAGGTGGGCTACTCCACAGAGAAAATATTTCACTAAATTTTCTCAATCAAATCCTTTGGGAATCCTTCCCAATTACAATGTTTATGGACTTCTTGTCCAAAGGAGAATCCTTACCCTAATAAAATATTTATGAGCCTCCTGCCCAAAGGAGATGTCCTATCTCCCAAAGAAGTATTTATGAGCCTCCTGCCCAAAGGAGATGTCCTATCCCCAAAAGTTCTAGAAATGATACTTCAAAATATCACTACTTCTTCTGTCGCTAGCAGGTGGATCTCCTTTCCATAGAAGATGTCCTGTCCTCCTTGCTCTGGTTCTAGAGACTTCTGTCCTCATTGATCACCTCCATAACTGCTCATCAACACCTGTACTAAACATAGTCAGTCAGTCCGACACAAGTCCTCTCAAAATCTGTCACAAATCTGCACAAAAATTAGTCCTCTAGTCCAGCACATATATGCTCTCAAATATCTGTCAGATCTATCCCAAGCTTAAGCCAAAAGCTTGAACAAAATCAATTACAACTGCTCACAAGTCTTCACCAAGACTTCAAAAGCTTGATACTTTGATGAAGAAGGAGAACTCAAAATCTGTCACAACACTAACTCTCAATTTGCCATAAATTAGAGTTAGCAACAATGGAATAATGCACAATGATAAGAGTCCTAATAACACCTTATCACTCCAACTCATCAATAATCAAAACTCACAAATATACATATCAACAATATTCCTTTACACCTTATAACTCCTACTTAATATATCACAAAATAACTTCAACCTCAAAAAATAATTACAAGAGAATATCCACTCCATAACTCCAAAGTCTCTCTAACCCCAATATGACATTACACACAATTATTCCTTAAACCCTTATAACTCCTAAAATTCATTTACTTCTAAATGCATTTACCACATAAACATTAAGCATAAATAATAACAATGTCAAAGCAATATTTCTATTTAATATTATACCTCCATATAATTACCAACAATAATTTGCCAAGTCAAATCAAATATTCCACATTATCAACAAAAGATCTACCTTGGCCAAAAATCAATTCTCCAACCTTAGGAGAAGTGTGGAGACACCAACATAAGCACCAAAGCACTTCCTCCTCCAAACTCATGACCCAAGGCAATTGTTGTACCACGTGCACAATAATTCGTGACCAAAAATGAAATACGCTCGATGCGAATTGATCTCGACACCTTTGCCTAGCGAGTTCCTTCGCTCCACTGCCTCCGTTGTTGGAGCATAAGTGCCCAACGAAACTCTCAAGCACCACTTGTCATTTTACCTTCCCTTTACTCGTAGATATTAAAGACAAATAGATTTATCTTCCTCATAGGCGTACGAAATCATAACTTAAACATAGAGCAATACGAAACTCAAAAATCACAGAGCAATATAAAATCGAAGGTCACAAAACAATACAAATTCGAAGGTAATCACGCAAATTAGAGGTGCATTGAACCTTAGGAATTAATGCCCTTTAATAGTCTTTTGCATCCCATGCAAGTTGACATCGGTGCTCCTTCCAAACAAACGACGTCGATCGGGTAAGTCTTCTACATTGGTGTCGCTAAGGGTTTAGAAACCATTTCAATAATAATTATTAAATTAATAATTATTATTTTATTAATAATAAACTTAACTTAAAACCTTTTCAAAGGTTTGAGTTAATTTATTTATTAATAATCAAAATGGACTTTTAAGGTTTTTTCAAGGAGCAAAAACCTTTTCATTAAGCCAAGATGGTTTTAATAAAAACCCTTAATGAGTCCAGATGGTTTTAAGAAAAACCTTTAACCTTGTCACCATGTTTTAATTAAAAAACCATAAACAAACATCATGGAACTTTCAAGATATTTTTGTCACCAAACTCTTTTTGACATTAGCACAAATTCCTTTTGACATAAACACAAACTCCTTTTGACATCAATGACAACTCACAAAAATGAAGCTAGGCAACATACCCAAAATTGCCAACAGTTACATCAAAAGAACTGAAGAAAACCTTGGTAAGTTTGAAGATAGAGCGGTTGAAGGTATTTTTCTTGGCTATTCGTCAAAAAACAAAGCTTACAAATGTTACAACAAGAGGCTAAGAAAAATTGTGGAAAGTATCGAAGTTAAAGTTGATGAAGGAAGGTAATGAGTAATTAGATATGAAGAGAACTATCCAATTTATGAAGAGGTCATTGAAGGATATGAAGAAGAGGAAATAGAAAAGAAACCAAGAATTGACTCAGAGGATTCAAAAAGTGATTCATAATTGGAAGAAAACAAGAAATTCAAAACAGATAGCTGATAGAAATATCATCCTAGAGAGCAAATAATTGGAGATCCCATAGTTGGTGTTCAAACAAGAAGAAGATTAGTAAGTAAATACTCTTTACTATCCAACATTGAGCCCAAAAATGTTGTTGAAGCAAGCAAATATGAAAGTTGGGTAAAGGCAATAAATGAAGAATTAAATCAGATCGAGAAAAACAAGACTTGGGAGTTAGTACCAAGACCTACAAATAAAAATGTAATCGATACTAAATGGGTATTTCGAAACAAATTGAATGAATACGGATAGGTAGTCAAGAACAAAGCAAGATTGGTATGCAAAGGGTATGCGCAAGTTTAATGTATTGACTTCGAGGAAACCTTTGCACCTGTGGCCATACTAGAGGCAATTAGAATATTTCTTGCTTTAGTAGTTTACAATAATTTCAAAGTTTATCAAATGGATGTGAAATCAACATTTTTAAAGAGGAAACTTGAAGAAGAGGTTTATATTGAGGAGCCAGACGGTTTTCAGCTTGGTGATGATCCCAACTTGGTTTGCAAGTTGAAGAAAGTGTTATATGGCTTAAAACAGGCATCCCGGGTATGGTATGCAAGGCTAGACAATTATCTTACTCAACAAGGGTTCAAGAAAGGTATGGTGGACAATAATTTGTATGTCAAAATAGAAAATGGTCATTATATTGTTGTTGTTGTATACGTAGATGATATCATATTTGGAAGCAACAAAGATGAGTTGTGTAAACATTTAGCAAATAAGATGCAAAAAGAGTTTGAAATGTCAATGATTGGTGAATTTTCATATTTTCTCGGATTGCAAGTTAATCAAAAAGAGAAGGGCATATTTATTTCTCAAATCAAATATGTGAACGAGATGTTGAAAAAGTTCACAATGAAGGATTGCAAGCCAGTTAGCACTCCCACCTGTTGATCAAACTATCTACAAATCCATGATTGGGAGATTACTGTACTTGAAAACTACTAGATCGGACATTTTGTAGGCAGTATGCATGGTAGCACAATTTCAGGCTAGTCCCAAGGAGACTCATGTGATAGCAATGAAGAGGATTTTTTGGTACCTCAAGGGTACTATGGAGTATGGGTTATGGTATTCGAAAGGTAAGGACTTCACCCTTATTGCATATTCAAATGCAGATTTGTAGGATGTGTAGATTACAGGAAGAGTACCAATGAAGGTGCATTCTATCTTGGTGATAATCTTGTTGCATGGCATAGAAAAAATCAAAAGTCAGTCTCATTATCCACAACAGAGGTAGAGTATATTGCAGCGACATCATGTTGTACATAGGTACTTTGGATGAAACAAATTTTGAAGGATCTTGGAATAAATTTTAGTGAGCCCATATCAATCATGTGTGATAATACAAGTGCAATCAATATCTCAAAGAATCTGGTTATGCATTCTTGCACAAAACATATTGCTATCCGATACCATTTTTTGAAGGAGAAAGTTGCGAAAGGTGAGGTTAAGTTGGATTTTGTTCCAACAATAGAGAAAGTAGTGGATATCTTCACCAAACCATTGCCCAAGGAAGTCTTTGAGTACCTTTGTAAGAAATTGGGAGTGGTCACACTTCCCAAGCATTGACTAGCTATCGAGGCCACATTCTCAGGGGGAGCATTTGTGTCTTTGTTTATCTTTTTGCTCATGTTTGTGATTCTTGCGAAGTGTAAAATTTTTTTCCTGAGAATGTTGTGCATGGAATCAGGGGGAGTTTACAGCAGCCCTTTGGTCTTGTTTTCAAAGGAGGAGAAGAGTTACAGGAAATTATGCGTGTGTTGCCAACAATTCCAAAGGGGGAGATTGTTGAGCAAGGTGCAGTGATAGTATTGTCATTGTTGTCAACACACTCAGATGGACAGGTTGATGCAGTGGATATTTTTTCGGAGGTTGTTCAGAGTATGTATAGTGGTGTTCAATTATTACGAGGATGTTTTTTATGTTCGGGTGAAGTTGTTACAAGTTGTTCGTGCAAATTTGTAAAAGTTGCAAAAATCGTCAAGTTGACAAAGTAGCAAAATTGTCAAAGTTGCAACAACGTCAATGGAATGTGTTGGACAACCCAAGATACTATTTGGAGGTTTTTTGATCATTAGAAAGTGTGGTTGTAGTGTTGGAATGGCCGGTTGCTTCGCCGGTGCATTGTTGGTTAGTTTCATGCTTTATGTGACAGGTGTAAAATCTGCATTGAAGGTCACTTTGCAGGAGGAATATTAAGAAGTCCGTGAGGAATTGGACCTAAAATTTTTTACTGGAGGTAGCTGGATATACTAAGAGCTTAAGTTTTAAATTTCATCCCAAAAAAAGTCCGGAAGAAGAAACGGTGAGCGTTGCAAAATGGCTCTCGAGCACTTTTTCCAGTTTATGTGACGTAAAATCAGCATCAGAGGCCACTTTGTTGAAGGTACTATGAATAATCCATGAATATTTAAAATATGAAATTTAAACTTAAGGTATTAGGTTTATCCAAGAATATATGTTTAAATTTTTAGCCCATTTGGAAATTTGAGGAGGAAGTTATGACTGTTACAAAAAGCCTTGTCAACTCTTTTTGGCAATTTTGGTAGTTTCTAAGAATATAACGGTTGAGTGGTACTTTTGTGTAACTGAAAAAAGAGAGCTGCATTTTTTAATATGAATCATATATATGTTTTAAAAGAAAAGGGAGAATGGGTTTTTTTTTTGAGAAAGGACTGCCGGTGCATGTGAATTTTTTTTTTCTTTGGCATTTTGATTGAAAAAATGTGCAAGGTGTGAGATAATCAATGTGCAGAGTTGAGAAGATTGAAAAGGTTAGACAAAATATTTTAGAGGAGAATATTTGTGAGCTAGACCACTCAAGATATTTTGATGAGATTTAAAACTTTTATTAGAGCTTTTTAAATTTGTTGGGTCGATGCTTGGCAATAGGGGTCGATGCTCCTTATAGTTGGTGCTGCTAAAGTCCGAGTTGGTTGGTGACATTACCTGCATTTGGTTCTGCAAAAATATTGTAAAGAAAAAATATTTTTGAGGCTATATTTGGATGGGAGTCCAAACAGTCCATTGGCACAGTGGTTTTCCCACATCGGGTTTCCACTATAAATTTGGTGTTATGTGATGCATGTTTGTGTAATTGTTTGTTTTGATTTGATTTCGTAGTTGGATTAAATTTTTAATACACACTGATTCACCCCCATCTCAGTGTCATGCTTAGTTCAACAACCTTACCTAAAATTCATCTTTTGGATCCAAATCACCCAAAACCCTAGAGGTACATAGAGGACCTGTACTGTTTCTATCATTGATAAAATGGTCATGATATCCAGGCATGCTATACATTTAAGGACATAGTACAAAATATGCTCAATAAAAATCAACTACAAATTGATAATCCTGTTGTTGCCAATAACAAACATATTGGTATATTCAAGGATCACTTACCTACACACAAGTTTAGAAAATATCAAATAAGATAGGTCAACAAAGTTTACACGACCCCACCCGATCAGGGGTTTGTTGGAATGATCAATATTATGACAAGGAATGAGAGATATCCTAACCAAATTGCACCACTTGTAGCTCCAACCAATGTTATTTCTATGTTGCAACCCTTGCTATAATCAAATCCTATCCAAGATCCACCACCCTAATTGGTGGTGATGATAAAAAGTAGGCTTACCCAAAGTCTATGAACGACATCATCCAAACTCTTGATTTATGAGCTAATACAAAAATCGTTGTGACATAGAGAAGCTTTGATGGAGATTCTAAAATCTATTGAATTGTAGCCCCAAGATCCCAATGCTTTTACCAATTTTGTGGGGCACATTAAAAAATGTAAAGAATCGATCATAACTTTCTATGATCATGAGATAAAACCAATACCTACTAGCAAATTTGATCCTCCATTGCACATCATTGCTTGTATAAATCAAATCCCCTATAAACGAGTCCTAATCGACACAATTTATTCTATCAACATAATCACTACTACCACACTAGAACTTCTCATTCTTTCAATGTTGCATATTGTAGCATCCACCTTCTATTACATTTCAAAAATAGTCGTTGGCTATGTTTCAAAATATGATTTAATTATTATTTATAGGGTATAATTCAAATTAGTTTGATCATATTTTATCATCAAATCTATTCATTTGCAAAAGCATAGGACTATGCCCTTCGAGTGACGAGGACCAACCCTCCTTAAGTGATAGAATTTCATTTAATCATTGCTTCATTATTTTCCATTGTTTTACTGGTCTATTTGATAGTCTTACTGGTTGTAGAATTACATTGAATTATTATTGTGGAAAAATGATTAAAAATATATCAACATTAGTGAAGGCAGGGAGTGCCTTCCAAGTGGTATCATTTTGGTTTGATTATGAAGAAATCTACAGGCCGTTGGCCTTACCTGTTCAACAAACACACACTCCGACAACAGTGCTCACGGTGAACAAGATGATGAGGCCTATAAATACCTCATTATTACACTATGTTTGACATATAAAAAACTGCCATATTACCAAACATGACAAAGTTAATTTCCAAATAGTTGATTAAAATATATTATTTGTTAATTATTTGCATGATTTTATGTTAGGAATATTATACCCCTGTTTTGACTATTTTCAGCATTTTATGACTGATTTTGCTTGATTAAGTAGCAAATAAAACATGCATTTCAATTAGCCAAATGTGGTATGCTGATGTCCATTAATTTCACAAAGGTGTTTGAATGTTTTCCCACCTTTTGAACTTGTTTGAAATCCACATTGGAGCCAAATTCCTAGGACTATCATAAATCTGGAAATCTGCAGAGGACAACCATATAAAAACCAGCAAGTTGTCACTTTATAGGAGCACCTTGAAGTTGTCAAGAAAAGCATGAGGAAATGGATGGAATGAGTTCAGAAGGACTAAAGAAGACATCTGACCTATTTAGAAGCATTCCCACATGGTCTAAATAGGCAACAATAGGGTATAATAGAGCAGAGACAATTATGCAGTTTATTGCACAATTCCAACATGGTTACCTGATGAATGGAATGCATGGTTTTAGTAGCAACATAATATATTTATTTGTGTTTTATATTTCCCATGTGCTAATTTGTCTGAATCTAGAAAATAGCACCAAAATTTGTAACTGTGCAGTAGAAACAATAATTACATAGAATTACCATGTAAATTCCAGCCAACTGCCAATGAATGGCAAGGCATGGAATTTATCAACTGAGGAAGGTAAAAATAGTTGGGATCACCTCCTGGGAGTTGAGATAAATAACCTACCCAAACAAACCTACTAAAATGGATGTTTGAATGCATTTGGGCATGAAAGCACACCTACAACCAGTTATTTCAAAGAATCTCTGGAATAATAGGGAAACACGCTTGTTTTGGATGTTTTGATGCTTTTAGCTTCTAAAAAGGTAAAATAATGATGAGGCAATATAGGAACAACTTCCTACAACTATTTCCACCATTCCCTACTACCAAGAGACATAGTTCACACATCAACACTTGCTAATGTAGCTTGCCCTATCCTGAAATAGACCCAGTCAGTTGCAAAATATTTGGAAAATCAATGTAAAATAGGAAATAAGATATTTTGGGCATGTAGAATAGGAATAAGATATTATAAATAATGCAGCTCCCATATTGGTTGAGCTAGTTAGGAAATAGGAGATAGATGTAGTGAATATTAAAGTGTAATAGTGTGCAACAGGATTGCCTTGTAGAAATTGTAATGTTATTTTTATGAGATAAATAAAAGTGCAGTTTTTCATCATATTTTGTTATGTATGAGTGTGTGAATATTTAGCAAGTAAAATAGCTTATACCTTCTTCTAGAAAGGGAAGCAAGGGCCACTTCTAGGCCTAGAAGAAGGACTGACTGATAGGTTTTCCTCTGATCTTTGCTACAGCAGAATTTAGTTGGATACTTGTCAAATTATTTCTTTGTTTCACACTAACCATTATTGTAGCTTCATGATCTATTTTCCATGTTTAGAATAAGCTTTCAGATTTCATAATTGTGTGATCATTAATAGACTGGTTAAAATCTGTATTTTCTTGTTCCATGTTTTAGTAATTAAAATAGGTTGCAGTATTATTCTTGTTTCTTTACTTCCAACAAATTTTCAAGTTTTAATGCATTTTCCTTTTTGTTGTCAGCTACTGTAATAGAAGATTGACAACCTTTTGAAATAGAACACTGACAGGTGTTCAACTTGTGTGTTTATTTCAAGCAATTTCCCTTCTACAAAAGTAATTAGATTTAAATTTTGCAATTGTACTTAGATTTTAGTTTTTGCAATTTAGAATCAGGTTTCCATTTTTGCAAGTAAATTAGTTTATTTTATGCAAGATAGGATTAAAAGGTGATCTAAAACCCCCACATAATCTTTTTTTCCAATAAAACCTATTGCTCCCAAATGAACTAAACTACAACCCTGCTTAAGTCTTCTCTCGTAAATAGCCTTGGACACCACCCTGGATTGACAAATCATTGAGATTAAATGATGCTATTAATGACACACATCATTTTGGCACCATTGTCGGGGACATGGTGTTGTTAGAAGGTGAAAAGCAGCCCAATAATTGTTAAATGTGCTAAGTTGTGAACTTTAGAGTGAAATATGGATAAATAACTGGTATAAGTAACTATTTTTGGTAAATTGCATTTCAGTCCATTTAGGAAACAAGCAAGAAACCACAGGAAGAAAAATTTCACAAGAGGTTGAAACTATGTCAAAGTTGTCTAAATTTTTTATTTCCAAAAATGTTGGAATTTTCAAAGAATCACAATCATCCACTTCAAGCACTGCAAGATCCTTTGAGAAATCATTACAAGGAGGAAAAATCAGTAGTTCAACACCACTTTCTCTTGATAAATCCATACAATCAGGATAATTTGACAAGATTTATAATTGTTTTTGGGAACCTATAATGGAAGGTTCACTAGAGAATCCAAGGAGAGCCAACAATGTGCTCCACCCTAGTGCAACTAGTGCACCTACCAAAACTTTTCAAAACCCAATTCAATTAGATCCTAATCAAAATGCTCCCATGAAGGTCATTTCACCTTCAATGTTACCAACTTTCAAGGGAGTTACATCTGAAGACCCTGATATGTTTTTATTTGAGTTTAAAATTGTATGTCAAGCTCATGATTACACTAATGACAATCAAAAGCTCAAATTATTTCCTTCCACTCTTAAAGAGTTAGCTCTACGATGGTTTATCACCTTAGAACCTGATTCAATTAGAACTTGGGATGATATGGAAAACATATTCTTGGAGAGATACCAAGAATATTGTCAAGTCAAGAATCAAAATGATGAATTTCTTACAATGAAACAAGAGGAAAATGAAATCTTAGAAGACTATCTAGACAAATTTTCTTTTGTTCATAAGAGATGTGGAAGTGTTGAACCTAAAATTTGCAAAGTCATATTCTTAAGGGGACTGCAAGATGAATCTAGGGATGCATTGGATATCTTGGGAAGAGGAGATGCAAATGCACTTGAATTTCAAGAAATCCTTAAACTCTATAAAAATTACTCTCATTCAGGGCATAGAAAACACAGAATTGGTAATGATAAACATGATTTGAAAGAATGCATGAAAGAGGCTGATATTTTAGTACATCTTGATAAAACATTAGATGAAAAGAATGAATCTGTTGAACCTTCAATCATCTATTGTTCAAAATGTAGTGAGAAGCAACACTCTCTTCATGACTGTCCTTTGAACAAAACATTTATACCTACTACATGTAGCATTTGTCAAAAAGGACACCCCATAGATCAGTGTAGTTTATTGCCAGAACTCAAAAGTGTCTTTGAAAAATAGTCTCAACCTATGAAAGAACTCAATTTTTTAGGACAAAGACAAGGGAATAATTTTCATAAATTTCCATATCAGAATGCTTCTCAATTTCCTGCACATTGGAGAAATAATCCTTGGTATATGCCATGGTCTGCTTCAAGGTCCACTTCAACAATGTTGGAGTCAACCACCATGGGCATATTCCCAAGAATGGTCTCAACATGGTTGGATGCAACAACAATGGAATCAACATCATCCACCATGGTTGCAGCTAAAACTACAAGGATATCAATGGGTACAACAACAAAAACTGTACAAAGGGCAACAACATTATCAAAAATATAAATCAAATTTGTTGCCTACTTATACCCATAATTTCTCTCATGGACAACAACAACAAAAAGCAAAACAACCTCTATTTTCAGCTCAACCTGTGGCCAATTCAAACATTGTTAAATAGGTAACCCCTGTCTCTATGGCTGAATCAAAAAATACAACCATAATGAATGCTAGTGACTATGATAAAACTCAGTTGTGTTCAGGTAAACCACTACTTGAACCTATTCCACTTATCAGTGTAGAAAGGGGAGTTAAAAAGAATGAACATGAAAACAAATCCACACTGAAATATCAAAAAGAAAAAGAAGACCTTCCACAAGATAACTCATCAAAGAAAGTACCATATTTTGAATAGTCTGAGATATCAAAAATAACATCTTCACAATCAGATTTGATAAAGGAATTAGAACATTTAACTGTTAAAATCCCTTTACTTCAAGCTATTAAAGATGTACCAATCATTAATAAGATTGTTCAGGAAATGTGTTTTAGGAAACCAAGAAAAAATAAGAAAGTATATCCTGAAACCATACAAAAAGGTGGAAAATTAGTTGACTTGCTTGTAGGAAAACTTACTCCACCTAAGTGTGATTGTCTAGGAAGCCCAGGGTTTCTTGAATCACATAAGGAAAATGAAAAGAACATTGCAACTTTGGCCTCCATAGTTGTAAAGGGTAATGTAGAAGAGTTGGATTCATCCAAAAAGTTTATTTTTGCTGAAAATGTTCAAAATTCAGATTTTAAAGATGAACCAACTACTGTTCAACAATTATTATGGAATGATGAAAAGCATAATTTTGAAAATTTGTCACCCATTCCAGTACAAAATAATTTTCTTCATTTACCACATGGATGTCATAATTTTTTCTCATCTTTTCATTATCATTTATCAAAGTTAATTCTTTCAAGAATTGTTTTTGGTAAACATACACATATTTTCCATTCTTTTCCACCATATCATTGCTCTCTTAATTCATTAATGCATCATTCTCCAAGAACCAATTCAAAACATCCTGGTACAAAACAAACTGAAATGCAACCAAAACAACCTTTGAACAACAATAGTTGGTTGACTAAAAACCAGGAAGCAAATTTGTTTGATGTATTGATCCAACATCCTAATGCTTTACTAACACTTTATGCATCTTTAGCAGTTGGCATTGAGTTGTTGCAGGTACAAAAAAATAAATTTTGCAGTTGAATGCATTTGATGAACTTTGGTTGGAAGCACTTCACCAAATAGAGTTCATTCAACAAAAATGGAAAATATGGCATGATGATCACATTAAGAGCAGCAAGGATGAACTAGAGGAGTTTGAGAATGAAGTTGTTCAACTTTCTTCAGTTGATGATTTAAGGAGGACATTAGTGGTGAATGGACATCTTTTACAAGTGTACCATAAACCACTAACAAAGGTGGAATTTGCTCAATATTTCACACAATCAAACTTGCATATGATAGAAGAGGCTTCCTCTTCTGACAAAGATTCCAAATGATCATATTTTTGAATCTTGAAAAAAAAAAAGAAAAAAAAAGAGAAAAATAGAGACAAAAGAAAAGAGAGAAAGAAAGAAAAAAATTGCAGCAAAAGGCATGTCCCACAAAATGGGGATACATGAGGACAAGCATCAATTTTAGCATGGAGGAGGAACAATGAAGTCAATACTTCATTTCCAACAATAAGGAGTTAATGATGACATAAGAAGGCTCTTATTACTCATATGGAAAGAAAGGGTGCATCATTGTTGCAACCTTCAACAGAAAAATATGGTGTTTTTATACAAATATTGACATGTTTTTTGTAGAATAAGGATTGTTCTTATCCAAATAAGAATGAGAGACATTCTCTCTCATTGAAGCACTTGAAAAAAGATAGAAGTTGGTTGAAAACCAGAAATGGCAGCCTCTTCTGATATAAAAAAAAATGAAAAAAAAGAAAAAGAAAGATGAAAAAAAGAAAGAAAAAAATGAAAAAAAAAATGAATAATTTAGTAGTGAAAACCTCCTTGGAGGCGCTGCTGAGTTGGCTTGCATGAAAACTAGTTTTTCGACATGCATTGCCTTGTTGATCCACCCATCATTGTTCCACCATTGTACAAATCTCACACTGCACATGTGTTATATTTATGTTTTCAGATAGCTTGCTAACAATCATCGAAAGCAGCTTGTAAGGTGCATGATAAATTTTCAGGATAGTAAGGTATGTGTTTCTTGCATTTAGTCATAGTAAGTATTTAGCATTTAGTATATGATAATCGGTATTTGGCATAAACTATTCATACAATATTGGCAAGTTAAAAAAATGGAACATGTTCAAAATGTCAAGAAACACCCCCTTCTGCCCTTATTTGCATGGGAACTTCAAAACTATGCAAAAACCTGATTTTGGGATAGACATGGCAGCAATTCTATTTGAATTAGTAGGGCAGGTTTCAGAAGGAGAACTACAAGTTGATACCCCACAAATGCTTCATAAATCTGAAGAGGATAATCTAGAAAATGCACTTGAAGATTCTATTTTACTACTACTGCAATAAAACAACAACATACAAAATGAAGAATAACATCTAAATAAAAGGATAGAGAAGGAATTTTTGATGTTATGGAAGGCTTATACACTCTAGATATGGGCCCACAATAGAATCTATAACTAAATTTTGCATAGGAGGCCATTTCAGCATTTTTTACACATCTTCGGAATAACAGTCTCATTCTAAGAATCTTTGGAACAAATCTTATTTCGAAGAAAGCTTCAAAATGAGAGAAATTATGCCAAAAATTCTTGAAAATGCTGTAGAATAGCAAAAAGAGTAGGGCACATCAAATATTGAGGTTCCTAAAGCTCTACCACAAGTAAGTACATCCTTCAAGAATTTAAAAATCAAAATTTTGTCAATTTTGTTTCAAAGGTAAAAAAAAAAAAAAAAAAAAAAAAAAATGAATAAAGAAAAGAAAAAAAAAAAAAAAAAAAAAAAAAAAAAAAAAAAAAAAAAAAGAAATACATGTGCTTAATTGCAAAATGCTTGATATAGTGCAGCAAGGAGAAATTTCTCAGGTAGCAGGTGGCAAAGGATATGTTTTCACAAGGATAAAACCTGCATATTACTATGGCCTACTAGGATGCATGAGGGCATGCATCAGTTCAAGCTGGGGGGGATGATGAGGCCCAAAAATACCTCATTATTACACTATGTTTGACATATAAAAAACTGCCATATTACCAAACATGACAAAGTTAATTGCCAAATAGTTGATTAAAATATATTATTTGTTAATTGTTTGCATGATTTTATGTTAGGAATATTATACCCCTGTTTTGACTATTTTCAGCATTTTATGACTGATTTTGCTTGATTAAGTAGCAAATAAAACATGCATTTCAATTAGCCAAATGTGGTATGTTGATGTCCATTAATTTCACAAAGGTGTTTGAATGTTTTCCCACCTTTTGAACTTGTTTGAAATCCACATTGGAGTCAAATTCCTAGGACTGTCATAAATCTAGAAATCTATAGAGGACAACCATATAAAAACCAGCAAGTTGTCACTTTATAGGAGCACCTTGAAGTTGTCAAGAAAAGCATGAGGAAATGGATGGAATGAGTTCAGAAGGACTAAAGAAGACATCTGACCTATTTAGAAGCATTCCCACATGGTCTAAATAGGCAACAACATGGTATAACAGAGCAGAGACAATTATGCAGTTTATTGCACAATTCCAGCATGGTTACCTGATGAATGGAATGCATGGTTTTAGTAGCAACATAATATATTTATTTGTGTTTTATATTTCCCACGTGCTAATTTGTCTAAATTTGGAAAATAGCACCAAAAGTTGTAACTGTGCAGCAGAAACAAAATTACATAGAATTACCATGTAAATTCTAGCCAACTGCCAATGAATGGCAAGGCATGGAATTTATCAACTGAGGAAGGTAAAACCGGTTGGGATCACCTCCTGGGAGTTGAGATAAATAGCCTACCCAAATGAACCTACTGAAATAGATGTTTGAATGCATTTGGGCATGAAAGCACACCTACAACCAGTTATTTCGAAGAATCTCCGGAATAATAGGGAAACACGCTTGTTTTGGATGTTTTGATGCTTTTAGCATCTAAAAAGGTAAAATAATGATGAGGCAACATAGGAACAACTTACTATAGCTGTTTCCACCATTTCCTACTACCAAGAGACATAGCTCATGCACCAACACCCGCTGATGCAGTTTGCCCTATCTTGAAATAGACCTAGTCAGTTGTAGAATATTTGGAAAATCAATGTAAAATAGGAAACAAGATATTTTGGGCATGTAGAATAGGAATAAGACATTATAAATAATGCAGCTCCCATATTGGTTGAGTAGTGAGGAAATAGGAGATAGATGTAGTGAATATTAAAGTGTAACAGTGTGCAGCAGGATTGCCCTGCAAAAATTGTAATGTTATTTTTCTGAGATAAATAAAAGTGCAGTTTTTCATCATCTTTTGTTATGTATGAGTGTGTGAATATTTAGCAAGTAAAAGAGATCTTATACCTTCTTCTGGAAAGGGAAGCAAGGGCCACTTCCAGGCCTAGAAGAAGGACTGACTGACAGGTTTTCTTCAGATCTTTGCTGCAGCAGAATTTAGTTGGATACTTGTCAAATTATTTCTTTGTTTCACACTAACCATTATTGTAGCTTCATGATCTATTTTCCATGTTTAGAATAAGCTTTCAGATTTCATAATTGTGTGATCATTAATAGACTGGTTAATGTAAAACACATCCAAGAAATAATGTAAAACTCGTAATGATCTATTTTACAATGTAGAACACATATGCCGAGATCTCATCACATCCAAGAATTCCTCATCAAATTGCAGGACCTACCTGAAGAAGATGCTACATGGGAACCTAAAAGTATTTTCCAGACATTTCTAGCTTTGAGGACAAATATTTTCGAGGAGGGGAGCCATGTTACATTCCAAACGTAACCATCGACTATGTTTCAAAATATGATTTAATTATTATTTATAGGGTAGAATTCAAATTAGTTTGATAATTGATGAGGCCTGGAAATGCCTCAATCATAGCATGTTTTGAACATTGAAACTGCCTAAAAACTCTTATGTTTAATCTGATATGCTAGTTAAGTTGATTCAATATGTTGTGTATTAACTATTTGCATGATCAATGTATTTGAAATACTATATTCTGATTTTTACAGCTTTTTGCATAGTTTTATGTTATTTTGTTATGACTTGCTAAATGAGAAATATGCTTAGGTTGATAGCAACATTTCACTAATTATGTTTTGATATGTCTCAAGCATTTATTTTACCTAAGTTTAGCAAACAATGCAAGCAAACTGTTATTGTGCAACAAAAACTGGTTTTCCAATGTAAATTCCAGCCAACTGCCAATGAATGGCAAGGCATGGAATTCACACATGGAAAGAGATGAAGACCATTGAAATCTGATCCTGAGAGATAACCCACCTGAGAAATGCAGAGGAAATCATTTAAAGAGCACACATTTGTTCATTGTGTCTTTTGAAATCGACATCTTCGAAATGAGAAAACACAGTCTCTTCGAAATGAGCGGATCTTCGGAATGAGAATTGCAGTCTCTTCGAAATGAGCCACTTATCTTCGAAATGAAAATAGAATGTGCTTTTTGACTTGTTGACCGATTTTTGATGCTGGAAAAAGGGAAAGAAATATTGAAAAGGGTAAGGGAAAATATCTCCCATCTGACTTTGCCGTCCTTGCCGACCAAAGCCACCATTTATGGAAAGATCAAGTTTGATCCTCTTCTAGGATAAAACCAGGAAAAGTTGCAGCATAATAGGATTAGATCTTTAGGATAGAAATGAGATATTCTCAGTTTGTAAGTAGATCTTAGGACATCTATAAATATGGCTCCCATCCAGGTTGAGCTAGAGGGATGTAGAGAGAGAGAGGAATAGGAGAAAATAGGCAAGTAGTGTAATAGTAAGAAAAGTGACTATTATAGTCCTGTAACAGGTTTTTAGCAGCAATATTGTAATCATGTTCTGAATCAATAAAAGTGCACTATTTTTATTCATGTTGTTGTGAATGAGTGTGAGTAAGATCTAGAGAAAGAAAGACTCATACCTTCTTCTGGACAAGGAGGCTGGCCACTTCCAGACCTAGGAGGAGGACTAACAACAGGTTTTTATTCTGATTTTGCTATAGCAGAATGAGTTGTAGAACTTGTCATTTCATTTCCTTGTAAACAACTAATAGTATTTGTAATATTAGCTTATTTTATGATTGGGATGATCTTGTGATTAATGGTTTGGTTGTAATCTCCACTTTCAGCAAGCTTTCAAAATACTACAGATTATCATTTCTAGAATTTACTATTTTCTGCAATTTCTTGCATTTTGTGTTTTGTTGTCAACCCCTGCATAGAAGATTGACAACCTTCTATTACAGAGCATTGACAGGGCTTAATTTCCATGCTATAATTAGGTTTCCATTACTGCAAAAGTAAATAGATTTCCTTTCTGCAATTATAATCAGATTTCTAATTCTGCAACTGTTATTTCTGCAACATAATTAGGTCTCATTCTGCAATTGTAATTAGGATTTCATTTCTATAGTTAATGATTAGTTTCCATTTTTGCAACTAGATTAAGGTTTAATTTATGCAATTTAGAGATAGAAATGTCCTAAATCCCCCACACAATCGGTTTCACCAATAAGACTTGTTGCTCCCAATTGACCTAAGTTATAGCCCTGTTCACCCCTTCTTCCATAAATAGCCTTGTACACTACCCTGGATTGACAAATTCATTGAGAATTAATGATGTGTATAATGACAATGCATCATTTTGGCACCGTTGCTAGGGAATAGTGTTGTTGGAAGGTGACAACAGTCCAATAGTTATTAATTAGACTGAGCTATGAAATTCAGGATAAAATCTGAATATAACAGCTGGTTAAAGTAACAACTATTGACCTATAATTTATGTCATTCAAGAGTAAACATGAATGAGTAAGCCTAGGGATGAAAAAGGTAGAATTACCCAAAAGGATCCCTGGCTTGTTCCATTAAGAAGATCTTCATGCCTAAGGGGTGAATCACCTGTGTTTGAACTACCAAAAATATTGAAAGAAAAATCACCAGTCTCATCATCATTAGAACATTCTGAGAAAGAAAAATCACTAGCTTCATCATCATTAGAACATCCTAAGAAAGAAAAATCATCAGACTCATCATCAACAGAGGATCTTGGACCTCTTGAGAGTGAAATTTGGATAGGTTTAACTGTTCCCAAGGAACAGGAAACTATGGCAGAGGGAGGCAATCTAGATAGGGATGGCCAACATGGCTATGTCCATAATGAAGGAGATGATCAGGATATGCCCCAACCTTCCGAAACATTTGAATATCCTATCCATTTGAATCCAACACAAAACTCTCCCATGAAAACCATTTCACCTTCAATACTTCCAACCTTTCGAGGTGTTGTATCTGAAGATCCTGATCAATTTTTGTTTGAATTCAAAGTAGTGTGTCAAACCTATGACTATGTAAATGACAATCAGAAACTTAAGGTTTTTCCCTCAACACTCAAGGACTCAGCATTACGCTGGTTCATGAGCTTAGAGCCAAATTCCATCCGAACTTGGGATCAAATGGAAACTATGTTTTTAGACAAATATCAGGAGTATTGTCATGTAAGGAACAGGAAAGATGAGTTATTCAAGATTAAACAGGAAGATGATGAAACATTAGAAGACTATCTTGATAGGTTCTCCTTTGTTCAAAGGAGATGTGGACTTGTAGAACCAGAGTTATGCAAAACCATATTTTTGAGAGGATTACAAGATGAATCCAGAGAAGTATTGGATTTGATGGGAAAAGGGGATGTAAATACTCTCAGTAATGAGGAAATTATGGGTCTCTATAGGAATTACTCTCGCACTAAGCAGGGAAGAAGAAAAAAATACAAATGGCACTGATGTGAAGGACCTAATAGAGGAACTTGCAAATTTTAAAACTGATATTTTGGTGCAATTGAACACAACTTTAGGAGAAATGTCTGCAAAAGCAAAAACCATAGAACCTTTGGCAATTTATTGCCCAAGATGTAGAAATAAACATGCTTTGCAGGAGTGTCCTTTGAATAAAACATCTATCTCAACCATTTGTAGTATCTGTTCAAAGAAGCATTTGACTAATAAATGCCACCTGCTACCACAACTCAAAACTATGTTAGAGAGTCAGATCGAGGAACTCAACTATGTTGGACCAAAACAAGGGGGAAATTTCTCTCAAAACCAAAATTCCCCTCATTTTCCTACAAATTGGGGGCATAATCCTTGGACTATGCCTTGGGGACAATCAGAGCCACCCCAACGTCCTTGGAATTATTCTCAATGGAAAAATTCCCAAGAATGGCCACAAACAAGTTGGAGTAATCCAACCTAGAATCAAAATCAGAATAATCCATCATGGAATCAAAACATCCCACCCTAGAATCAGAATAATCCACATTGGATGCAAAATCAACCATAATGGAGTCAACAATACCAGTCCTATCCAAGGCAACAAAGAAATCAAGGTCAAACTCAACATTTGTTGCCTGCACCTAATCAAAATTTTCAAGAAAAATAGAACCAACCACAACAAACACAACAGGTGAAACAACCTCAACTTCTAGCTCAATCAGTCACTAATCCAAACAACATGAGATAGGCATCCCCTGTCTATGTGGTTGAAGCTGAAGAAAATGTTGAAATAAATGTTCTTGATTGTAGTAACATCCAACTTCGTTCAGGAAAAGTTGTACCTGAACCTGTTTCAATTAAAATCAAGGAAAATGAAGAGCAAGAACCTTTGGAACCAGTTAGAGTTAAACCAACAATAGAGAAAGAAGAAGAAAAAATAGAACCACAGGCAGAACAATTACCTTCATCAAGGATAATTCCATATCCTGAAAGATTTAATACCACAACAAAAAATTCTGAGTCAGACCTGGTCAAGGAACTTAGAAAGTTAACTATATCATTGCCCTTATTGCAAGCCATTAAGGATATACCAATGATTAAAAGTACTATCCAAGATTTGTGCATTAGAAGAGCAGGAAGAAAAAAGAAAGCATTTCCTAAGACTGTTCAGGTTGAAGGAAAGATAGCTGATCTCTTGTCTGGAAAACTAGTACCTCCAAAGTATAGTGACCCAGGGAGTCCAATTATCATAGTTACCATAGGCTCAGTACCAATATCAAATGTCTTAGTAGATCTAGGAGCTGCAATAAATGTCATGACCAAGGATATAATGGAACAATTACAGCTCAAACATCTCAGTCCCACATTTACAGTTTTAGAAATGGTTGATAGGTCAGTTGCAAAACCTGAAGGTATCATTGAAGATGTCCCTATAGAAGTCTCTTCTTGGGAATTCCCTACAGATTTTTTGGTTTTACAACCAAGAAATTTAGCACATGGATATCCCATCATTCTGGGAAGACCTTGGCTTGCAACTGCAGCAGCCTTCATAGACTGCAGATCTAGAAAAATGACTATTTCAAATGGTATTGATCTAAAACAGATCTCTCTGTATCCTCTTGCAAGACCCTCCAACAATTTTTTAGGTCAGTTATGGTTTCCTGATTCAGATGAAGAACCAGAAGAGGTTATTTCCACACTAGCCACCTTGGTAGTAAGGGAACACATAGAAGACCTCCATGACATAGAAACTTTAGAAAATGAAACGATCCTAATAAATGTTCTGCATGAACAAGGGTTAGAAGAGGAAGCAATAAATATCCATCAGTTGTTAGGGAATGAGGAGAACCAAAATTTTGAAGGTGAGCCATCTGCACTATCATAGGAAACATCAGTTTCACTACCACATGGGTGGCATCATCACCTAATTTTCCCTTCTCACTGTTCCATACAGGATATGCTTCCATTAGAAATCAATGAAATAGAAACTTCTTATTGCCCTCTTAACTCCCTAATCACCAGGTATGAAGAAGTGAGTTCAGTCCTTCCAAATACAAAACAAATAGAAGTCCAACCAGGAAAATTACTGAACATTAATAGCTGGCTCACTAGGGAAGAGGAAGAAAAGTTGATAATAGTTTTGTAGAAGCATGTTCATGCTTTTGCATGGGACTACAAGGATATGTCAGGAATTCACCCTGATATATGCACCCACAAGATTTATACTGAAGAATTCAAGCCAGTAAGACAACCCCAGAGAAGACTGAATCCTGCCTTGAGGGATATTGTAAAGGAAGAAATTGAAAAACTTCTGGAGGTAGGATTCATTTACCCAATTTTTGATAGCCAGTGGGTCTCTCCATTGGTTATAGTTCCTAAGAAAAATGGAAAAATGAGAGTATGTGTAGACTATAGAGAGCTGAACAAAGTGACATACAAAGACCATTTTCCATTACCTTTCATAGATCAGGTGTTAGATACCCTTTCTGGAAAGAAATACTTTTGTTTTCTTGATGGATTTAGTGGGTATAATCAAATTCAGGTTGCACCCGAAGATCAAGAGAAAACAACCTTTACCTGTCCATGGGGAACATTTGCCTATAGGGTTTTACCTTTTGGTTTGTGTAATGCCCCAACAACATTTCAACGAGCGGTCTTAGCAATTTTTTTTGATCTGACTACCAACAGTGTTGAGATATACATGGATGATTTCACAGTATGTGGACAAACTTTTGACTTTACATTAGAAAACCTTGACAGAGTTTTAACTCGCTGTGAAACATACCAGTTATCTTTGAATCCAGACAAATGTTTTATGATGATGGAGGAAGGAATAGTTCTTGGTCATCACATCTCTCCTCAAGGAATCCAAGTTGATCCAAAGAAGGTGGAAATTATCAAGAATCTTCTTCCTCCTAAAACTCAGACTAATGTCAAAAGCTTCCTAGGACACATTGGTTTTTACCGCAGGTTTATTCCTAACTTTAGCACAATAGCCAATCCCATGTTTGCCCTATTGACTAAAGATTCTGAATTCTCTTGGACTGCAAGGTGTCAGGAATCATTTGAAGCTCTGAAAGAGAAATTAGTAACTCCACCTGTGTTAAGAGGACCTAATTGGACATTACCATTTCACATACAGGTTGATGCTTCCAATACTGCAATTGGAGCAAGCATTAGGACAAATTGACAATGGTGAACACTATGCCATCTACTACATTAGCAAGAATTTGATAGGAGTTGAGAAAAATTATACCACAACTGAGAAAGAATTCTTGGCAGTAATTTATGCCATCAACAAATTCAGGCATTACATCACAGGTTATCAAATATTTATTCACACAGATCATACAACCATTAAGTATTTGATGAATAAGCCTATGGTAAGTGCAAGAATTATTCGTTGGTTACTATTGCTACAAGAATTTGATATCACAATAATCAACAAACCAGGAAAAGCTAATGTTGTAGCAGATTTCTTGTCCAGGTTGCAGAACACAGATAAAGGGGAATTAGTTGAGGACACTTTTCCTGATGAAAAATTATTTGCTATATCAGTCCAATCACCTTGGTTTGTAGATATAGCCAATTATTTGGTCACAGGGAAAGGTTCCTCCACATTTCACTTCAAAACAGAAAAAATAATTGATCAAACAGAGTTCTTCCTTTGAGTGGATTAAGGGTATACTTTTTAAGTGCAGTCCTGACCATGTGTTACGCAGGTGTATCCGAAAGGATGAGGTATATGATATCCTTAGGGCTTGTCATGATGAACCCTCAGGTGGACACTATTCTATAAAAAGCACAATTAGAAAAATTTTAGGGACAGGATATTATTGGCCATCTCTTCACAAGGATGTGAAAAAGTACATCAGGCATTGTGATGCATGCCAAAGAATGGGGAAACCCACTCATACAAATGAAATGCCACTACAACCTCAATTGGTTTTAGAGCCATTTGAGAGGTGGGGGCTTGATTTTGTAGGACCTATTGATCCACCTTCTCAAGGAAAGGTGCATATTCTAGTATGCACTGATTACCTGACAAAGTGGGTAGAGGTGCGTGCTTTCAAACATGCTCATGAAGAGAAGGTCATCGATTTCTTGTATACTCAGATTTTTTAGAGATTTGGAGCTCCACGGTCTATCACCACAGACCAAGGACCCCAATTTGCATCTAAAGTCATTGAGGCTTTTACAGAATTATATGAAATCAAACATAGGAAATCATCACCTTACCACCCACAAGAAAATGGCCAGGTTGAGGTAACAAACAGGGAACTAGAATGAATCTTGACAAAAATAGTAGCTTTTCATAGGAAAAATTGGCTAGATAAATTACCTGAAGCAGTTTGGGCTTACAATACTACTTGGAAATCCACTACTGGATTCACACCTTATGAACTAGTCTTTGGTAAAAAGCCCCTCCTACCTATTGAATTTGAGCTACTAACATTGCGCACAACATTGGAAATTGGAATTGAATTGTCACAGGCATAGACAAATAGGATTCTGTAGCTGAATGCATTGGATGAACTTAGGTTGGATGCTCTGCACCAAACTAAAGTAATTCAGGAGCAGAGGAAGTTGTGGCATGACAGTCACATTCAATAGAGGAAACTTCAACAAGGAGATTGGGCTTTGCTGTTTGATTCTCGTTATGAGGACTTCCCTGGAAAGCTGAGAACTAGATGGCTTGGACCTTACCAGATTGAAGAGGTATTTGACAATGGAGCAACTCGTCTATCTCCTATTGATGGGTCACAGAGAAAGTTGGTAGTGAATGGACATCGCCTCAGGGTGTATCATACACCTCTAACTAAAGAGGAATTCTTGCAATAGCTTGACAGTTTGGATACACAATAGGTGGAAGAGATTTCCTCTTCCACTTCAATACAATCAACATGATCATGGATTTCAAGAAAAAGCAAAAAAATAAAAAAATTAGAAAAAGCAAAAACAAAAAGATGAATAAATTCTGATTGTGAATTCCTTCATGGGCATGATTTCAGGGAAATCATGAATTCCTTCACGGGCATAATCAGAATCAAGAAAAAAAAAAAGAGAAAAGGAGAGGTAAAAAAAAAGAAACCAAGAAAAAAAAAAAAGAGAGAAAAATGAATAGCTCAACAGTGAAAACCTTTCCTAAGGCACTATTGGGTTGGTATGCATGAAAACCAGTTTTCTGGCATGCATAACCTTGAAAATTTTTGAATCATCATTGTACAAATTCACCAACTGCACTTGTTTTGAAATATTGCAAAAAATCTCAGCAGAACATCAACAAAAGCAGTCATTCTTCAAAACTTGCATTAACTTGTTTTAATCAGGTATATATTTCTTACATTTCTTCATTGTAAATGATTGGTATATAGTATATAACAATTAACCATTAGCATAAAAGGTATCCATAAGAGTTGGCATACTTAAAACATGTTTTGAGAATGAGAATATTGGTTTCTGCCTAATCTTCGAAACAAGAATGCCAAAAATAGTGTCTGCTATCTTCTTCAGATTAATTGTTGTATTGTCTTCGGATTGAAATTGTCTTCGGAATGATAGTAGAATGAATGTTGCACTTTGTCTTCGGAATGAAGCTTTGTCTTTGGAATGAAGATTTGCCTTCGGAATGACGATTTGTCTTCGAAATGAAGCTTTGTCTTCGGAATGAGGATTTGTCTTCGAAATGAAGCATGACATTTGAAAAGAGGATTTGTCTTCGAAATGAAGCTTTGTCTTCGAAATGAGGATTTGTCTTCAGAATGAGGATTTATCTTCAGAATAAGGATTTGCCTTCGCAATGAAGCATGATCTTCGAAATGAAGACTTGTCTTCGGAATGAAATCATAATCTTCGGAATGAGGTATTGTTTTTGCAATAAATCATAATCTTCGGAATGAGCATTCAATATAACATTTCCACGTGGCATCCAAGGAAGGGAAAATATACGATCAAGTAAAAATTCTTTTGACTGCATACGATAAATAAACACGTGTCAGTTAGGATGTGGTTTGTTTTATCTTGCACCCATTAAGAAAGTACCAGAATCACGGGGACGTGACCAACAATATGCCACCATTTTTTGATGCTAATAATCATGCACGTGAGAATCTATGGGTGAAATAGAGGAACTAAAAATGAGTGAGGTGGATCTAATGGCAAGGACATCTATGCAACCATTAACGGACATGTGTTCAGAGAAAAAATAGAAATGCGTGCCACCCTTCCTTCCGAAGACATATTTGCTAACGCAAAATGATTACGAGGTACAGTGCTAGATTACAGTTCATTCCAAAGAAGAAAAATAGGGCAATTGAAAACCTGGAACCAAACCCTGCAAGTCTGCAAACACCAGAAACCAGCGATCCAACAGAGGAATAGCAATAGAAGTGAGCGGTTTTTAACGTACCAAAATAGGAAAATGGGGTGAAAGACAAAAATGGAACCAACAGATACCACCCACCTCCGAGAAAATCCAGAAGTGCTACAGATTTTTGAAGATGGAGGACTTATGCCATTCTTGGACAAATTTAATGGGTCCTCTGAAGATTTGGCCGGCATGTTCACCCACACATTCAGAAATAACCGGGCACACATTAACGACATGACAATTGAGGTAACCCCTAAAGTTTTAAGTCAAATTACTGAGCTTCCATTAGAAGGTCTTCCAATTTCTAGATCTGGCAAAAATACATTGGTGAATATAGTTAATCAATTTCTGGAAGAAAATGATAGGGAGCCAAAATATTTAACACATAACAACACATGCAAGGGGGTAAAAAGGGCCAGCCTACAGGAACCCTGGGATGAAGTGGCCACATGGGTAATCAAATTTCTAACCTGTGAAGGGCAGTATGTACTATTATCAGGGCATCATCTCAAAATTTTAAACCATCTAAGACATGGGAGGCAACAACCAGAAGTTAGGGTAAATCTTCCCCTGTACCTGCACCAGGAGTTGAAAAACATGGCAAAAAGATATCAGGAAGGAAAAGGAAGCCCTCGCCACCATGGTCTTATTAAACTAGTCTGCCAACACCATTTTAGAGGAAACCCTAGGAGCTTTGATAGGTTTTACTCTACCCTAAATGATGTAATTTTTAGAGATGAGGATGAGGAGGAAGAAGAAATAGATGCTACTGATGTTGTTGTAGAAGAAGAAATAGCTATTATAGATGCTGTTGCAGAAGAAGAAATAGATACTACCATAGAGGCTATTGCAGAGAAAGAAACACACCCAACAGAGCACCTTGCTCCAGAACCTTCAACCTCATGAACTAAGAAACAAAAGAAGAGAGGGTCTGGAACTGGCAGTAGAATAGAAAAATAGAAGAAGGTCCATTTTTTTAAAGTTGTTACTGATCTGTCAGAACAGGGGAGTGAAGTACCTAGCCAAAAAGGGGAAGGAACAACAAAGGAAACAGAAGCATCTGAAACTGTCCCCACAACCCCTACTGTCACCAGAAAACAAAGCAAAAAGAAGAAATTTGCATCAGGAACTAGGAGGTCTACAAGACTCCACTTGAGGGAAATGGCAGAATAGGTGATAGAAGAAGGAGGTGGACAAAGCAGTCCAGATGTCACAGAAATACAACCAGCCCCTGAAGACTTTCCAGAATTCCCTGAATAGATAATTGAGGAAGAGATTGGGCAGGATAGTTTTGAAGTGGCTACAGTTCAACAGGCCACAGAAATTGTAGATGCAATCATAGACAGTTTCATGGAGCCTCCTGAACAAGAGCAGACAACTGATGTAGAAGAAGAGATAGTTGTT